>JARFIW010000969.1:7372500-7972500 GCA_036346225.1 Platerodrilus igneus
ATCAATAGATTCTGAGAGATATTTGTTAAAATTAGAAGCAGCAGAATAACAATCATTGCAGTACCATAAGAGTCCATACGATTTTAAATTTTTGAAAACATCAGGTGGAATACCAACACAGCTGATATGATAACTATTCTGACCACAAAAGCCGGCACAAATAACACCTGGTTTTGAGCGGCTAATCTGGGAATCACACGTTAAACAAACCATGGTATTAAATCCCGTTCATCATTTAAATAAATTCCTATTAACGATAACGTTAGGCTAACAAATAAATGTTTGTTTAAGTTAAAGTTTACGAACACTACTAAATACAGTAAATACGCACGTTGCAGCAACCATAAAACATTTACATGACAAACCTTACTATAGGATTCACAAATAGTTCAAAGATAAATATCATTACTTCACTGAATATTTAATTTAATTTAATTACTTTCACTGCACTTAAACACGTCCGTACTCCAACACGTCCAACACATTGTTCGTGTTTAGACTAAACAGTCATGAAATCGTTGGCTAGACAGTTGTAAAATACTGTCATTGAAACATACACTGTAGTAGTGATCCTGCTCAGATGTGTTGTATCACGCAATCCGTAGTATTGAACTTTGGAAATTCAGGATATGACAAAATATTATAGTTATCTTAGGAATATGTGATTCACAGATACGTGTGAACTTAATACTACAACATGATGGATTTCTGAACACAGGTTGAAACGTGTGCGCAAAATATATCAAAATATTAAACACTTTGTAAATATGAAGAAAAAAATTATAAACAGGTTGTTCAGTGCCAATTTGACACTCAAAGTAAACTAATTAGAATATTTGGTTATTAAAGTATCAACTTGTTATTTTATGGCGTCCAGAATGCATCCTACAACTTAAAGCAAACAAAGATATATCAACAGAATAATTTAGTTGATTGCCAATTTCACGATTAATGTCATGAGATTTTAAGTATTTTTACGGTTTTGTTACGCCACACATCTACCGCAAACTTGTAAATTTTAATATCAAAAAGTGAGCGCAAGGTATAATGTTGTTTTATATCTTGTTCATTATTATACACGGGAGCATTGACAAAGATTTATTAGAACTTAATTATAATATAAAAGTAATCATGTTGGATGATTGTACATTAAGCAACCGATTGACACCACTGCTGTACTGATTGTGTCTTTACTTCCCATTAAGTGCATACAAGTTAATAATTAAATTAAATATATAACATATATACTTTAACCTTAACGTTTCGATTTTACACTTAGTGAAACATCAACCATATCGAAGTATTCATTTTTCAACATCTTTGTATACATTTTGTTCAGCTTAAAATATCAGATATATTAACAAAATCATTTCTAGACCCATCTTACTATTGTCTCTAAACTGATTGCCACCAAAACCGCGAACGATTGCAAAGTTCTTGTAGTGGAACATGTGCACACCGATTTTTGTACATTGTACATAATCATCTTGTCATTTGCATTCTGATTTTCTATATGGTATTTATTATGGTCTGGGCACTGTTTCAGTTGGGTAACTATCGTAAGACGATACGAGCAAAGCATAGGGGCCCGGAGCTTAAAGAGGCCCGGCGGGCAAATGCGAAGCCCTCAGTTTATGCAAGGCGATTTTTGCATTACAAAAATGAATATTAAACAATTGAAGAAATATAACTGATATTAGCGTAGAGCAAAGTATGTAATTCGATTGTCGTGTGTTATTATATGCAGCTGCCAACTTACTAAACAAATTAAGTTTAAAAATTTTGAATTTTTAAAACTTATAAACAAAATAACTTGCGGTTTACAAAAGTCTTGATTCGATTAACATAATACTTTTTGTATTGGCATACGGGTGAAGGAAGGGCAGTGGAAGTGAAATTAATTTAACAACTAAGTACTCCAACGGGAACAAAATCGATTTAAGAGAATCTGTAGAAATTCTGGTACGAGCAAAAAGTAATACCGAACAGCTAAGGAATTTCTTTGAGAAAATCAAAGCTGAAGAACAAAAGTTAGCAGCAAAATTAAGAATAAATCAAATTTTTAAAGGAAAATGTTAGAATGTCGTACAAAAAGATTATGACAAAGTATTAAAAGATCACTGGTATAATATCCACGAGAAATTCTTCAAAATAAATGTTTTTGTTTATGCGATATATCAAGTAGCAGTTCAAATAGAGCAAAGATTTATAGGGATGAAAACAGTTTACAATTGTTTTGATTTTCTCAACCCTAAAACGATTAAGTGATCATCTTAAATAGCTCTTTTAGAAAAATGTACTAAATTTTACAAAAAATGTTCGGAAATAATTGAATCTTCTATTGTATTTGAATACCAACATCTGCGAACATTTGCTCACAGTAACTTAAGTTGATAACATGACAACAAAGAAATATGGTGTTGTGTAATTAGGGCGCAAGATTAATTATAGAAAGTAGAACACAATCAATGCAATGGTCAGTAATAAGTGTCAACTATAAAAGTATTGTGAAACTGCATAGATTAACAAACTAAACTAGATGTGCAAAAATTAAGTAGAATAGCTGGTAAATAATGCGACCCAGATTGTGAATATATTAACCGAGTTTTAAACATTAAGAAGGAGACAATAAACGTGAGTTCCGAATGGTACTGTTGTTTTATTTCAGATAAAGAGCCTGTTTCCTATACCGCACCTAACGAGACTTTACATGGCGATCCTGCCAGTCGGCCAGGACGACAACAATAGAAAAAATAAGTATAGCCTAGTCTAGAAATAGTGGCGGTACCACAGCTAATCCAATAAATGGTATGTCTTTTGGTAAATTAACTGGAATTGAATTTATCATTATGGGAATACTGATTATAATATGCAGACGAGGAATAAAACGGGAAATCGTCAAGGAGTTGGAAAAAGCAGAAATCAGGCGAAGCAACGAACACGTGTAAGGGGTACAATAAGATAAGTAGAATAATTATATAAGTTTAGGTAAGGTGTAAATGTCAGAAATTAGCAATTTAAGAGAACAAGCGAGAGATTTTAAACGCAATCTAGATAAAGACAATCAAAGTCGGCGTGAAAATATTCAACATTGTACTAGAAAACTCGAACAATTGTGAAGATTTCATCAAGAGTTGTCAAAGTTACGATGAAATTTTAACAAGGGAACCCACAATCTGGATGTTTTAAGTAATGTTAAGAAATATATACAGGAAATAGAAATTCTAAGTGGCGAGTGTTCAGACATTTTGTTAAGTCGGTTAAACGATACGCAAAAAATAGTATTAAGTGTAAGTAAAACTGTAAATCTTAGCGATAGTAGTAAAATGGGGGAAAAATTTGATTTAAGAACGGCGGCTAGCATGTTGCCATGTATGGTGAGTAACGAAAATTCTGTTAAACAGCTTATTGACGCCATTGAGCTATACGATGCATTGTTAGATGCTAAAAGGAAAAAATTACTAACAAATTATGGATTAAAAATTCGACTATCACAAAGTGCAAAAATTCGATTGAATACGTCATATTCAGATAATGTAATAGCGTTAGTTAACGGTTTAAACAAAAAATTTTACCACGAAAATCATTTGCAATTCTATCGAGTCAATTACATAACGCAAAACAAGGAAATAGGTCGGTAGCAAATTGAAAAATTTTATAGATCATTTTGGGTAAAAAAAATGTTAAAATTAAGTTACCAATAGAATATAATGTTAGTGTTAATACGAATATCCCAGCACGTTGAGAAATAATCAAATATTTTTATGTTGATACACGAGACGATTGCGTAATATTACTGGATCAATTAGGTGGAGGTATCTTTATTGCAGGTACTTTAGTTAGACCTAAGGATAACATGGGTTCGAATTTTAAATGTTAGGGATGAGGAAATTAGTCTTAAGAATTTTAACCCAATTGTAGAAAAATTAAGCGAGTACGAGGAGGATCCACTAACGGTAACCTCTATTTACAAGCAAAAATTACATGTAAAGGAATCAGTAACACCATCTTATGTAAAACCCTATCGTATACCACAGTCACAGCAAGCGGAAATACACAAACAAATAGGCAAAATGTTAAAGGATGGAATTACTGAAGAAGTGCAATCAGAATGGTCAGCACCATTACTGATCGTTCCTAAGAAGGCACATCAAAATGGATAAAAGAAATAGCGAGTGGTAGTAGATTACACGTTATTAAATCAAAAAATTCAAGACGACAAATTTCCACTACCGTGCATACAGAAATTTTAGATTCATTATCGGGTGCAATGTACTTCTCACATCTTGATCTTCTTCAAGGCTATTTTCAAATCGAATTAGAAAAGTCCAGTAGGCCTTGCACAGCTTTTACAACAGATCGAGAACAATATCAAATGAAAAGGCTACCGATGGGACTAAAGATAAGTCCCAGTGGCGAGATTAAACTATGAAAAATGTTTTATTTATCAGGGCGATTTCTCATATTTATTTATTTATTTATTTTATTTTATATTCTTTATTATTATTTGAAGGAATAAGATTATATAATGAACTACCAAGTAGTATATGTATTCTAAAAGAATACATATTCTAAAAGATATAATATAATATATAAGTATAAATAAGTAATATAGATAGATAAAAACCGCATACATATGCAATAGGTCTGAATTCATAAGTGGCGAAGTTTAGCTACAAGCTATTCTTACACTTAACCACTATATGAATCAAGCCCTGGCACATACTATACATAACAAATAGCATTATAAACAATAGTATATATAATTGAGCACACAGCAACCATGAAATTATTAAATTATTCAATTGTTCAAATTATTCAATTATTCAATTATTCAATTATTCAATTATTCACCTAAATGAGTAAGTATAACATAGCTCATTCATTAAAAAGTAGCAATTTTAACATATGTTTAAACATATGTTTAAACCGCCACAGAGACATATGAATAAAGCTACAATTCATTTGATTTAATAATTTTATTGCATTGTAAGAAAAACTTTTTTGAAAAAGTGCAGTGTGGTGGATAGGCATGGTATACTTAAAACTGCCTCTAACATTAACAGAATGGGCCTCCGATCTTGAAGTAAATTTGTTTTTTAAGACTTTAGAAGTATTACAGGTAAGTAGATTAAAAATAAAAGTGCCAAAATGAAGAGTACGGCGATTTTCCATATTTAACCAACATAATTCCTTCAATTTTTCAGAGATGTGGTCATATTTCCGTAAGCCAAACACATACCGACAGCAATAGTTCTGAACCAATTGAATCCTATTTCTATTATGCAAGTCAAGACAAGGTCCATAAATAACATCGCAATAATTAAAATGTGATAAAACAAGTGTTTCTACTAAGGTCTTTTTTAACTTAAAGGTTAAAATGCGGCGAAACGAGTATAATAATCTCAGAGAACCATATGCTTTTTTTAACATCTTGTTTACATGTTCATTAAACTTAAGATCCCGATCCAATATAACACCTAAATTCTTTGCTGATTGTACAGTAGGCAACGAGTCATTATTAATTTTAATGGATAACATAGAAGCAACGTCTTCATACGTAGTTTTATTACAAAATAGCATAACTTTAGATTTCAGTGAATTAAGCTTCAGATTATGTTGGACTGCTAGATTTTCAATAATTTTTAAATCATAGTTAATGATATATTCTGCATATGACACTTGCTCTTTAGGAAAAGTAAAATATAGCTGAGTATCATCGGCATAAGCTTGTATTTTACAATTTCTTACTGCAGTTAATACGTCCGCAGTATAAATAATAAATAATAGAGGCCCAAGAATTGAACCTTGCGGCACGCCTGATGTTATAAGCATCCTATCAGACAAAACGTTATCTATCTTGATTTTCTGATATCTATCACTTAAATATGAGCGCATTAATGAAACTGAAGTCATAGAAAACCCATAATATCCAAGTTTAGCACACATCAGCTTGTGATTAATCGTATCAAAAGCTTTAGAGAAATCCAACAACACTAAAGCTGTAACCAACCCTATGTCTCGCGATCTAAAGATATCATCAGTAACATTAACAAGGGATGTAGCAGTGTTAAATGTTTTCCTAAATCCTGATTGAAAATCAGGCAACAAATTGTTAAGATCGATGAACCCCAAAATTTGGTTGAATAACACTTTTTCTAAAATTTTAGATAAGGCCGGCAAAATACTAATGATACGTAACTCCGAAAAAGATTTCGGATTATTAACTTTAGGTAATGGACAACCAATTGCTTCTTTCCAAGCATCCGGGTAAAATTCAAGTTCAATACAGCAGTTAATAATATGTAAAATAAAAGAATCTATAAATGGGCTGCAGTACTTCAACATAATTAATGAGATACCATCTGAACCATAAGCATTAGACTTAAAACTATGCAAAATATGGTGAATTTCATCAATGGAAGTAAACTGAAACTGAAAATGTAGGTTGTTATTGTATTTATTATTTTCATAGAAATTAATTTTGTCCTGACAAATCAAATCATTAGAGGCATAGAAAGATCCAAAGTAAGTATTAATTTCATCCGGCTTTCTAAGATAATGCGGCAGAGTAACTCTATTCGAATTAGAGATGTTTAAGCGTTTTAAAGCCTTCCAGACCTTCACCGGATCATTCATTGTAGTTGCTTTAACCAAAAATTCCTTTTTTGCTTTTCGTATTTCATTTAATGTGCAATTCCGTAGTTTTTTATAATTATCCCAGTCATTGGCACATTTTGATATTTTAAATTTACATAGAGCTCTATCTCTTTTTTTTATTAATAGTTTTATATTATCTGTAAGCCAACATGCCATAGGCTTTGTAACTCTAACCGTTTTTAACGGGACATGCACATCGAAAACGTCCAGAATAAATTTACTAAACAATTCAACTTTATGATTAAGATCCGGTTCGTACAGAAGATTCAACCAAGGCATGGATTTAAGATCTTGCATTAAATGATCATGATTAAATTGACTATAATCACGAAAAACAGCACACTTAGGCAAGAATTTATTAGTTCTAATGTTGAGATCGCAATAGGTTAACATGTGATCACTTACTAAGTCTGCATTCACCACACCAGAACCTATTACTAGTCCAGTAGCATAATTGGTAAATATAGGGTCTAGCAGAGAGCTTGAGTTTTTAGTAATGCGCGTAGGCTCGTTAATCAGTTGAAAACAGCCATAAGCTAAAAAGCACTTCGACAAGGGATTAGTTCGATTAAACACATTAATATTAAAATCACCCAAGCAAATTATTGTATCAGCAATAGGAGTGATGAACGACAGAACATGGTCCATATCGTCAATAAAATCATTTATTTTTGAACATTTTTGTTTTCTATTCGGTGGTCTGTAAATAGCACCAATAAAAATCCACTTACGATTAAGTTTAACTTTAATCCAAATCTGTTCTAAATTACTTTTTAGCCCAAAATCAAATGTCACCAGTATGGGTATATAAATGTCTTTTAAATAAATCGCAACACCTCCACATCTATCATTCCTATCCTGTCTGAGTATATGATATCCCGGTAATGATACCATTTCAGAACTAATATTCGCAGTAAGCCACGTTTCAGTGACACATAAAACATCATAGTCGTGTACAGACAGTAGTTGTTTAAAGCTATCAAAATCAGAGAGTAATGACCTTACACTTAGGTGAGCAACTTTCATAACAGAGATAACAAGTCACTGTATACTCTTATATACAATCAAGAAATATAGTACAGGTTTATGCTAATTAAAACTATACTCGAGAACAAAAGAAAAATTCAACTTATATGCTATTTCAGCAAACAAAATATAGAGTGTAGTTATAGTAAACTTATACAAAAAAAAAAAATATAAACTCAAATAAATACTGGTATTAGAGAGTAACTCGCTTAATTAAAATCAACGAGAATGCTGTAATCCATCAAAGAACGATTCATTCAGAAGAACACGCTTTTTATTTTCGCACATAATCCACACTTTACCATCAAATGACCATGCATTTTTCCATCCTATTTTAGTTCGAGCTAAATTTAGTAAATTTAGTTGCTTCATAGTTAAATCTTCTGTAATACGTATCCTTCCCTTTCAACAATCTCCTATTCTGCATTACTTTAAGGCGATCACGATAACTAACAAATTTTACTAAAATATGTCGACTATTAGTGTTACCTCCAACTCTGTGACATCTATCAATAGCGTTAGCATCCAAATCAAGTTTCAACTTTTGTTTAATCAATGAAACAACTAAATCATCTGTGGATTCACCTTTGTTCTCTTTGATACCAAAAATACGAATATTATTGCGTCTTGAATACTTTTGCAAGTCCTCCAGTTTATTTTCAAGCAATGTATTGTCACGTATCAGCTGTTGATTTTGTACTTCAAAGATAGATACTTTATTCTCTAGATCCAAAATTTTATTTTCAATATTATTGAAGGTCTTAATTAAATTATTTTCTACAACTTTAGCGACGGATTCAGATATGGAAACTAGAAAACTCTTATCAGAAACCAGACTTTTTAACGAATTGCTCATGATATCTTGAATGTCTTGTATTTGCGACTGGGTAAATATCATTTTGTAATTAATATTTGATATTATTTAATGTTATTTAAAATTTTGCAATGAACTGGATATATTTATACAAAAAATTTTAACTGGAGTAAAACTTAGTATCATATGCAACTTACTTTTGCACTATTATCCCAAACAGAATTACATAACCTTACTAAACTTATATTAAAAGCGGAGCACTCTTTAACACACGTTTACTCGTCGGCGGCCATTGTTGGAATAGTGTTTGGTAATAATTTAATTAACCATAATAAAAATCTTACAAAAATACTTCAACGGTTAAGAAATGTAAACTTGAAACTAAATCCTAGAAAATGCAAATTTTTAAGAAAAGAAATTCTTTATCGGGGTCATATTATATCGGCCGAAGGAGTTTCGCCGGATCCAGAAAAAATTAAAGCGGTTCAAAAGTATTCAATACCAAAAGATTCTAATCAAACTAAAGGATTTATTGCATTCCCTAATTATTATAGAAGATTTATAAAAATTTTTGCACATATTGTCGCACCCCTAAATAAGTTAACTAGGAAAGATGTTAAATTTTCATGGGACGAAAACTGTAATAATGCGTTCGAAACGTTAAAAACAGCGTTAGTTAACCCTCCAGGGTTACAATAACTAAATTTTTCAAAGGATAATACTGGTTATGCCATCGGTGCAGTACTTTCAAATATGAACGACAAGCCAGTCGTATATGCTAGCAGATCTTTGAATAAATCAGAAACGAACTATGTAACGATTGAAAAAGAATTACTAGCAATTATTTGGGCGGTTAAACATTTTAGGCCTTATTTATACGGGAAAAAATTTACAATTTTCACAGACTACAGACCGTTAATTTATTTATTTGGGATGAGCAACCCATTAAGTAGGCTCACAAATTTCAGGTTAGTTTTAGAAGAATACAATTTCACTTTGCAGTATTTAAAAGGCAAAGCAAATGTCACAGCTGATGCATTATCTAGAATCAGTAGCTAAGAACTAAAAAATTTAAATAATAATGTAAGCGAGACACTTAATGTAATAACAAGAGCTCAAAGACGAAAAAGTACTGAAATATGTAATATAATTCTAGGCAATAGGTCTGATGACCCTGGAGTCGTAGAGTTGGTAAAGCGACCAAAACATTCATTTGAATTGGTTACTCCGAATTGTGATTTCACAAAAATTATAAAATACGACTGCAAGCAAGGAGACATAATCACGATAAAGAATATTGGTGTGATATTTATTAAAGAAGATACTCGATCGGCATTAGCAGTACGCTTAATGTTGAGAGACCTAAAGCATGTGTGTGAAAAATATGATATTCCGGAATTATTTTAAAAAAGATTTAAAAAAATTCTCGAGAATTAAGGAGATTGGATATAAAGATATCAGTAATAAAAGATGTCAAAAATATAATAGACGTAAAAGAAAGGCAAATAATATTAAATAATTTTCACATGTTACCTACAGGAGGACATGCAGGAATTGTGAGAATGCACAATAACATTAAAAAACGTTATATATGAAAGGGTCTACGGAGAGACGTAAAAAACTTTGTCAAAAAAGTGATGATTGTCAAAGATATAAATATTTGAGACCGAACATCCAACCAATGTCGATAACAACAACCGCTACGTCGGCAATTCAAAACATTTTTTTGGGCATTGTTGGTGCACTTGAACCCGACGCAGATAACAAACGGTATATTTTAACGATACAGTGCGAACTTAGCAAGTTTGTCGAAGGCTACCCTTTAGAAAACAAACAGGCCGAGACTGTAGCTAAGGCATTTGTAGAGAATTTCATTTTACGCTTTGGAATACCAAATGGGATTGTAAGTGATAAAGGTACAGAACTTTTAGCCTTTACATTAACCGAAACATGCAAAATTTTAGAAGTTAACAAATTAAATTCTACTGCATATCACCACGAAACTCTAGGCGCACTAGAAAATTCACACAAATGTTTAGACGCATATTTACACATTCAAATAGCAAAACATCCAGGTACGTGGAGTACGTGAGTGCCTTTTTGGTGTTATGCTTAAAACAATAGTGTACATACAGAGACGAAGTATGCACCATACGAATTAGATTTTGGAAAATTGGACAAACTACCCTCAAATGTTTCTCAACAAATAGATCCAATGTACAACTTTGAGTCTTATCCATTAGAACTAAGATATCGTATTCAAGAAGCATGTAATGACGCTAGAAATAACCTAATGGTCTCAAAAGCTACCAGGAAACAGAATTACGACGTTAAAAAAATTATATAGGTTATAAGGTAGGTGATAAGGTATTAATAAGAAATAATGCAGGAATGGATTCAATATTCAAAGGAGCATATGTAGTAATTAAGGAAAAATCTCCAAATGTTACTTTTAAATCGAAAATAGGTTTGTAGAAATACATAAAGATCGAGTTAAGTTGTACCATAGTTAGAATTAGCTTTAAGTAAAAAAGAATTTGAACAAAAAAATTTTTTTCTTTCGGAAAGGAGGTGTAGTGTAGTTAGGGCGCAATATTAATTATAGAAAGTAGAACACAATGCAATGGTCTGTAATAAGTGTCAACTATGAAAGTATTGTGAAAATGCATAGACCAACAAACTAAACTAGATGTGCAAAAATTAAGTAGAATAGCTCCTAAGGAATGCGACCCAGATTGTGAATATATTAACCGAGTTTTAAACATTAAGAGAAGACAATAAACGTGAGTTCCGAATGGAACTGTTGTTTTATTTCAGGTAAAGAGTCTATTTCCTATACCACACCTTACGAGATTTTACAATGGTATATTAGAGAGTGATTCTGTACAAATTTGGGTTTCCTATTATTCTTAACGTTGTCCGTAACGGCGGCTAGCTTTGAAAGGTCTTTTAGTAAATTAAAAGTAATTAAAAATCACTTAAGATTTCAAAAGGGACAAAATTGACTGAGAAGCTTCTCCCTATTAGCAATTGAAGCGGAAGAAACTTCAAACATAAATCTAACCGTCGTTATAAATGAATTTGCGAACAGAAACGCCAGAAAGAAGGACTTTTAAAAAATAATAATCAAAAGTTTTTTCTTCAAAATATTTTCTTTTTATAAATTTTATTGTATACGCATCTAATATTTAGAAGTGTTCTATTTACTTTATTTGCTTTGAAAAATTTTAGTTGTTTTTGTTTTAACAACTATAACATTTCGTGGTTGCTGATCTGCAGATAACTTAGGTGCGCTTCAATATATGGAAGCCGAATGAGACAAATTAAAATCGGTAATCAAAAATTTATAAACCATTTGTAACGTTCCTTTGAAATTGTAATCATATTTCATTTTATGAGTTTCTATATAGGTAAACCTCACCAATAAGGATAGGGTTATTTCCTTTAATATATGTAATTTTTAGGTTATATGCATTCTTGATTTAAGAAAGAATTATTCTTGTATCTTACATTGTTCATACTCAAAGAGTGTCAAACGCAATATGATGGTTTTAGGTTAGCTATGATAGCATGGTTACTTTGTTTTCTAAATTAGTGCAATTTTATGATTCATTAATTTTGATTGATAATGTAGCGCTGGCACCTATAACTTATAATTTTTGAAACAAAGAAGCTTCACGCGCAAAATTATGCTGATTTAGAAAATGAAAACGTTTATTCTAGTTTTAGTTAATGTTTTAGTAAGATAATATTACATACGTTAGATAGAAAAAATCGACAAAACGTAATTTCAATTTGCAGTCTTAATTCATTTGTACAAATTCTGTCAAAGATAATCTCGAATTGTGTATGGAGACATTATTTTTCTGTTAAGAACTTCGTGATTTCCCTCGAAAGGTATTATACAACCTTGAGTAGGTACAGTTAGCCTTTGATTATATGGTATCTAACCGATTAATATGATTAGTTAATCAAGTCGGAATCATACCCTACCAGGTTAGACGGTTTTAATTTTAAAAACAGTTGGCTCCAATAGACAACTTTTTTGTTGGGGAAAAAGGCATATTAATTAAGAACAGTTAGTTTTCTTTTCGAAGTCCCAGTATTATGTGGCTATAACGAATCAAGTACAAGAGCTAATGGCTTTTAGTTGTTTCCAAAATATCTGCAGTAAAATATCACTCATCAGGTATTTATAAAAAATCTTCTGATAAATAAATGAAAATTTTTATGTAATTGTATAAATTTGTAACGTACCCATAGTACGCTTTTGTTATTAGTTTAAGAATTCTGAAAGTACTTCTGTTCGTCGAAAACGTTTTCCATTAAACTAAATAATTTTTAATATATATGCTTTTTCGTTTAAGAATGTTTATACGTACTTACAATGAAAACATAGCTATGTAATAGTCATATATTAGTGTTTTCACAGCTAAAGTAAATGTAATAGTTTCAGCCTTGATGTACTAAAATATATTGCAATTACCTAAAGGCGTGAATTATATCCAGATGATTTAGCATTTAATTTTGGAATCCTTCTTTTCAGCTAACAGTTTTATTAGGTATTTAGTGTCCTTAATGATAACGTTTGTTTTAGGTTAATTTTAACATTAGTTACTCGATTATTCCTTGTGTGAATTTTAAGTCAGAATCACTTTCCTGATCTTAGGTTTTGGTATCATCTTGTTATTTCTTCTGGGGTTTATTCTTAGAAATTCCTGTATTTTTCCGAGATTAAGTGACGTCCAAGATACTTCCCGGTTAAGACTGGTATAACCCACACGATAGCATTCCGGAACCCTCTTCAAACACTTACACCACCCTTTCCATTGAGTTAGTCGGTAACCATTCTTGTTAGTACACTTGAGGTTTTCTGTACTTTATTGAGACACCGAATTTTTAACAATATGCTTCACCGAGTTTCTATGACTACCAGTTAGATTTTCCGGGGCAAAAACTGTACGTAAAACACTTAACCCCGATAAAAAATTTAGAATTTATACGTTGCAAAGTTATAACGTCCAAACAAACTGATGAATTATTTTAGATCAGTTCCTAACAGATTTACGAAAGCAGGCATTTGTTGTAATTTTTGTGAATTAAAGGATGGTGTACAACAACAACGAAGAACCTCATAAACTTCTACTACTTGATGATGAAGGAGAATTGAAGGAATTCGTTAAATTAGCGAAAATAATTCAACAATCCAAAACACAAACTTTCTAATGAACAATCATTTTGAAGGAAATAAATCGTGCTTTGACCTATTTCAAAAAAATGTACGTAGCAGCTCGACGGAACTCTAAAGAAACCGAAATTAACAACAGCTCCACAACAGCACACTATTTCAAAAACCGATCTAAATCAGGAAACAACACAAATGCCGTCAACGTTACGAGATATGTCTAATTATAAATTGTTTTCGCATCAAATTAATCAATGTTCGGCGTTGAAAAAAAACGGTAGTTGTAAGAAAATGAATTGCAATGCGAGCATGTGCAAGGGATCAAACTAAATTAATACTGTATGTTATGATAATGAATCTTGCAACGATGATTTAATTTTTTATACGTAGCATTAATAAGAGTAGTATTAATCATAATAATATAGGTCAGGCATCTTGGCCTGCCAAGTTCAAAATTAACAATAGAGTTATTCAATTTAAACTTACTACTGGAGCGAAATTTCGTTGAAACTAAAATACTTTTCAAAGAACTTCAATAAAATTAACACTCAAATTATATATAGGTGATTTATTGCCAATATTCGGTGCGTGTAAATTGATTTACTTTTATAACGAATTGCATTTTATGTTATACATGATGAAACGATTCATTGCTAGACTTAAAATGAAATGTGATACTTAAACTTATAGCGAAAATGACGGTTTAAGAAATCAAACCTCCGTGGATATAATTTAAAACCCAAATGATGACAAAGAGTAAAATAATACATGTATATGACGATGTATTGTCTGAAATGAGCTGAATAAATCAACCATATCACAAATTGAACAGAATATCAAGCCAGTAATTTGTCCTATAAGAGAGATTCCGTTTGTTGTCTTGAATAAATTAGATAAATATTTAGAATAATTAAAAAATTCTAAAAAATTGAAAAGTACACACACTAGTATTACTAAAGAAAAGTGGCGAGTAACTAAGGATTTGCCTAGATCCGGTACATTTATTTTAACGATTGACGCGAATAATAGGCGGTATTATGCACCCGCAGGTGCCGCCACTGCGAGGAGAAGTGTGTTTCAGAATGTCATTTGAAATGATTAAAAGCGAAATATAGAGGCACACGTTAATTTTTCAGAGAACGATTATTTACAGTTTAAAGATGGTATTAGTGCGTTGTACGACAAGTACATGTGCTTGTCCCGGTGCAGGTAAAATAGGGCACCGCTTATCATAGCAAAATTATGTGTGTTTAAAACCCTTTTCTAGTAAAGCTTTGAGATTTGTGAAAATGCGCCTTATACCTACTTTCTCTTTCTTTTTAAAAAGATTGAACACCTCATAACATCCATAGGCTACAAGTATTCAATTCATCCCATCTACGCAAAACATTCAATTTTCAAGAATTAGCAGCAGGCTGGAAGTAGTACAAAAAAGAAACCGTTACAAAGGTGTTTGCTATATTTGTGTGTACTGCATTTGCTCACCCAGATTTTATATGTTACAATTCACATTATTCAACTATTATACATTAAGATAAAATTAAATTTAATAATTTAGACAAGGGTTCACATTTAAATTTAGCATATAAAGCTGGAAGAAAACAATTGATAGCTCTTAAAGACTATTGTTTTTCGAAGTATTCTCCTCCAAGAATAATGCACTTTTGCATGCGTTTGTTGATACAGTCACAAATGCATTTTTGAAGGCAACGACTGCTTCTTCTGACAACTGGGACCTTCACGCAGTCGGTCCTTGATTATCGGAAAGGTATTGAAATCGTTGCAACTTAGTTCGAGAATGTACGGTGGATGGTATGACAATTCGACGTTTGGTGCGCTAAAAATTCAATTGTCTTGTGAGCTGTCTGCGAACTTGCATTGTCTTGGTGGAGAATGATTTGTTGTTTGGGGTTGGTTTTTTGAAGCTCCACGATGACTTACGGCAAACAAATAGTTGTGTACTAATCGGCAGTAACAGTTCTTTGATCTAGTAGAGGCATTGTTACTACGTGACCAGCTTTCGAGACAAATGTTGCGACCATCTTTTTAGAGACACTTCGAGAACGAATGACTTTTGTCGACTTTTCTTCAACTTGAAATACCCAAACAGATAACCGGCATTTATTTTCTGAAAACTTGTTTCTTGCTAAGATCGATATGTAAAGAATATTTTAATGGGGAATACATTTATTATAACGGAATATAATTGAAGATTTAAGTAAAACACATTAGAATCAATGGTTATGAGTTGTCACGAAGTGACCCCTCAGACATCTTAAACGCGAATAAATTCTGTAAACGAAGCACGCAATAAAACATCAGCGCCTTCCGCCACAAAAGCAGTTTTCGGCACAAACGCGAAGTAACTTCACATCGTAGTAATTTTATAAATCCCCAACACCACCACCATGGTAGATTATCCCTAAAATTTATATACTTATAAGATTACATACTATAAATAATGTTTTGCAAACGTAAATTAATTACACCTTTTTTAAAAGCGTGGGAACAAATTACCAGTCACACAAAAAGAACGACATTGACCTAGACCTTAGACGCACAATCCGTGAAAATCAGAACATGGGGCAGTAACCCTTGCAAGTTGTAACTTATAAACCCCTTAGATATTAAAAGAAAGGTGCCAGCTCGGATCAAATTATTAGATACCAGCGAGCAATCTTTCAAAACTCGATCGCTGTGCAATAACACCAGTATCACTACCGCAAAAAAATAAACAGTAATTGAAACAACACTTCTCAACTGCACATCACAACATTTCTTAAAATCTATTGTAATTACTTTGAAGATGTATAACCAGGCGATATATATATATATATATATATATATATATATATATAAATATAAGTTTTATAAATATATATATATATATATATATATATATAATGAAAAATAAGATGTATCTGTAAATGAACTCTTATAAAAATAATAAGAGCTTATTTACAATACAAATCGAGCTAATAGTTGCATAGCCATTAACAAAACAATAGCATTATTATTTCACAAGGAGAGGAATATAGCCATCTATAGAACGAAGATATAGTTTCGGATCAATTTTTGTACTTCCACGCTTAGTAGTGTTGGTGTTTTACCACCTGATGGCTTTATTATTTACTTTTGCCATAGTACAAAAATGCTTTCGAAATTGTATCAGTATAATAGCGTTGATTACTTCACAGGGTTGTTGGAAACTAATCTGCTCTGACGAAGCTTAAACAAGCTGTAACCGGTAAGTGGATATTTCCTCCCCTTGTGAAATAATAATGCTATTGTTTTGTTAATATACATATATATATATATATATATATATATATATATATATATATTGCTGTGGAACCTACAAAAAGCCTCACCAGAGTAAAAAAAGGTATTCGTGCCTCTCGAATTTGGCACCAAGATTTGCTGTGATTCTCGCCCTGTTGAATCTCTTCTGATAATCGCCTCTTTACTCTTTCCGCCTCGGCTGCTCACCTAGTTAAAACTTTCATCCTCATTCATAAAAAAACAAACACATTCCTACCACAAACATCAACGTTAACTCTATTTACATCAATATTCATAATACATTGAAATTTCAAAATTAAATTGTAGCATAAATTTCAGTATCATAAAATTTCAAGATTAAATTTGTCATCATTTTAATTAGCATCCAGAATTAAAGTCCTTGTAGGATGCCTACTAATTAATTTAACAATATTTGCAGACCTGAGTCTGAGTACAAAGGGAGCATCTCCCACCCCTTTACGTTAATCAAACAGGTTAGTCTAATTGAGCTCAAAGACAGACCCAAATTTTCATCATAATCAAGAACATAAACCGCTAAATACTCCTTTCTACTTAAACAAGAAAATTTCACCTTAAAATTAAAAATTTGTTGTTTGTACAAATTCACTACTGTCCATTTTTTAGCAAACAAATTATAAAGTTATTCAACACACACCAAAACATCAAAAATCGAACAACAAAGCATAAGTTACCTGAAGGTTAATGCACTCGTGGCTCCAATGTACATCGTCCTTTGTTAATCACACCATTCCAACTGGGTTATGTTTACGGCTTCTGATTCCGAACGCTTTTAAAATTTTCTACACCACCATTCATCTAAAGTTGTTTCAGAGCTTCTCAGGAACTCATCTAAGTATATCAAAATCTTGTTTTGTGAATCCAATCATGATTACGAATAACATTTGATTATTAACACCCCCGAAAAATTGCAAAGAAATTCATACTTCTTTCACGCTATACCCAAAACTGCCTACTTTTGTTTATTCATTTATCGTTACTAATTTCGATAATTGATACAGTAATACTCGCAAATATAACTAGACTTTATTACCTTGTATCTTTTTTTTCTAAGTGCACTAATGCATAATAACTTGTATCGTAGCACGTAAAGAGCAAACTGTTTTAAAGTATTCAATAATCACCGAAATATACGAGCAAACTGTTTAAAGTATTGAATCAAAATCGAAAATCTAAAAGAGCGAAACTGTTTAAAGTCCGGGTTTATATAACAGCTCGCCTGTACGTCGGTTTAGTCCCGCAACGGACAATTTCCAGAATTTCGCATACTCTGTTCCATTTTCGACAGTCCGGCACGCGGTTCTACAAAATTTGCACACGCGCCAGTTGAAAATCTAAGAACTTTCACACGGCTCGCAAACACGTCCGAGAACACTAATTAATTTTGTATAGAAATCGTTACGTTTACACCTCTCATATCTGCAACTTATTACAACCAATCATAGCCCTCGTGACGCTACACAAATCACGCCTTTAATTATTAGTGTCTCTGCTTGAAGCATTTTATCCTTCCTTTTCTACCTTGGCCTGAGTGGTACAAATCAATACTCTGTATTATGGGCTATTTCAATCCATGTGTATTCTTATTTGAGTTAAATAACCCCGTATCTAGCCTTCCCGTTAATATAAGCTACGGTTTATCCAACCGTTTGCAATATACGCAGAATTTTCATGTTTATCCAAACAAATTAAACAGAAATTGACTTTTAAAAAGACGCAGGTGTGCTCCTAACTAACGTTTTAATATAATTCTCAGCGCTTTTATTTCATGGTATTTTAACCTTGGATTTTCAATGGGCTTTTATGCTTATTATATTATTAATAATGGTTCAATTAACTCCAACTAAAATAATAATGAATGGCATTGACGTCTACCCTTTAATTTTTAGCGAATACGCACTAAATATTAATTTATTATTTGTACACTTTGTTTAATACCCATTTCTTAAAAATTGAATTAATTAATATAAATTTTGCACGTAATTTCTATTTGTTTCTTGGAACAATTAAATTAAATACACTTTGAGCATTTTAATTCTGCTTCTTTTTATAGAAAGCGTCCTTGTACACGGTTATTAAAATTATTTGATGTCGTTAATTAATTTTCTACCCTGGTCTAAATTTGAGTAATATATATATATATATATATATATATATATATATATATATATATTTACATTTACAAGGTGTGTTTCTTACATAACCGTCGACGGGGTATATGCGACACAACGGCAGTTGGTATCACCAATCTATAAAGTTGAGATTAGCGCGCCCATCTGTCAATGACGTCACACAATATGCAAATTATTACACGTAATGACGCAATATGTCAATTTCATAAATTATATTATAATACATTATATTAATATATTACAATATATTACAATATAAAGTACATACATAAAATCACAAAATAAATACACAAAATCCCACACACGGGGTACTTACATGAATAGGTCCAGATTCCTACAGAATCACTTCCGTCAGGGTTGTTTGTGGCCCCTTTCCAAATTATTTAAAGATGGTGGCTGCGACCTCCATCAGGATTGCTCCGTCTAGCTACGGCAGGGCGTGGACTGTGATTCGGCCAGGTTGCTTTCCTAATTATCTTCTACCTATATGTAGAGGTAACGATAAGGAACAGGTTTGGGGAACGATAATCAAAAAAAGGTAAGGAAATCTACATAATAAAGATAAGATACGGTACGATACGATACCCAACCACTCTTGTCGATGTTCCGCAGCAAAGTCCCCTGTTTTCTAAGCGGCTTCCGGAAACTTCCCCACTTTTCTCACGCCACTGGCGTTGGCGCGAAGTCTCGCGCAAGCACTTCTGACGTAACGGAAATACGCGCACCAAGTTTTTCAAATTTGTGGCGCGAAATTCCCGCATATCAAAACTAAACTAACAAAAAAAGTCTAGTGCCAAATTTTAGCACGTAACAATATATATATATATATATATATATATATATATATATATATTCCTTATATTACTTACCAAATTTATGCTTTCCTGAAAACCAGTAAAATATCTTTTAATTACTCTCAAGTATCTTTGAAGATTCTAAGATGCTTTTCCCTGTTTTCAGATTTTTAAATGACCTTTTTGATGACTCTTACAAATACATAATGTATAGCAAATATTAAATTTGAAACAGTTTTTCAATAATAAAATGTTTAAAAATCGATAACCTGGAATGGTCCCTGGAGTTTCCTCATAGCGTCTGTGGTCTGCATCCCTTGTTGTGTTTTCTTCACTTATTGGCTAGAATTATCCATTTTTGATCTTTAGTATTTTTCCTTGAATTAACTTTGAGTACCCTCTTGATCTCACTTTCAGACGTATTTTTAGATTAGCGTTAAGGCTTAGATCTCGACATGAACATCGACTCAACAAAAGCCGTCTCCATCAAATTGGCATCAACAAAAATGCCGTCCCAATAAAAGAAGCCTCAACAAAAAGCCATCCTGTTTTGTTAAATATTAGAAATTAATTAAATTAATTGTTTAATTTACGCCTATTTGTCAATCGGCTTATTTTCGTCGTACAATTTCTCACTTTCAAATTTCATTTATACTGTATTTTAACGTTTCACTACTTAATTTCATTACGTAAATTTCTACGGCATTTGAGCATAGTTGGTGCTTGGTTGAATATGAATTAAATGTTTATTCATTTCCTATTGTATTTATAAGCTCTTCCCACCAATGGTTTCCATTGGCGTGTTTATCGATTAAGGCTTGTACTTTGCCTTATTTCTGGCAGAGCTAGGTATTTTCTCAAATTCCCTGGTTTTGTATATTACTGCATTTTATTTGGATTTCCGATTATTGCTTTTATTCAGTCACGTATTTAATGTTTAAAAGTCCAAGACTTATCATATAATTGACCCGCCTGGTGTTTATTTGTTTGTTACAGAATGTTGGTTATCTGAACAAATGTATTCTTTCTAGTCACGTAGTTAGTGACGTATTAAGATGCGTTTGCATATAGACGCGTTGATATTTTCGACGTAATTATTAAATATCTGGAATGTCAATTTATCTATGTTTCCCGATAATTTTATTTGATGCAATTAGTTGCTTCTAAAATCTTATCTTTACTCGTAAATTATACTTAAACATATTATACGACGCACACATTACTATTCTAATTAAATGGTATCGGATTATTACTAAAGGAGCTTCTTTCTCGTGTATTAGATCAAATATCATTTATATACAGTGTCCTCGCAATTGACTTTTTGTAGAATAGTCGATTTACTCCTATAATTATGGAATTATTTGTTTTCTTAAAGTTAAAGTTATTTATATCTATCCTACGACCCCTATGACATAATCTACCCTTAAATTACCTTCTTATCATATATGTATATATATATATATATATATATATATACAGGGCTTTTCACGACGACCGTGCATTAGACATTTTTCAGAAAGTACAAGAGATAGAAGTATGAAATTTTATATGTAGTGATTGTTCGACCTGCCGAGTTGATCTAAAATATTTTCGTTTTGATAGCACTTCCGGTTGTACCGGAAGTTGATATTATCTTTGTTATTTTAAATGGAACACCCTGTATATTTTTGCATTTTTAGATTCTACACACAATTTTAACTTAAATTCCTTTAATAAGTAATATCTCAATTTTTTACCGTTTTCGAGATATTTAGCTTTTTATGTTTTTTTTTGTAAAAAACTGATATACCTTCTTGACAATAATGTACATTTAAACTTACAGTTTAGAAACCAATTATTAGCAGATATACTATTCAAATGTTTGATACACATTTAAATGTATTTGTTTCCATTCAACACCATACGAGGTGTCCGCCATTTTACTTAAAGTTTCTTACATAAAAATCTGAAAAGTCAATTTTTCTAAATGGAACACCCTGTATATTTTGCATTTTAGATTCTACACAAAATTTTAAGTTAAATTCCTTTAATAAGTAATATCTCAATATTTAACCGTTTTCAAGATATTTAGCTTTTTATGTTTTTTTGTAAAAACTGATATACTTTCTTGACAATAATGTACATTTAAATTTACAGTTTAGAAACCAATTATTAGCAGATAAACTATTCAAATGTTTGATAAACATTTAAATGTATTTGTTTCCATTCAACACCATACCAGGTGTCCGACATTTTACTTAAAGTTTCTTGCATACAAAATCTGAAAAGTCAATTTTTCTAAATGGAATACCCGTATATTTTGATATTTTCAAATTGTTCAATCATTTTAAGGTAACCTTATGTAACAAGTCCTATTCTGAAGTTCAACTGTCTTTAAGTTATTTGATTTTAATGACATTAAGTGGTTCTACTACGATAATAAAAATAAATATCAGCATTATGTTCGTACGACGCTTTGGCAAATAATCGAACGGTGATACAGAATTAACAAACTGTCTTATTACTTTATTAGATTACGTGTTAGATTGTGTGTGTTATAAAATAATAAAAATGTCAAGATTAGATTATAGTAATGAAGATTTCTTAAATTTAATAATTACTTACGGTGAATGTAATAGAATAAATAGTCGAACTTGTCGATTATTTGCAGATAGATACCCGCATCTCCAAAAACCCAATAAGAATACAGTTAATCGTCTACTTCAAAACTGTAGAACGAATGGAGCATTTCTTCCACACATTAAACGCAGAAAGCCGCAAGTTGAAAATGAAGACAATGAAATCACTGTTTTAGGATTTTTCTCTGCTTACCCAACTGCTTCATTACACGAAGCCGAAAGAGAAATAGGTATACCGTATGTGACCATTTATCGTATACTTAATAAACACAAATGGCGCCCATATAAATTTTACTGCATCCAACATTTAAAATACACTGATTTGCCTCGGAGAGTTCAGTTTTTTGAGTGGTTGCTAACTAAAAGTCAAGAGGACAAAAACTTTTTAAAAAACATTATTTGGACAGACGAAGCAAAGTTTACCAAAAATGGAGTCTTTAATAGGCACAACAGCAATTATTGGGCTCCGCAAAATTCACACGTAGTCTGTGAAAGAAATTTTCAAGACAAATGGCAATTTAATGTATTTTGTGCTATTCATTGCAATTCAATCTTTTATCTGGAATTTTACGATGAAAATTTAACTGGAGAAAGGTATGTTCATATGTTTAGAAATGGAGTGCAGCCAATAATACAAAACCATCCACAAAGAGATTACTTATGGTATCAAATGGATGGTGCTCCATGTTACAATTACCGACTGGTTGGCGATTTTTTAACAGGAATTTTTCAAGACCGATGGATTGCAAATAATGGTCCATTTCGATGGCCCCCGAGAACTCTAGATGGTAATCCACTAGATTTTTTCTTTTGGGGTCACTTAAAGAACATCGTCTATTCAGATCCTATCACAACCAAAGCCAATATGAAAGATAGAGTTAGAGCTGCTATAAATTCATTAACACCACAAGCAATAAGAAAAGCAAAACACGATAACCTTATTAAAAGAATAAATGCATGTTTTGAAAGAAATGGTCACATTTTCGAGCATATGTTATAGTATAAAGATTAATTATTCTTTTATTCTTTTTCAACCTTTATTAAAGTCTCCTGCGAACATAATGCTGATATTTATTTTTATTATTGTAGTAGAACCACTTAATGTCATTAAAATCAAATAACTTAAAGGCAGTTGAACTTCAGAATAGGACTTGTTACATAAGGTTACCTTAAAAATGATTGAACAATTTGAAAATATCAAAATATACGGGGTGTTCCATTTAGAAAAATTGACTTTTCAGATTTTTTTATGCAAGAAACTTTAAGTAAAAATGTCGGACACCTGGTATGGTGTTGAATGGAAACAAATACATTTAAATGTTTATCAAACATTTGAATAGTTTATCTGCTAATAATTGGTTTCTAAACTGTAAATTTAAATGTACATTATTGTCAAGAAAGTATATCAGTTTTTACAAAAAAACATAAAAGCTAAATATCTTGAAAACGGTTAAATATTGAGATATTACTTATTAAAGGAATTTAACTTAAAATTTTGTGTAGAATCTAAAATGCAAAAATATACAGGGTGTTCCATTTAGAAAAATTGACTTTTCAGATTTTTTATGTAAGAAACTTTAAGTAAAAATGGCGGACACCTCGTATGGTGTTGAATGGAAACAAATACATTTAAATGTGTATCAAACATTTGAATAGTATATCTGCTAATAATTGGTTTCTAAACTGTAAGTTTAAATGTACATTATTGTCAAGAAAGTATATCAGTTTTTTACAAAAAAAACATAAAAAGCTAAATATCTCGAAAACGGTAAAAAATTGAGATATTACTTATTAAAGGAATTTAAGTTAAAATTGTGTGTAGAATCTAAAAATGTAAAAATATACAGGGTGTTCCATTTAAAATAACAAAGATAATATCAACTTCCGGTACAACCGGAAGTGCTATCAAAACGAAAATATTTTAGATCAACTCGGCATGTCGAACAATCACTACATATAAAATTTCATACTTCTATCTCTTGTACTTTCTGAAAATGTCTAATGCACGGTCGTCGTGAAAAGCCCTGTATATATATATATATATATATATATATATATATATATATATATATATATATACATGTTTAGAGTACTATTCAGAAAACGGTTGGCTAATTTATTTGTAACTTGTATATTTTAGAAAAAACTATTTTATTTGAATCCTTATAAAAGCAAAACTGTGCTGCTGTGTTATAATTGGTTTTCCCAACCTTTTTAGCAGTGTGGTTTTATACAAGGGAATACTTGTTACAGAATTATATCTTTGTTAGATCTCTTAACAAAAGTCTTCGCACCATTCGACATCCGCTCTAAGACAACCAGAAAGGAAAAATAGATTAATTCGTATTGGTGTTAGTTAAAACTAATTTGTAGAAAAGGATTAATTTTGTTACATTTTGGTTTTGAAAATTCTAATATACGCAAGTAATTTTTTGTGCCACAATTGGTAAAGCGCCCTGAAGCAATGTTTACATAGGACACCACTTGTAGCCGCCCCTGGCTAGAGCAAATAGAAGAGAGCAGAGAATCATTACAGAAACTGAAAGAATATTATTTAAGATTGAGTTCAAACTATTTCTAACTGGAAATCAAGACCAAGGAAAGAAGTATAACAGAAAAGTGTATTTAAATTTAAGGCTTGGATTAGTTGGCTACACCAAAACCAACCTCAAATAAAAATAAAGATATCATTGTTCTGCGTCTATAGATATGTTTATGACACTTTATATTCAAATAGAAGTTAAATTAGATACTGTCTATCACTTATACTGGATTCACCTAAACTAATGGATAAAGATTACAACCACAGAAAGATGTGCTTGAAAGATAGTTAAAATACCATCGTTGAAAAATAACATCTGCGATACTTTTTGACTACGTGAAAGTAACAGGTTGGAATCTGGTCAGGATGTAATCATCAATAAAGTGCATAAGAGAATTGCTAGTCCCACTACTGAAACTCATGGTATATATACTGTTCACGTAAAGTTTTTATTATTTAACCTAAGCAATATTTGTTACATCACGTTATCAACAGGAAATTGCAAATTACTTGCTGTGAAACCGTGAGTAATCTTTGTACGCACATTTTAATATATTTTGTTAAGTATAAAATCTATTACAAATACTTTTCTAATCACATTTTAATTCCACTTCACCGGTGATAAGTAGCTAAGGTCTAATGTCTATTAGTTTTTATGATATAACTCAATTTATGCTAGAAACATTTATTTATATTAATACATTTTATTGCTGTTCTGTAAAATCGAAATTATTAAGACTTTCATTCGTTGTTCGTGTTTAGACTAAACACAATCATAATTGTTAGCAAGACAGCAGTAGAAAATTGTCATTGTAACACTGCAGTAGTGATCCTGCTCAGAGGTGTATTGAGTGACGCAATCCGTAGTATTGAACTTTGAAAATCCAGGATATGACAAAATATTATAGTAATCTTAGGAACAAATGATTTACAGTGACGTGTGAATTCAGTACTACAACATGATGGATTTCTTAATATTGGTTGTAATGTGTTGTGCGCAAAATATATCAAAACATTAAACGCTTTATAAATTAAAAATAAAAAGGTTATAAAAAGATTGATCCGTGCTAATTTGAAACTCAAAGTTAAACTAATTAAAATATTGGTTTTTGAAGGTATTTATTTCATATTTTGTAGGGCCCAGAATATTCTTAGAACTTAAAACAAACAAAAATATATCAAATGTTTAATTTGATTGATTACCAATTTCAGGACCAATGTCACGAGGTTTTTAAGTTTTTTTACAGTTCTGTTACGCCACACTTCTATCATAAACTAATAATTTTCAATATCAAAAGCGAAAGCAAGGTATATATTGTTTTATATCTTGATCATTATTATACATAAGACTATTGACAAAACACTCCGTTAAAGTATAATAAACCATTTTGGATGATTCTACACTAAGCAACTGATCGACACCACTGCTGTATACCGGCTGTTTTTCTACTTCCTTTTTTTTCTAAATTGACAACTAAGAGTTAATGGATAGTGCAATTAAAACAGCTTATAATCTAATAAATGATTAGGTAATTTAGTTATCCTTGCCGGTTTATTTTCATCTACATTACATTCTTCCATTACAATTGGTACATTGGGTACAGGTACAACATTGGTACTTAACAAATCTGAGCCCAACCTGCCGGAATCTAAAACATCATAAATTAAATTACGTATTTGTATACTATTACTAGGGACATTTATTTTATTAAAAAAATTTTTATTTCTTCTATAAATGTGCCCTAACTCACCTTTAACTTTGTAATATAAACTAGCTCAAATCTTAAAGTATCTGCAAAAATTTTTAATATTTGCTAAGATATAGATCATTATCTACTACAAGACTTTTTGGAACGACATAATGCACAAATGTATTTTAAAAAAGGTTTCGCACATTTTCGGCAGATTTTTCTTTAATTTTTTCAGCTACAGTCCAGTTGGAAAAGTAGTTCACTAGTAAACAAAAGTAATTACATTCTAAAATGTCTGAAGCTAATATTTGCCATGGTCCGTGGGGTATATCGCAATTTATTAATGTTTGTCTTGCATTACTTTCTCTAATGTCTGACAAATTTGACAATTACTGATGTATGTTTCAATGTCTTTCCCTAAATTAGACCAGTAATAAATTTCACTTGCTCATAATTTTGTTTTGGTTATTCCAAATAACTTAAGTCGTATGCAAAAGTTTCAGCAATTCCTTTCTTAAAGTTTTTGAAACAATAATTTTTTTTGTTTAAAAATATTAAGCTATTTGATACAAAAAGTTTATCTTTTATATTTTTTTAAATTTTTAAATCTGTATCAACATGATGTAGCCACTGTGTTTCAATATACCTTTTAACTAGTTTCGAAGTATTAATGTGTTTTGTTCCTTGTATGAATATCAATTTTTTGTTATTACTCATTGGAATATCATTGAATAAGGAATGTATAATATAGGCCATTTCAGGATCATCTTCAACACTGTCTATATGTTCGTAATATTGCATCAGTCACTAGCATACTCTTACTAGATACATATTCGATAGTTAATGTATATTTTAATAATCTTACCAGCATACTGTAGCGGGCTACTATTAACGCGTTTGACCAATTTAAAACAAGTAATAACAAGACTTTATTACTCACTGTTCGCAAGTCTAATTAACAGTATATGCCTTATTTATAGATGTTTTCAGTCCAATTTATAATGATGCACTATCACACTAATGTTATTGAACTATATTCTTAAACATAGGTCTATAACAACACTAAGACTACTATAATTTATTTATTACACTTTTGTCTATTTATGTATTCTACAAGCTAGCGGTACAATATACACGTTTACATAACACAAATTTATATTTACTCTTGGACTTCCAAAAGCGCAACTAATTAACTTCACACGATATAATTTGTATTCGACATTTAGATATAGACTAACTTTGTACTTCATCAGCGGTCTTATATATACCCTGAATTAAATAGATGATTCATATTCCGGTATATGCTAGAAAGTTCGAGACTTCTGTAGGACATACATTGCTTACGGCGCTTGTGTAATTGACGGGTTATCTAATAGCAGCTCGTAACAATATCTTGCAATCTGTTAGTTACTTAATCAAGATTTTTGTTATAAATTGACTAAAATGACTCAGGAGTTGAAGTTGAAGTTAATTTATCTAATATATCATTTGTTGTGGGGATCATAAAGTATGGGTGGTTGTCCCGATAACGTGTTCAGTGTTCTCTCTCGTTGTCAGATCTGCCATCTTCCGCACTATGGGAGAGCTGTAGCTCGAGGTACGATGTTCAATTATGCTGTCTTGGCGCATTTTCTCGCTGTGGCGATGAACTCCTTTTCAAGAAGAGAACATTGGTTGGGCGGCAGTTGGAATGGCGTGTGTAATTTCGTCCTGATGATGGACTAGTGCTGGCTGTGATTGTCGGCTTGGGCGGCGCATTGATGATCCCGTTGCATTCGATCATCAAGTCCTCCAGTGCGGGTACCAGTTGGTTTGGAAATTGGTGTTTTATCTGGTTCCGGCGGATGTCAATCGTGGGTACTTATTGACGTGGCCGGTTTCACTGTAGGGTACAGTGTTGGTCGGTTTTACTGTAGAGGTAACCTTTGCCGCAGTTCATGATTGCCTCGTAGCGGCTCAGCCAAGACTGTCAAAAATAATATTTTTTGTTAGTATCAGGACGACCAGAAGGTTTTCCGATCTTTGATGTTCCCAATGTTGAAATGCATGTCAGCTTCGTTCTTAATGTTGACCCAACCTTTGTTAGCCATTTGAACGAGATCATTCTTTGGTCGGATTGTAGCCCTGGCGGAAAGCAATTTTTGTTTGAGCAGACAGCACAGAGCTCTTTGTGCTCTCTCATCTAAGTTTACCGAAGTAAATCTAGAGATCCATTGGTATTGTTTAGTTGCGGTGTCGCCAGTTTTCTACCAATCTAATTTGATTCAGACGTGGTTCGGTCGGTTACCAGTTTCTCGGGGCAAAAATTGCACTTCCTCAGGTCTATAGTTCTTTTTTTACCTTCTGGCGGCTTCGGAGTAATAATTGACTCCTCAGCGGCCTTTCGCAAGTCTTGTTCGACTTTGAATGCTTTCACCATATGCTCCATCACACTGCTGGGTGCATATGCAGACTTGCTGTATGTGGTTACTAAGTGAAGTTCAGTTCACATTTGTAGTTTTAACATGGCGGCCAGCTGTATTTTCTTTTGTAGAAAATTGGTAACCGTTTCTCCTTGCGATTGTTTCTTGGCCAGGTACTGCGATTGTATTTGTTCTAGCACCGCTAGGTTATTGTATCGCTCCAATAGTTAGGCCTTGAAGACGGCCTTCTCTAGTTTTAAGACGGCGAAGAATTACCACCAGGTTGCTGCTTTCCCACGAAGCTGCTTAGCATGCACATAGCGACGAGGAAGTCCTTCGGATTCTCTATTAGTTGGTTTCCCTGAGAATGTAGGCAGCTCAGATTAATTGCAGTGGATAAGGCTCCGAAAGTTCTCTGCGGTCATAGTAACTGTTTTGTTTGATTGTTGGGCACCATCTAGTTCTAACTTAAGTCGAGAAACTGCAATATTTGGAGGAAGTTGTTTGACCAGCTCACTAGAGAAGGATTGCTTCTTTTTCCACGAAAAGTTGTGTTCGTTCCTGAACAATCCTTGTTCGTGAAATTCTTCCACTGATCTCACGTTCTGAGCACTAATTGATACCAGGGCGGCTGGTAGCATCTTGCAGGACACGCTAGTGCAACATATAAGTTAACATATACACAGGAAAAAACATAATTACAATACTGACAATTATTATACGACACTATAATTATTTACAAGATTAACACATGTGTGCGTGTTAATAAGCACAAACAAGAACAAATTTATGTATATAAAAGTACACTAAGTCGATTACTGTAAAAGCATAATTAGAACCTTTACGAGATTAATACGAGTGCGTGTCAATAAGTGAAAAAAGGATAATGTTCATGTATCCTTATATATAATAGAAGCGCAAACATCCAGGTAATAACCGCATTAAATCAATTAACGACAAAGCAATATGAATAAGATTAACACAAGTGCATGTTAATAAGTACAAACAAGAACAAAAACTAAGTTAATTAATGCAGGTACAATATAAATACAAGATTAACACTATTGCGTGTTAATAAGCACTACGAGAACAAACGGGGTAGTTATTATGGATTAATAAAAGATTATTATTAGCCCAAAAAAGATGCAGGCACTTAGAAAGTGACTGCCTGCGACGATGACAGGGCTGGTACTTTCACAGCTCATTGTGGCACAACGAGGATCCGCGGACAAGACCTAGCTGGCTGACGGCATCATCGGAGTGATGCTTTAGGTTTCTAGAATGTAATTACTGACCGTGTAAAGGAATAGAAAGATTTTGTGCCACCACGATACAAAATTATTAGATGTGTAATGATGTCCATCTGGAATAAAAATCACTAGCGATATAATGTAAAAATAATGTGTGTTAATCAATATAAAAAAGTCACTGGTCGCGTGTAGTGTGAGTTAATTGACGTAAGAGTGTATGTAGCATAATATTAGGTACTTGGATTCCAATCTCAAGCAGTTAATAAGTACTGTTTCATCGCATAAGAATCGACATAAACTGAATATCTGGTTCAGTTTAGTCGATCCTGGACCTCTCAAGTCTAACTTCCTGTTACAGCGTTAATCTAGTGGATTCTAGCTGTCTCGTTGATATCCGTGGTTTTAGATTTTGTTACGTTTTTGCGGGTGGTTGATAGGGTAAGTAGCTTCCCGGATCGTCCTCTTGATTGCTCTCCAACAATACGATATCTAAATTCTGGGTCCGCCGGCCTGCGGATTTTGACAGGCAAGATGGTAGCGAACTATCGGCGGCGGGCCCCAGGTACGGAGGCGGATATCGTTACTGGCGGAGAATAAGCAGGCTATGGAGAGCACTGCTTGCTGAAGTATTAGCAGGCTATGGTGAGCACTGTCAGTTGATTCGTTAGGCTATGGGAAGCGCTAACGAACGTCTTTTGTGAAATTTGAAATTATCTTTATAAACTTCCATTTCCTATGCTGGCTGTGTTGAAAAATGTTATTGTTGTCTTTATAACCTATAGAATTGTGTGGTTCAGTTTTCGTAGCAAAATAAAGTCCAAACGCTGTTTGGCCAATGAGCGTGCAGAGTTTTGGGTAGCACAAAAAATGAGTTAGAAATTCTCGCGTTCCTTTAGTTTCTTCTGTGTTCAGATCGTGTATTTTGATATAGGTAACATTCGTCTCAAGCCGCTCCATCGTCAGGTAGCTCGTCGAACAGGATCGATGGATCTGCGCCCCCAACAATTTCGCTTGTGTTCCCATTCCTTAGCGCCCCGCCCCGCATAGCTGGAAGACTCCCACGAATTGTCACCGTTCCGCTGCTCACCATGTTTCGCCCAGAGGCGAAGGTGGGTAGGTGTTGATTCCGCAAGGCCTACTGTTGGAATGAATTTCTGGTCTATTTGGAACTGTTTATAAATGTTTTCCCCTTCTGATTGCAGGTGCGGTTATCGTGGACGGGACAAAATTAATTACGTTCGTCTGGGCTTTCATGTCTGTAAACGAATTTTTAACGTCTGGTAACAACCTATAGTAACGAGTCCATTCAAAATAACTTTAGGATAACGCCAAATATAGTAATAAAGTGTTGACAACTGTATACAAATAAATACCTAGAATTGCGCATGAAGGATACTTTCATTTAACATAATAAGGGTTGACCGTTGTGTACGGCGTTGCCACCAATTCTTCTTGCCAATGGGAATATTCCTATATCTTTCATTAAATATATTATAATATAAACTAACACTGGCAATGTAGCTTTTCATCCAGTTGTGACGTCATCCTAAAGTTAAAGCTAATTGACTATATTAATAATGATAGTATTAGCCATAATAACATTGGTCAGGTATCTTGGCCTGCTAAATTCAAAACTAACGATAGAATTATCAATTTTAAAATAGATACTGGAGCGACGGCTAATATAATGTCAATACAATATTTCGTAAAAACTAAAATACTTTTCACCCTACTTCAAGAAAATTTACTCTCAAATTATTTATAGGTGATTTATTGCCAATATAGAGTTCGTGTAAATTGATTTACTTTCACAACCAATTGAATTTTATGTTATACATAATGAAACGATTCATTACTAGGCTTAAAATGAAGTGCGGTACTTAAACTTATTAGCGGAAGTTACGATTTTAAAATCAATCCGTCGTGGATATAATTCAAAGTGATGACAAAGAGTAACTTAATATAAATATACGGCGATGTATTGTCGGAAATCGATTACATACATCTTTTATGCACAAATTGAAAAGAATATTAAGCTAGTAATTTGTCCTGTAAAAAAGGGATTTCGTTTGCTGTTTTAAATTAATTAGATGGACCTTTAGAGTAATTACAAAATTTTAAAAAAATTGAAATAGTTCACACCTAGTATTAGGATCTCTAAGGATTTGCCTAGGTCCGGTATATTTAAATTAGGTTATTGAACGAGAATATTGTAAAGTACGAATATTATAAATGATATTAGCGGTCAGTTACAAGGAACGGTAATTTTTCAGAGAAATATTATTTACAGTTCAAAGATGGTATTATTGCATTGTCCGGCAAATGAAGGTGAAGGTGAAGGTAAAATGCAGCACCGTTTGTCCATGGTAAAATAATGTGCTTTAAAAATCTTTTTCTGGTAAAGCTATGTGATTTGAACATTGTGAAAATACGCTTTGTACCTACTTTTTCTTTCTATTTAATGGGATTAAAAACTTATAATAACATTCACATGCTACAAGTATTCAGTTTACGGTATCCAAACAAACATCAACTTGCAAGAATTTGTGGAACGCCAGAAGTAGTACAAGAAAAGCAATCGTTAACAAGGTGTTCGCTTTATTTTTAGTGCTGCATTTGCGTTCTCAAATTGTATATGTTACAATTCGCGTTGATCAAGTTAACTTTTAAACATTAAGATAAAATTGAATTTTACTAACTTATATTAGTCATAGAGATTATATTTATATTGTAGTGTACTGATAACGATAATGCTAAAAAGCAATTAGATTTTTTAAGTTCACTTTTTCTGTTTTGTTACAGTTTTATACTTTAAAGATATAAAGTCTGAAATCTGCCTGCCTTCGTCTAACTTGGCTTTACCCCAAAGGAAAGTTGGAGGTGGATCGGGGCTGAATTTAGATCCGTGAAGTTAGCACGCACCTGAAAGCACTAACGAAATCCTTCCGGTGGTTTTTGGTACTTCGTTCGTGCTCGTTAGTGCTTCATGTAAAAAGGGAGCATGCCCAGGCATTTTCAAAAAAATCCAATTTGATAAAGGCGTGCTAATTTCACGCTTCTTTGAAAGCATTAACGAAATCTTTCCGGCAGTTTTTTTAGTGCTTTGTTAGTGCTCGTTACTGGTTTATATAAAAAGTCCGCACACCCATACATTTATTGCGTGCAATTTCCGAAGTTTTATGATCTATTAAAATACCCTATTCAAAAGAGATTAAAATTGTGTACAATGAGGGTATACTTACTAAATAGTAAAACTTTTATTAAAACAATTGTTGTTTCTAGAATCAAATACGCTACACAATAATAAACTAAGTGGTGCTGGGTATCATAAAAGAAAGAAGGAAAAGGGGTGTAACGCGAGTGCGTTATTATAAGCAAACATTAGATATTAGAAACGAAATTATTAATTTCAGTTACTTAAATGAGCTTTTAACACGAAAGAAGATTGAAATGTTTATAGAGACCTTGGTGGTTTACATTTACAACGTGACTATTTCCATATAACATTGAATTTGAATCCATAAATAAACAGATAAGCACTCAACATATTAAATACAAACACTAATGACTCTCGGTATTTTACCGTCTTCGTATTAAATTTAGAAAGATACAGATAGGCCTCGGTATATCACCGAGCATAAAAAGTTTGTTCGCGCACATTCACACGAGTTCAAAAACAAACTACTAAATTATGGAATTGGACCGACACACCCTACAACCACTGTAGTAATAAAAATTAATGCCTTACATGTAAGCCGTGGGAGGAATTAAAAACTCATACCGTTTCAAAGAAACCGCCACCATAGTAAATTAAATCCAATATTCATATACTCATAAGTTTACAGCCATAAAAATGCGTTACACATATAAACAAATATTTTTAAAACTGTGAGAACAAGTGACCGGTCCCACGAAGAGAACCACATTGATCTCGATCTTAGGACAGCTTTAGACGCACAATCCGTGGAAACTAGAACCTGGGAAAATTGTAACTTTTAAACCCCCAGATATTAGAAGAAGGGGCTCAGTCCAGATCAGATTATTAGACACCATCGAGCAACTCAACTCAAAATTCGATCGCGGTGCAAGACGATGTTTGAATTGAGGCTGCCCGGGATTAAACAGGTTCTCGGACGCGACTAAAAGCGAACATTACATACTGATCTCGTGAGAAAGTGACCAATATTTTGGAAACTTTTGAACAACCATAGCAGGTTGGAATTTTATCTGCACGGAGTCCGGCCCATTGATGTGGATGGGGCTTTCATGAAACACTACAAAACAAAAATCTGTAGGCAAATTGAATAATAACCATCACACACTGTTTATTGCGTTTAAGAATTGTAATTGATCGTTAAAGTTTATGCATGTGTGGAGTTTACTCCTAACAAGAACCATTAATGTTGCTGCACGCTTGCGTAAATTTAAAGCGTATTTCATCAAATTTTCATATATAACAGCTCATTGTTGTAGAGGCAAATTAATACATAGAAATTGAATGTCATCATTAATGAATTTAAGTTAATCTTTCTTTTTAGGTACACGCATATTTGGCCAAAGCAGGGGTGGATCATATTATTTTTCTCAGTTGTTATTCACTGTTGCAAATCTTGTTTAATAGTATAAATTTGGCGCCCAAGGCGTGGAGTTTTTCTAATTGTGTTCTTAGCAAAATAGTATAAAGAGGTAGGAAGGTGTAAATCAACGTTACATCAACTTCGAACAGCAGTGGAAACCGCTAATCGTCTTCCAGAACACCCATTCTCCGGACAGGCATTAATTTAATGGATTGGTGCTTAAAGATTTTATAAAACAGAGAGTTTAAAGACCTTTCCAGGTAAGTATAAAAGAATTTAATGGAAGTGTCTGAATTTGTATACCAGTAAAAGAACCCACTCCGTACCACTGACAGTTTATCGGCGCACTACTTAACTTGTCTCCGGTAGAGTAAATCAGTTCAGGTAGTTAACGTCAAATCCGCATGCAACAGATTTTTGACGCTCAACGTTTGTGAGGATTTTACTTTTTCAGTTGTTAAATAGAATTTGTGCTCAAAGACTGAGTTTTTTTCGTGTAATTTTCTTAGTCATAATTAGTCATTTTTTGAAGGTGGATACAATTTAGTTTTTTTAAGTATAGCTTTTAGAAAAATGATCTTGAAGGTTTTAGGACGAAAATCTAACGGATTGTGATAAAAAGGTAAAAACAGAACTTCGAGCTTAAAAATGGAATTTTATTACAACGTAGATCGTTTACTGAACACCGAATTAATTTATGAATTAAAAGTTTAAAAACGTTGTTCCATATTCAAACAAGGGGAGTAAATGACCTTTACACCAATTTCAATAAAATTTTAGTCGATGTCTTAGCGTCCTGTGACGAGGTAGAATCATTGAATTACCACGCTTTACGGAAGGAAGTAGATTCCGCTTATTATTGCATACTGCTGCATCTTGAAACGATGAAAGCACCACAAATTACGGAAAATGCTCCAAGCAGCACGGGATCAAAATTGTTACCGTTAAAGCTCCCACATTTTAATAATGAGGTAACTGAATTTACATCTTTCATCGATATATTTGACAGTCTGGTCTATAATAACGCGTCGCTGTCCAATATCGAAAAATTAAATTACCTTATCAGTTGCTGTAGCGGGGAGTCTTTGAAAATCATTAAATCGGTACCCATTTCAAGAGATAATTTTATCATTTCCTATAACGCCTTGCGTGATCGATTTAGCAATCCGCGTTTATTGGCAACTTTGCATTGGAAAGCTATGAAAGACTTTCCACCTTTAAAATCAGAAGACCCTAAGAAACTTAGGGCACTTATTGATTGTTTTTCAGAGAACCTTGCTGTTCTAACTAACTTAAAGTTTCCCACTGGACATTGGAACTTTATTCTAGTCGATTTTCTTTTAGAAAAACTCGATCCGTTCACTAGAAAACGCTTCGAACTCCAATCGGATCCGAAGCAAATACCCAATTTCGATGATTTGAGATATTTTTTAACTCAACAATGTGCAGCGTTGGAAACCTTTTCTTCAACCGCACCTGTTTCTTATTCGACGACTGTCCATACATCTCATACATCAGTGCCTAAGAAATCTTCAGCGTTTCAATTTAAACCAAAAGTTTCTTCTAACGTAGTTTCACTGGATACACCAAGTAGCTCCAGTGACTCAAATAATTCATTTTCGCACCATTGTCCTTCTTGCAAAGGCAATCACTTAATTTACAGATGTCAATCGTTTCTAAAGAAAACTCCGACGGAACGTTTCGACATTGTCAAACGCTTACGCCTTTGTTTAAATTGCTTACGAACAGACCATGCGTCCATGCAATGCAAATCTTATAATTCCTGTCGAACTTGCGCCAAGCCGCATCATACCTTGCTACATTTTGAAGCGCAACCTGCTTCTAGCCGTTCAGCTGAACCGATCGTTACACCTATGCATAAAAATGCCAATAGGACGCAGTCAGCTTCTCCTATTCCGGCAAATGTTTTGTCTTCACAGACGAATTTAAATCCTGGGGTTACTGTCTTACTCTCCACTGCTGTTGTGGAAGTTCAAGACCGGTCTGGTAGATACAAACCGATCAGGGTACTCTTAGACCCTGGCTCCCAAGCTAGCTTTATTCGAGACGATTGCGTGAGCAAACTTTGGCTTCCACGCATACGTTCTCAAGTTCCGATTTATGGACTTGGGCAGACAACTTCAGCAGTCAATAGGGGTGCCGTCAGCTGCACCATTCGCTCTATGTTAGACTCTGAAAAATCTCTAGAAGTCACAACTTTTGTGCTTTCGTCAATATCTGGCAAATTACCCAGCGTTGAAGTTCCTAATATTTGGGAACACTTTTGCGGCCTGCACTTTGCAGACCCGACCTGGAACTCTCCAGGAACTATTGACATGCTCCTTGGAGCAGATGTTAATCCGTTCATCATCAATGGCGGTGTTATACATGGCAAGTTTCTTCAGCCTGCCGCCATAAATACAATTTTTGGTTGGACTATTATTGGTCCCACAAAAAGCTTGCAGTCTGATACTGTCCAAGCATTTTTTACTTCTGTAGAAGATCCTATCGACCAGACCCTAAGGCGGTTTTGGGAAATAGAAGAGTTGCCATCCAAGCCTTATACTTCTCCAGAAGAAGAAAAGGCAGATTTGGTTTTTGAAAACACGTTTTCTCGTGACCCTAGCGGTCGTTTTATTGTTGCGTTAACGTTCAACGATACTTTGCCCGTTTTTAATAATTGCTTTGAGATGGCTAAAAAAAAACTATTTTCGTTGGAGCGCAAATTGCATGCTTAACCGGAGTTACGCGCCCAATACAACAATTTCATGCAGGACTATCTCGATGCGGGTCATATGGCATTACTCGATTCTCCGCCTGTTGGGAACGATAATTATTTTTTACCCCATCACCCTGTGTTTAAAGAAGAAGGTCATACTTCTAAAACTCGCGTGGTTTTTGACGCCTCTGCAAAGGCTAAAAACAACGTGTCACTTAATGACACTCAATTGGCCGGACCTAGTCTCCAAAATGATATTTCGTCAATCTTATTGAAATTTCGTACTCATCGTTTCGTTTTTACTTGTGATGTTCGCCAAATGTATCGACAGATTTTGGTTACCGAAAAACATCGAAAGTTTCAATTAATTGTTTGGCGGTTCTCGGCAGAAGAACCCATTCAGACTTATCAGCTTAATACAGTGACCTATGGTATTAAGTCATCGCCTTATCTAGCATTAAAAACTCTTCAGCAATTAGCCATTGACGAAGGCAAAAGGTTTCCGTTAGCCGCTGAGGCTATACGGTCAAATCTATATATTGACGATTTCGTCGCTGGTGGAGATTCTATACAATCGGCCCGCTGAAATTAAAGATCAACTTATCCAACTTTTACATTTGGCTGGTTTTGAACTTCGAAAATGGAGTTCTAATTCAGTTTCTATTTTGGAAGGCATTCCGTCAGATTTTTGCCAATATACTTCTCTCGATTTTGATTCTGACGAATCAATAAAAATATTAGGTCTTCAATGGTCACCTACAGAAGATATTTTCTCATTTCGGGTTAAACCATTAAACCCAATATGTACAAAGCGCAACATACTTTCACAAGTTGCCAGAATATATGATCCATTGGGGTTTTTAGCCCCACTAACACTTTTTGCAAAACGCCTAATCCAGCATCTGTGGATGTTAGGTTTAAATTGGGATGACATCCCACCAGCAGACATTTCGTCTCAATGGCAGCAGTATCAAGAAGAATTGCCGTTATTATCGTCATTAAAGTTACCACGTTGTTTACCCCCTTCGGATCCTTTTACTTGTCATTTGCATGGGTTTTGCGATGCTAGCGAGGTAGGGTATGCAGCGGTAGTGTATTTCCAGTTCATAAATCAAACTACTGGAGAAATAACTGTACAATTTGTAACCGCTAAAACAAAAGTAGCTCCAATTAAGCGCATTTCAATTCCACGTTTGGAATTATGTGCCGCCGTTTTATTAACCGATTTACTTTCTTTTACCATTCGGTCTTATCAAGGCTTGATTGAAATCTCCGATGTTTCAGCGTGGAGTGATTCTACGGTCGCTCTCACTTGGATACGTTCTCCACCTTTTCGTTGGAAAACTTTTGCGGCAAACCGTGTTAGCCACATTCAAGAAATCATTGCACCTAGCCGATGGTTTTATATTAAATCTTCGCATAATCCGGCCGATCCTGCATTTCGGGGATTAATGCCAAGCGCGGTTATTTCATGTTCGCTATGGTGGGCGGGGCCTGAATGGCTTCACTACCCTAGTGACTCGTGGCCGCCTCAACCAACATTGTCAACCTCAATTGCTGAGGTATCTACGGAAAAGAAGATCTTAACATTTGTCGCTCAAACAGATCCAAACGTCATTGACATTTTACTAAGTCGCTTTTCATCGTTATATAAAATCCAAGGCATCGTGGCTTACATTTATAGATTTTCTAAACCCATGGCTCAACGTCATACGGGTCCCTTAACAGACATTGAATTACACAATGCTCTCATGATTATTGTTCGGCATGTACAAAATGTTACATTTTCAAAGGAAATAGCTTCGATTAAGGCAAACCGTAAATTACCTAAAAGCTTGCGAAAACTTTCTCCATTTGTTGATCCACAAAATATCTTAAGAGTAGGTGCGCGCTTGACACATTCTTCGCTTTCCTATTTCGAAAGGTTTCCTGCGTTATTGCCTCAGCGGCACCGATTAACCGAACTTATCATTCGGTCAACTCATGAAAGGTATTGCCATCCCGGTGTTAATACCACAGCGTATCTTATCCAACAGAATTTCTGGATCCTTTCTATTAAAAATTCAATCAGAAATTATTTATCATCATGTCATAGATGTTTTCGTACCAAACCGGTCCTGGTAACTCCTCCTATGGGAGACCTACCGGCAGCACGTATTACCCAAATCAAACCGTTCAGTATTGTTGGTGTTGATTTTGCTGGCCCTCTTTTAATAAAGGCTAACCGCCTGCGAGGCTCTAAAACTCTTAAGGCCTATATTTGCATTTTTCTTTGTTTTGCCACTAAGGCCGCACATATTGAACTTGTTTCGGATTTGTCGGCAGACGCGTTTCTTGCCGCTTTGCGACGATTTATAGCACGTCGAGGACGCTGTTCTCAAATATTTAGTGATTGCGGTACTAATTTTGTAGGTGCCTATCGTCAGTTTATGAGTTATCTGCATAGTGCAGTAACCTCAGAAAAGATAAAGTGGTCGTTTAATCCACCTAGCGCCCCTCACTTCGGTGGCTTGTGGGAAAGCGGTGTTAAGTCGGTAAAGACACACCTAGCTCGCGTAATCGGCGAACAAAAACTTACCTTTGAGGAACTTTACACAGTTCTTACTCAAATTGAATCTGTTCTAAATTCAAGGCCACTCTGCGCTTTGAGTTCGGATCCAAATGACTTGCGTTGCTTAACACCAGGTCATTTCCTAACTATGGAGCCTCTTTCTGCACCACCAGATGAGGACCATTCAACCAACGTTTTACCATTAAAGAGCAGGTGGAAACTCCTGCAAAAACTCCATCAAGATTTTTGGGCTCGCTGGAGCCATGAGTACTTACATACTCTGAACCAAAAGATTAAATGGCACTCTAAGGTAGGGGTCCGACAAGTTGAAAAGGACACTATTGTCCTCATCAAGGACGACCAGCTTTCTCCACTTCAATGGAAGTTTGGTCGTATTATTAATACCTTTCCCGGTGCGGACGGTATTATACGTGTCGCGGAGATCAAAACTGCACATGGCACATTAAAACGACCTTTGGTCAAACTAGCGCCGCTACCGGTATTTTAATTTTATTTTATGTTTAGATGTATATACACATTTTTTACATGTATAGTAGTATATTATTTTTACATATTTGCTTATTTACATATATATATATATATATATTTATTTTTGCATAGTTGGTAACATCGCTCGCTGTAGTGTACCACCCTATCTTTCGTTACCTGTTTTTCTAGCAAGGTCAAATCCCATGTGATTTCCTTCACCCAACCTACTTCCCTCCTTTTCAAAATTCTATGAATTTGGTGGGCGGTATGTTACGTCGTCATTGAACAATTTGGTAGTGGTTGACAATAAACACCAGAAGTGCGGGTATCCTACAGTTTTCAGTGAAACATTTTATACCGGCAGGCAGTGCGTGAAGTGAGTCGTACGCGAACCGTTACCGAAGACAGTTGTACTCGAACCGTTACAAAAGACGGTCGTGTGAGAGCTTTTGGAAGCGACACCATCACCCGAACGAGCGTGTTCTTGGTTGTCCGCAAGCTTTTGTGTGTGAACTTTTATTGCCCACAGCGGCACAGGCTTTAAGGTATTTATACCCTTTATTACGTAGTGTTTTTGTAGTTGTTTTTTAGTTATTACATAACCGCTCCACTGCTATCGGTATTGCTACAAAGCAATTGGTCCTTCCCTATAATTAGCATATCTATATCACCTCATTCATTCCAACAATCCACGCAGAGTTAAGGAAAATTTTGCGAAAAGTAATTAAAACACCTACAGATGACGATTTTGAATATACATTTGGTTTTAGGAATGATGTTATAGCCATAAAAATAACATTAAATCAAATTAAGGAAGATTTTGCAAGTTTAAATCAGTTGAATTTGCAGGGAAATTATGGGAAAATTGATTTCAAAATTGCTTATGGTTATTCCAGATTATTGCACAGTTTTCCAAATGAAGAGAATAATGAGGAATATAAGACACAATTACAATTAGATTTAAAAAAATTTACTGAGAATTACCAAAAGGAAAACGAAAATTAAAAAAAATGAATATTCAGTAGGTATTGGAAATAGCGTAAATAGATTAGAGGAACTAGATCATGACCTAAAAAGTTTTGAAAAAAAATTAAATTTAGTGTCAGCACTAGTAGAACCGGAATCGGTAAATTTAAAGAGTACAGTTTTGGGAAGTTCAAAGCCACATATAAATTTAAATATTTCGTAAGTGTACAAAGTCACACCCATCTCAAAATGGAAAAAAAAAATTTCCAGAGGATGCATCGATAAATGCATTTTTAGAACGAGTAGTGGTGTTAAAAATAGCTAGAAATATGTCAGATTGTCAATTATTTTCAGGGGCTTGTGATCTTTTTTCAGGAAATGCGTTAATTGGGTACCGCGCGAATAAAATTTTGGTAAATAATTGAAAAGAGTTAAAGATAACGTTAAAAAATTATAGTTTCTTCCACCAGACTACGTCGAAAAATGACTTACGGAAATAAAATTACGTACGCAGAGACAAACGGAAACAATAGTATTATACCTATGTCGTAATAATCGCAAATATGTTTTTGTTTTTAACCGAACCATTAAGCGTGAAGAACCAGTTAAAAATATTACGTTCAAATATGTTACTTTTTTTGTCAGACATTTTCAACTTTAGCCAAAATAAATTCCATACAGAAATTAATTAAGTTGGGAAAAAAAAATTAAAAGGAACACAAGATTTCTATTGAAAATTTTGCTTCCCCGACAAAGAAAGCAAAACGTGTTTGAAACAAACTTAGCTTATCGGAAATCCTCAGGTTCACAAATTTTAGAAAGCAAAATGTTAGCAATAATTTGACTTTAATTAGTCGTAATAACCAGCAAAGTCAAAACACAAATCAAACACGTCGAACTTGTTATCAGAGTGTTCGGTAGAAATCAAAGAAAGGCATTGTATTGTTACAGATGTGGGTTAGAAAACGCGACATATAATCAATATCGACGTTATCATAAAAATAAGAATCAATTAAACTAGTAGAAGACCATTTACCTTCTCGTGTAAGGTCTCGTATTTTCTATAATTCAACTCTAAAAATGCAAAATCTAATGAACGACAGAAAAAAAATGTTTAAAAAAATAAAGTAATGCTAGGCTATATCTTTGAACAAATGAAGGAGAACGAAAATCCTTATGTCAACATAAGTATATTAGGATTTATTATTTTTCTTTTCGGAACACCACAATATGAACTAGCAGAAAACGGTGTTCAATTTCGCAGTAACTCATTTAAAAATTTAAGGATTAAATGGAGAAAAGTTAGAGCCAGACGATTTAAGAGATATTTAGTGTCTAGATATAAAACCGTTTAATAATCGCGGTACCAATTTAGAACTGGTCTATCAAAACATCTCAAAAAAATTAGAAACGGCAAAAATTAGAAACGGCGTAACAAAAATTAAAACACAATTATGACCTAGGACGAAACGAAGTTAAGTCATTCAGGTGAAAATAAAGTTAGGAGAAAAAATTTGCATCTCCAACGTAACTAAATACTTCAATTGTAGGTACATTTACAATTGTAGATAAAGTTTCTACAAATACTTATGAATTAGCAGATGACACAGGTCAATCCCGAGGGATTTGGAATGTAAAAGATTTAAAACCTGATGCAACTTATAATGAAAATGGGGGAGATAACTTAGATTGACCACTGCTTAAACCGATATATATATATATATATATATATATATATATATATATATATTACTCAAATTTAGACCAGGGTAGAAAATTAATTAATTACATCAAATAATTTTAATCACCGTGTATAAGGAATTTTATTAGATAATACGCTTTATAAAAAAACCGTGGAGCATAAAAATTTATTCGTTTCATTAAAAATAAGGGATTTAAATTATTCACGAGACGCTTTCTATAAAAAGAAGCAGAATTAAAATGCTCAACGTGTATTTAATTTAATTGTTCCAAGAAACAAATAGAAATTACGTGCAAAATTTATAATAATTAATTCAATTTTTAAGTAATGGGTATTAAATAAAGTGTACAAATAATAAATTAATATTTAGTGCAAATTCGCTAAAAATTAAAGGGTAGAAGTCAATGCCATTCATTATTATTTTAATTGGAGTTAATTGAACGATTATTAAGGTATAATAAGCATAAAAGCCTGTGAAAATCCAAGGTTAAAATACCACGAAATAAAGCTCTGAGAATTATGTTAAAACGTTCACACACCTGCATATTTTTAAAAGTCAATTTCAGTTTAATTTGTTTAGATAAACATGTAGATTCTACGTATATTGGAAACGGTTGAATAAACCGTAGCTTATATTAACGGGAAGGTTAGGTGTGGGGTTATTTAACTCGAGTAAGTCACGTCGCGAGTCCACGTGTAGTTTAGATAACCGATAATACAGAATATCGATTTGTACCATTCAGACCAAGGTAAAAAAGGTAGGAGAAAATGCGTCAAGCAGAGACACTAATAATTAAAGGCGTGATTTGTGTAGCGTCACGAGGGTCACGATTGGTTGAAAAGAAGAGGCAAACATGAGAGGTGTAAAAATAACATTTCTATACAAAATTAATTAGTTATTCTCGGACATGTTTGCGAGCCGTGTGAAAATTCTTAGATTTTCAACTGGCGCGTGTGCAAATTTTGTAGAACCGCGTGCCGGACTGTCGAAAAGGGAACAGAGTATGCGAAATTCTGGAAATTGTCCGTTGTGGGACAAAACCGACGCACGGGCTGGCTATTATATTAACCCGGACTTTAAACAGTTTGGCTCTTTTAGATTTTTGATTATTCGATGCTTTAAACAGTGCTCTTAGATTTTCGAATTTGATTCAATACTTTAAACAGTTTGCTCTTATATTTTGGTGATTATTGAATACTTTAAAACAGTTTGCTCTTTACGTGCTACGATACCAGTTATTATGCATTAGTGCACTTAGAAAAGAAGATACAAGGTAATAAAGTCTAGGTATATTTGCGAGTATTACTATACCAAGTATTCAAATTTGCAACGATAAATGAATAAACAAAAGTAGGCAGTTTTGGGGTATAGCGTGAAAGAAGTATGAATTTCGTTGCTATTTTTCGGAGGTGTTAATAATTAAATGTTATTCGTAATCGTGATTGGATCCACAAAACAAGTTTTTGATATACTTAGATGAGTCCTGAGAAGCCCTGAAACAATTTTAGATGAATGGTGGTGTAGAAAATTTTAAAAGCGTTCAGAATCAAAAGCGTAAACATAACCCAGTTGCAATGGTGTGATTAACAAAGGACGATGTACATTGGAGCCACGAGTGCATGAACCTTCAGGTAACTTATGCTTTGTTGTTCGATTTTTGATGTTTTGGTGTGTGTTGAATAACTTTATAATTTGTTTGCTAAAAAATGGACAGTAGTGAATTTGTACAAACGACAAATTTTTAATTTTAAGGTGAAATTTTCTTGTTTAAGTAGAAAGGAGTATTTAGCAGTTTATGTTCTTGATTATGATGAAAATTTGGGCCTGTCTTTAAGCTCAATTAGACTAACCTATTTAATTAACGTAAAGGGGTGGAAGATGCTCCCTTTTATTCAGACTTAGGTCTGCACATATTGTAACTTAATTAGTAAGCATCCTACAAGGACTTAATTCTGGATGCAAATTAAAATGATAACAAATTTAATCTTGAAATTTTATGATACTGAAATTTATACTACAATTTAATTTTGAAATTTTAATGTATTATGAATATTGATGTAAATAGAGTTAACGTTGATGTTTGTGGTAGGAATGTGTTTTTTTTTATGAATGAGGATGAAAGTTTTAACTAGGTGAGCAGCCGAGGCGGAAAGAGTAAAGAGGCGATTATCAGAAGAGATTCAACAGGGCGAGAATCACAGCAAATCTTGGTGCCAAATTCGAGAGGTTCGAATATCTTTTTTTTCTCTGGTGAGGTTTTTTGTAGGTTTCACAGCAATATATATATATATATATATCTATATATACACACATATATATATATATATATATATATATATATACAGAGTGGCATTAATTTAAAGGGAGTGCAGAGACCGATAAGGCAAACAAAAATTGTTAATACATCTGGTATCTAAAGCAAATAGTTTATACAAATAGACACACAAAATAAGTGTTAAAATTGTTTTAAAACCACTGCAATATTGACTAGGTGACAAATAAAATATACAATTACATCATGCTTTAAAGTCGACCAATTAAGTTGTGACCTTCAGCAAACTTAAATTAATGAAATAATAGTGCATTTTTGCTGCCAGACGAAATAACTCAATGTACTTTAGCTACTATTGAAAAAAGTTTAAAATTTTTTCTAAAATTCGCATGTTTAGATAATAATCACAACAAAAAATAATATTCCATAATACTGATGTGGTCGACTGTATTTGGTTCCCGAGGTTTCTGATACGTTTGTTGCGATTCAGCGTTTATGCAGAATACGATATCCTACTTTAAGTTAAATGTACTTTTTCACTACATAGCTCGTAACCGGTGTTAGATGTTGTAATTGTGTGTAAGTGTTGTATGTTTCACCTACGTGCTTAGGTAATACATTTAAACGCAGTGTTGGGACTTAATAGTAATTGGATCTAGGTAATTGGATTTTTTTGTCGCGTAGTACCTTAATGAATTGTTTTTTTGAAAATACGGAAACCCGAGCATTATACCAACAACGAACTTGCAGATACGATGAAAATTTCGAGCACTTGTTCTGAAATAATTTCATGTGCGTGTTGTGATTCAGGATAACACTTGTATACGCAAGTCTTAAAAAACGTAAGACAAAAGAGCAGTCCTAAAACTTTTGCCTAAGTTAACCTAGAATAGGCATTTAAAAACCGATCCAAGAGTAAAATGCCTTAAAGATTTTTTAGCTAATCAATCTCTATCACCTTCCAAATTTAATGACATAAAACTAATGTCACCCTATACATATACATATATTTATATACATATATATATATATATATATATATATATATTAACAGTTTTAAGATGAAATGAAAACCTAACTTTTTATGTAAAGTTGAATTACCATTTCAAATCGAACTAGTAATTGAAAACCGCTAAAAGAACGGCTACGGTTTTCAATTACTAGTTCGATTTGAAATGGTAATTCAACTTTACATAAAAAAGTTGGGTTTTTAATTCATCTTAAAACTGTTAATAATTATTAATAAACATGCATTTGCATTCCAAATGCGGATTATTCTTCTTCACTATTAATATATACATATATATATATATATATATATTGCTATGATAAGAAGGTAATTTAAGGGTATATTAAGTCATAGGGGTCATAAGATACATGTAAATATTATTAACGTTTAAAAACCAAACAATTCCATTATTAAATGGGAGTAAATCGACAGTTTTGCATAAAGTCAATAGCAAGCACACTGTATATAAATCATAACTAATTTTAATTCATAGGAAAAAGCTCATTCTTTAATAACCAGATCCAATTTAGCAAGAATAATAACGTGTACATCGTATAATACGTTTCAAATTAAATATACAAGTCTAAGATTAAAAAGAAAGACGCAAAAGTAACGCTTTAAACGCAACAAGTTTTATTAAAATAAACACGTAATTATTGAAGGCAAATGACCTGACATACCAGCTACAATATAATCTCATTCAAAACATTAACTCATAAACGCATTCAAATACGTCACAATAGAAAATAGACTACGTGATCTACAACATTGTAAGAGCTTAAAATCCCACACATTTGAATTTTTAAATAACAAACAATAGACGTTCGGCAACATGATAAAAATTTATATAACAGCAAATAAATTCAAGCGGACGTGACTTAAATGAAATATAAACTTAAATTTTCTGAGGAATATGCTATGTAATATAAACGCTTACGTGTGAAATGAAACGATTTAACAAGAGTCTTGACAGGAAATTTGTAGAAAATCCAAGGCCTGCAATGATAGCGCAAAGTGCAACGCCTTAATCAATAAACACGCGAGTAAAACCAATGGCACAAATAGGAGATGGAGTCTTTATAAATAACGTGGACTTCGTAAACAAGGAGTATCTCTGTGACCAAAGCACTAACAACGTCAGTTAAAAGTAGAATATTACGCAAAGTGAACTTATTTAAAATAAATAATTTAGTGATATAAAAGTGAAAATTCAAGTGCCAATAAATACAACAGTAGTGGCCGTTTACTTTCAAAAACGTAGGTAAATTACTAATTAAATTTAATTCTAATATTTAAGGATTTAGGGCTCCAAGTAAATCCTAGTAAATCCAAGTAACACCAAGTAACTCCAAGTAACTCTAAGTGACTCTAAGGAACTTTTAGCAACTACAAGAAATTCTAATTATTAAAATAAAACTAAACAAAATCTAAGATAAATTCGAAAGGAAAAATTCAAGCAAATTTAAAAGTGCTTCAAGTAAATTACAGTGGTATTTTTGCTGGTTTTAAGGGAGTATGGTTTTGGTGCAATCAGATAAATATCAGTATTTCATTCAGGGGTTAATTTTGAATACAAAATCAAAGTAAAAAGTTATTGGAATACAAAGTGTACATATTCTCGATTATTATGCAAGTTTTGGTTACTTTCGTTTTCATTATTCTAACAGATAGGAGCAAGATATAAAGGAGGTAAAACATTCTTTATTGTTGTGTCGTCAGGCATTCTATGTTGATTAGACTGAGCTAGCCGAGGTAGATATAAAAGATAGGATTTAGAAACACAGAGTACAACCGAGAATGAACATAGCAATATATATATATATATATATATATATATATATATATATATATATATATACATACATTGTTGTGAAGATTAACTCCGTCGCTGCTTAAATCGAGCCCCACACCGTTGTGCCGTAATAAATGCTGCGCATCTACACCTGTAAAAAATCGAGTCCCATAAATTGGGCGTCATAAAATTATTGTGTGCTTTCCTTTTGCTCGAGCTCCTAGCTTGGGTCGACTTAAATTAATTAAATTCTGTGAAATTACTTGTAGAGACCTTCACTAATCACCACCTAAATAAATTTTGTTTCTAAACTTTGGATCATGATATGTTCTAATTATGTACCTTCTGGAGATGCTCCTAAAATTGACACCACACGGCTAGCGCTGCTCACTGTTTCTCCAGGGATACTCACCACGGCTGCTCATCTGCTCTACAAGCCATAACTACTTTTCTAATTAATAATAATAAAAAAATAAAAAATAATCTTTCTAACCAAAAAACAACCCTTTTTATTCTGACAAATCAACATTAAAATCACACAATCACAATATTTACAAAATCGATCCACATTAAATACATGCTCCTCCTCAATATTAAAATATCATCAACTTCATACAACAAAGATTTCCAGCTTGTCTATATGCTTATTCTAAAGTAGATGGGCCTATCCCAGAACTTTACTTTATTTTCCCCTGGTCTATGGTGAACTCAGTATAAACCTTTTTTGTATTTGCGTGTAAAATTTTAGCACTGAAAATTTTAAATAAAAGACCCGTCTTACCTCTTACAAATGTGAGATATTCATAATTATAGCATATACATCTATTTACCTTCTCAGATTCTAAATATTTCCTTTACAAAGGTAACTCGATTAATTTTTCTGTTCATAAATTCATCACAAAGTATAACCCAAAATCACTAATAGTTGAAAACAACAAAAAAGCACCACCACAACAGTTTAAAAAAAATGGAGAGTATTTTTCATTTAGATCACCACCTCTAAAGATTCACTCCTCTACCGACTGCTCGTACCTGGATCACTCCACATTGTTGCTGCCCAATTAGTAACAGCAAATATCTCTCGAATTTGCTTGTCATCCAAATTACCATACTCCAAAAACCCTCAAGACTGCCGCTACAGATTCTTAACAATCGCTTCTTTGAAGCAAGTGCAACAAGCACCGTCATCTAATTTACAAATAAATTGCTACTTACTGTTCATCTTGATTCAATTAAATCAAAATAATTTTTTACGGTTTACTCCGTTTTAAAATTGCACCTATTTGTGCATTTAAACACTTGTAATTATCTCGGACTTCACAAGTCGCGTAGTTTAAAGTTAGGATGAAGTATTCCGCAGAATCGAAAAACTCAGAGAGCGCTTACTTCCTCCAGCACGTTTATATAACCAAAACCCTCCCAAGTTGCACGTATTTTTCACAAATGTCCTTCGAAACTTTATCCAATGGCTGCTCAATTTCTAAAATTTACGTGCACAAAAATACAACCGTCGTCGAAAACAGAGAATTCTGAAACGCAAACACTGCTTTACTCTGAAAAAGTCAATAACTTTGCCAACCGTCTTAATTTTCTCTGAATCCTTAACATACCCATCACCCCAAACCACTAAAAACACGCCTCTCATTTGCGCGTCCATCCTATTATCTCGCCTCTTCTCTCATTATAACATTCTCTAGCCTCCTCTTTACACCCTTCCTAACTTGTCTATGTCATTTCTACATTTCTGATTTCTTTGTCTACCCCATGTTTTTTCTAACCTTTTCATAGTCCCGCTATCATCACATTGTTCAGAGTTGTTTGCCCCTACTCTTCTGTGCGCCTAGAAAATCAATATCTTCTGCGAACACGCTGCACCTGTGTCCCGCTTATTGCCTTTAAAAATATCCTCATCTTACAGACGTTTGAAAGTCCCAATCACTTGACCATATGATATCTTCCCTCTGTGTCTATTACATGCTAAATATCGTCTCTCGCTTGATTTTATCGATTTGTTTTCTACATTTAACAGTCCGTTGCTTTTATAGACCTGTGTTTTCAGTTAACAATTTACCAAGAAATATATTCTCAACGTTTAAAAGCTTTATTAGAATTGGTTATTTACTGCATGTTCTTTCCATGAAATTTATACCCGTTGTAGCTTGTTTTCGAATATACAACCTTGTAAAGTTACACAAATGTTTTAGGTTACGCTATCCTTAAGAAATTTACCTTGCTTAAATTATTGATTTTTACACCACACCCAATATGAAAAGCTTTTATAACAATATTTGTACACGATTTCTGTCCATGTCATGGATCTTATTATTAATTAATTATTATCCTAGTCCTAAATTAAAGCACAAACATTAAACCTACATTATCATACCTAATCTTATCCCTATCTAATTATATTGACATGTTTTAAATTCTAAATTGATTTCTACATACAGGGTACATACAAATAAATAAATGTTTGAGTTATGTACATCTATCTAAGCTTATAAATCCACAGTAATATATAAGGTGTCCCGTAAATGGTGGATTTACCTGTTAATCATGGATGGATCACCTTATAGTCTATCTGATAATCGCACTTTAGCCTTAGTGAAAACCTTACGGTTTTCGAAATAGTAACCCTTTTTTAAAAATAACTTCACCCTGTGGTAGTTTATTAAGGGTTATTTGAATAACTGAAGGATTTTTTCCAATCTGATTGTTTCAAAATCTTCTGGAATACCTATGTTAATAATGACACATCTCAATTGTTCTGAATCAATTATGGCATTGTCGGAATAATCTAGCACTTTACGAATTTGCTCGTTGCCTTTATTTCAACAACGGAGTTTAAGTCCTTCTGGTGTGAAAAATTTAATCAATCTGTTCTGTACCACTTCTTTAAAAATTACCTTAGGAATTCTAGTTTTCAAAATGTATTACACCCATATGTGTCTCATTGGAGATCATGTGATTGCTACTATAATTGCAAAAACCCACATATTAACACATTACAATATGGTTGAGTTCAATTATTATGCTATTGATTGTGATTAAAGCGGACTTTATTTAGATGACACGCACAAGTGTTCCTCAAACAAGCACACAATAAAGCTTCAATGTTTATGTAAAAATGCAGTCTATACCTTAAATCAGATGTTCAATGTGCCCTTCTCCTGCTCTTATGCAAGCCCTACATCTACGTATGAAGGAGCTTTAGACGTATCGTATGTGTCTCGCCTCACGTATTTTATGAGCTGTTGTTTGAACCCGCTTGCGTACTTCTTTGATCGAGTTGACTTAGCTATAGTACACTTTTTCTTTCAGACAACCCCGGTAATAAAATAGTGAATTTAAATCAAGGGACCGTGGGGACCACAGATTTGGCCCCAAACGTCCGATCCATCTCTCCGGAAAAATATTATTTAAAGAATTAGGCACTTCCACTGTGCAGTGTGCAAGACACCCGTCATTCTGAAGCCACATACTGCACCCCAATGTTAGAGGAACGTCTTCCAACAGAATAGGAAGATCATTTCGCAGAAACTGCAGATATTATTCCCTGTTCAATGTTTCAGGAAACTTATAGGGCCCTAGAATCTTCCTGTTTAAAATTCCAGTCCAGTAATCGATTTTAAATTAATACTGCGATTTACCTTGCCATATTGCATGGGAATTCTCAAATTCCCAGCTATGTAGATTATGAAGATTTAAAATTTTATTTTTTCGACACAGATTCATCACTCTACAAGATTTGATTTAAAAAATTCGGATTTGCCCTAATCCTATGCAGCATCAGACGACAAAATCCTGGCACAATAGTCTCTCGGCTTGAGTGTTTGGACTCGTTGAATGTGAAACGGGTAAAGTTAATAGTTGGTTAACACTCGATGGACTGTAGTTTTTGAAAGTCTGGTTCTGTGAGAAATAGCTCGTACGGATATGGTTTGATTGGCATTGATTTCATCTAGCACCGCGTCTTCAATAATATGCCAAGGTCTGTCTTCGTTCGTGCCGCCAATACCCCTGCCAGGTAGTCTACCCTATGTATATCTACTATGTATCCGAATAAATACACGCTAGTTCGGATATCTTTCTGCATACAATCGAACAGTTTCATGTGCGTTGGCACGACACTCGCCATATACAAAATGTATGTTAGTACACTCACGTGGTATGTACTGTGTCATTGCAGAAAAGTCTACTATAGCACGCTACAAAGTCTGCCGGGAGAGCAAAAGGTAGCAGTATATGTAAGACTAAACAATCAAAAGTCAAATTACAAAATTAACGCGGCGGAGTTTATAATACACTCTACAACGCAAACCAAGAGCGATGCAACTCGTGTACAAAGTAGGATATTGCACTGAAGAAATGTATGAAGCTCACATTCAGCAACCGAAGGATACGAACAAACCAATTACACAGGTTCATTATATGTCCCATTTACTTTTCAAACCAAGGCATAACACTGTAACTCATTATAACTGTGATAGCTCTTAACAATAGCACAGTATCACAGGCAGAGGTCTCTCGACTAGAAACGAATAAGCATTTGTTATGAATTTTTAAGATGTCTTATTACACTTAATGGTATATCAACTCAATTGAAAACTTAAACTTGTATTAGGACACTTAAGCGTGGTAAATCGAACCCTTGTGATTTGCTTTGCTAACTCCTCACATGCGTTCGTAAATAAAGTAAGTGCAATTCGAAAAGAATAACACAATATTTAATTTAAACAGCCATTTTCAGTTTGATTAAAGGCACTCCTTGGCAATCTCAATCATAATTGGCTTGCTTTCTAGTAATAAGAATATGAGTGTAATACATTTTTGAAAACTAGAATTCCTAAGGTCATTTTTAAGGAAATGGTACAGGCTAGATTGATTAAATTTTTCATACCACAAAGGCTCAAAGTCCGTTGCCGTATTAAAGGCAAGAGCAAATTCGTAAAGTGCTAGATTATTTTGACAATGACAATCGATTTAGAATAATTGAGATGTGTCATTTTAACATAGGGTATTCCAGAGTATTTTGGAACAATCAGATTGAAAAAATTTCTTCGGTTATTCAAATGGCCCTAATAAACTAGCACAAGGTGAGGTGATTTTCAAAAATTGGAAAAGCGTTATTGTTTCGAAAACCGTAAGGTTTTCACTAATATCAAAATGTGATAATCAGATAGGCCATAGGGTGACCTATCCATGATTAACAGGTAATCCACTATTTACGGGACACCCTGTATGTACAGTGTGTTCAACAATAAAGGTAATGAAATATTTCGAATGTCCGACCTTGTATTTTATTCGGGTTTTTTTTTACTGCATAAAGGACTTAATATTACACTTATTTTTGACAAATTCAAATTTCTAAAATTGTTTTTCCGCGAATACAAAGCAAAACAATTTTTTTTAAAGTGCAATCTCCCTTTTTGACTTCAAATTTGAATTAGATTAATTTTTTTAAACAACTTTGACTCGTAAAGTTTTGTTTTATCTTGAAAATTGACTAATAGACAGTTGGTTAAAGTTTCGATTATTAAAATTTGCATTTAACGTTTTTTCAACAGTATAGCAATGATTTTACAATGCTTCATATCATTTCTTTCAATTTTTTGGAAAATTAAGTGTGCTGCCATAAGTGTAAAATATTTTCTTTATTTTAACAGAGTTATTAACTCAAATTTTTCGTACATGGTATAAATATTGATAAATTAACTAAAAAAATCTAAACACATTTACACATATTCTATGTCATTTTAATTCATTTTTAATTAGGGTTAAACTTAATTTACTTACGATTGTGATCAAAGTAGGTATACTTCAATTTGCTATTAAATATGTTTGACGTCATTTGTTTCCTACACATATTTATGTCTTGTTTACGATGACGAGTTTTAGTGAAAAAACAGATATGCTATTAATTTATGGCAAATGCCATAGAAACTCGCATAAAGCAGCAAGAGAGTACACCGAACGGTATCCAGATCGATATCACCCACCTCACAACTTTTTTGTGCGAATTGAGATGAGTTTGAGGGAATATGGACAATTCACTGGAAGAACTGGTGATAACCGCCATAATCGAAGACAACAAGTACGTGAAAACCTTAAAAAGTTGATTTATACATGTAATCAGTGTATTGATGATATGAGGAAAATAAAAAATTTTTCAAGTTACTCTTTTTTTGTTTATAAGTATGGGAAATATCAAAAGCTCTTGCATATATACACATCATAATGTTCTTAAATAAGTTTATGATGAAATTAGTTTAAATATCTATAAAGAACGTTAATAAACTTCTGTGACTTATCCGTTTACTTTTAGTGTACTATATTGTAAACCAGGAGCATAACTGCACCGCAGTCAGCATCCGCAATGCAGAGGAGGAAGACAAATGCAAGGAGACCCAATTGATAAGAAATTGAAATTCAAAATTTTTAACTGTATTTTACAGCTTTGAGAATATTTAGTATTCTGCAAGTGTACAGGTTCTAGCAGTTTTCCAAACACAGACAGTTATCATGTAGTACCTAACTCTTCCGTGTTCGTACTGCAAGCGCAAAAAGATCTTTTTCAAAGTCAAAAATTATTAAAAATTGTCTTAGAAACGGCATCTCACAACTCACAAAATAGATTAAATGGTTTAGCCCTCTTGGCGATAGAACATGACACGGCCAAAAAATGAATATCGATAATGCAATAACTTAATTTAGAGCAAAACAGGCAAAAAAATGGATTTTTAAATTAGATTTTGAATGTCTGCTATGTGATAGATATTTGCTGTGTCTAATTTTGAAATGTTTATTATTTTGTGCGTTATATAAATATATTGTAGTTTTAATGTTAAATAATTTGAAAGTTTTCCGTGAATGTAATTTGGTTGTATAATAAAGCACATGATTAATATATAATGAACTTAATTCTACTCTCAAAGTACTATAATTATAGAAAATACAGAAAAATATAGGCCAAGGATTCATTGTAAAGGATATATATATATATATATATATATATATATATATATATATATATATATACATCCTACTAGCAATTTTGCATCCTTACAAAATTGATACATTTTGGCGTCCCCCAGAAATAGCGGAAATAGATAGTTACATATATAGAATATATTGTTACTTGTTTGTTGAAGAAGCCCAAAATCACAAAAAAAACTTTAAAATAGTGAAATATATCGATATACACTATTTTATATTTCCTTATCATTCTAGAACCCTTTCAAAGCCATTTATTGTCGCGTCCGTCGTATATCTCCTTTCATTTTACAATAAGATTACTATCAGTTTAACTTCCAGCAATGTTGTCAGTAACTCTTCCAAGCAACAAAGATGAAACTTAGAAATAATACCTTAAGAGAGAGTGATATATGAGTAATGAGACATTCTACATTTAATCGTTTGGTTTTTACAGGCTGGCGAATTCGAACGTGAATCATTTTAAAAATACTGCGTCGTTTAGTACTATTTATTATATCGCTGTACTTTTTGTATCCGATGCGCCGCTAAATTAAAACAATCCTTATGTTCTATAAATAGCAATATGTATGAAATAAGAGTAATTATGCCATGCTAAATCATTTATCATAACGTTGTTATCGTCATGAAGCGGCTTAAATTTCAGATGTATTTTAATATGATATTATTTTTTAAATAGAAAATTTAATTCTATTAATTCTAGAAAGGTTGGTGCTTTTTTCATCTTATTAATGTAAATAGTACGTTAAAACTTGATGTTTATTGTGTGGGCGCTTGCTAAATATACTGTAAGCATCTAATTTTACCTCTCAAAACAGTTTTATTCAAAAAATTTTACTTTTTTCATACCCTATTTGGTTTTATTGGTGTGATGGTTATACAGTTATTTAATTGGAATTACTGCGCAATTTAAATCGTTTAACCGTCGGCAATACAGCTGTTCCTGTTCGTAAAATCTTTAAATATTCGTTTTGGTTCGTAAAATATCGATAGCAATGGATTCTAATAAATGTAAAATATGGGTTTAACGTCAAAAGTGCAAGATATTTTTGTAGGAGACTATTGGACGATTGCATATGAAAATTCTAAAAATTTTCTATTGAGTCGTTTACAAGCTGTAATGTTTTTTAGTATAGGGGTTACTACCACCCCGAAGACTGGCTTTCGCGCGCCGTTGATGGTGTTTATTTTTGTATTAAACTATAGACGATTGCATGTGAAAATTTTAAAATTTTTTATCCAGCCCTTTATGAGGCACGATTTAGTTTGCTTAGGGATTGCTGCAAGCCCAAATACTGGCATTGGCACACCATTGCTGGTGATATTTTTGTTATAGATTATTAAGCATTTCATGAAAAAACGACTGTGTTTGGTGCACTATGGTTGGTGGATATTTGCGTAATAGGGTGCCCCAAAAGTAATGGTCTAAATTGAAGAGTTTGATAGCTGAGATTAAAACCTATTCAAATAACTATATATGTTGTTATCCAATTGTTGATGGTTTCAAAGCTATAACAACTTTTGTGTTTTGTGCCAAAATCGTGCAGAACTTCGAATATTAATTTGCAATAAAAGAAATACTGACCTTTTGAAGGTAGTTCGTTTTCTGTGTATGCGTGAATGTTGCGTGTTTAATAAATAAAAACTTCCTCAAACATTTACTTATTATCGCAAGAGAAAATCATAATTTTTCTATAATTTTGGTTCTGTAAAAAATTTTGCGTGCTTTTCAAACTAAAATTACTCAAAATAAGTATTACCATCAAAAAGTGCACACCTATCCAAAAAGCTTCTTTAATCTAATAACTGGTAGGTCTAAGATTAAATGCATGGAAAATTTTTGGGTAATTTGTAGGCACAATCTCAAAAACAGCACTTTTATTAAAGAATTCGTAAGTAATAGCCAACTTTATTTTTTGTAAAATATGAACTCAAAATAATCAAATGTATTTAAAATTCGTTTACAACAAATGTTTGAATGTCCTGCCACTAGTTGAAGATCGCTACCTTGCTTGGAACAGCAAGGGTTCGGCAAGATTCTAAATTTTCCAGGTAAAAAAACCCCGCTTCCTGGCCAATGTAGCACCTTCGGGTGGAGCATTGGAAAATCACATATAAGGTTTCAATACGATGGCGCTCCAGCACACAGTGCTCGTAATGTTAGGGAACACAGTCTTGCATATCTCAATCATTGGCACTATCTAGTGGCCATCGCGTTCGCCCGACCTCAACCCCCTGGCTTACTTCTTGTGCGGTTATATGAAAGAAAATGTGTATAAAACACATACCACAAACGAGCAGGACCTTCGTAGAAAAACACGCGTCCCGCCTTCAGGTTTTTAAAACGAAATTTTTTGGGACGGTGTCGTTTATGTATAAGAACTGGTGGCAGGACATTCCATCATTTGTGGTAAACAAATTTTAAATACATTTGATTATTTTGAGTTCATATTTTACAAAAATTATAAGTTGGCTATTACTAGGGATGGACTCGGGCCGGGCCGGGCCGGGCTTTTAATAATCCCGGCCCGGCCCGACGCAGAAAAGTGACCGGCCCGGCCCGAGACCCAACCCGAAATAAAAATTGACGGCCCGGCCCGCCGGCGGGCCGGGCCGGCCAGAAGACTTTCATTCAGTGAATGAAAAGATATTTTTTCAGTTGTGTCAACAAGTAACTATCGTTCTTTTGTTTGATTTAAGAGTATAATGATTTTGAGTTACAATCAAAATACTTGTGGAACATACCGTAGTATATCATTTGATTTTTGATTCTTTGAAAAATCCTAGAAATATGTAACAAAAGTACAAAATGTTTAGCAATTTTCAATGTTTATGAAATTGTTATAGACTGATTTTTATAGCCTTTTTTTACTTTGAGAAACTGAAACTTTTCGAATTGAACTTTGATCTATAATTTGACTGTCTTTGTTCTAGTTCTATTAAATTTTTATTTGACCGACTGACAAATCATGCCAAAGTTCAAGATTTAACACTTTTAGTGAATTACTGAATGCTAAAAATTAAATAAATTGTTGATAGGTCATAGTATAAACGGTACCAACCTGAAAGTCAAATAATATACCGAATGTTCGCTTAGAAAAAGTCGAATTTTCAAATTGTGGTATGTAGAGGATACCTTATTCTTTAGAAATACATATTATCTGATGGAATAGAAGTAAAATGAAGTTATTGTTTAAGGTTGAAAAGTTTTTTAAAAAATGATTATCAAAAGGTATAAATCAGTACATAGATCCTTTTATATACCAATAAAATGTTATTTACTTTATCCTTTTTTTATGGCATGAGTTCGATAATGGCATTATTTTACATTTTCCTACAATAAATAGAAAACTATATGTGCAGCCAAATTCTACTATTCAACATTAAACTAAGTGACAATCATGCACGTAGCTAGGGGCTAGGGTACTTAGAAGGCACCCCCTAAATATTCTAGCCCACACCAAGAAGGGTGTTCAGAACACGCTAAAAATAAAGTTGTATTTAGAAAATAATTAATGGCTGTTCAGTCCCCCCCAAACAAAAGGTGATAATATCAAAGTATGAAATTCAAAATTTCATGTACCCTAGAAGTGTCTGCTATACCTATAGTCTACGAATAGACGATTAACGTATAGTTTTCGAAAGTTTTATTGAAATCGTTATTTTAAAATACATGCAACAGTAAAGAATCTAACACTAATTAATATATACTACATGGTAGAGTTTAAATAGTTATTTGTATATCAAGGCCGCGAAATTGTTTTTTAGCGTACCGAAAGAAAGTTTATCGCATAGATCGCTTGCGACGAAGGCAATATAATGTCGAGGCGCTAAAATAATTTCGTGGCTTAGGTGCAACCGTGCATGGTTTATTACAAAAATTTTTCACTTAACTGATTAAGCTATAGCTAGAATTTATATGTTTTTATATTGTCTTTACATTACACGAGTTAAAGTTCGGGCCTTTGGAGCTGGTTTTTTAAAAACACTTTGAAACTTTAACAATATTTTTATTAGTTACAATTTGGATAACTTGTACATAATACTAAAATTAATTATTGTACAGGTGAGTAGCTCAAACAACGAAGTATGGAGTTTGGAGACTGACTCGGTTGAGTAGCTTGAACAACGAAGTATGGAGTTCGAAGACTGACTGCCGGGCATTGAGCTCCCGGGCCTTTTATAATAACCTGCCCCTCACACGGCTGTGAGAACTTGCAGATCTCATGTCTGCATTTCTCTTTAATTGTACACTTTAATACAATGTAACAACTTAATTCTAAGTAATTGCGGTCTGTTGACCGCCTGTGACCTGCCACCTGCAGAATCACTGCCCTCACGGATGCACAGCTGCATTCCGTTCTCATGAACTGTCGATAACCTCTCTGGGTTATCCTTGTGTTACAATGTTGCATTAAACTTATACTTTTACTTAATAATTTCTAATAATTCATATTAGATTCAATATATCAATATATATAGGTAATTGGGGGATACATAACTCCTCCCACCGTAAATGAAAAATTAAGGTTTTTCTTAATTTTTAAATACATAAAATACATTATTTAAATTCATTTAAAATTCATTGTTTCTAATGGTATGCTTATTGTTTCCTTTTTTCTCTTTGTTTCCTTAAATCTAGAACTGTTTCCTTCATTCTTATATGTAAGGTACATTTTGTATAATACATACATGATTACAAAAATTATTAAAATGATCAATACAATTGTCCAAACACTTATATTATTATAATGTAACTTTGGCGTTTTGAGTTCACTTAATTGTTCTTTATAACTTTCCACTAATTTCACGGCGTGGTTGAGGTCGTCTAAGTCTAGATGCTCTAGCTTCATAGGTTTCTTTATTATTTCTTCGTCTTCTTGTTGTATTTTGAACTGTAGTTCCGGTAGGTTTGCAAGTTTCTTTGTTGCTATGGGATCTTGATAAACTCTGATTACTTCATATTTCAATTTCACATAACAGTCTTCTTTGAGGGTAATTAGTTTGCTTCCGATTAATGCTTGGTTATTTTCATCTTGGTTGCAGTGGATGGTTGCTATTACTTCTGTTGGGAAAATGGCTATCCATTTGTTATCTGTAACTTTTTGAATTTTCATATTAGTTATTTGCACTTGTTTGGTTTCACAGTTTTCGTAATGATTTGAGAATTTTAATAGTTGTACTTCACAAGGGCTGTCTTCCTTAATGGTTGTTATCGTCATCGATTGACATAAATATTGGTTTGGTGTTACTTCAGTACATTTTTCGTTTGTATAACCATATCTCAGTTCATTTAGGGATAGGAATTTTGTTTTGGGTATGATTACTTGGTATGTGCTAGTAACCTTTGTTGGAAAAGCAAATAAATGATAATAATGATAATTGTTACTTTCTACTATCTGGATTTCTATTAAAAATATTATTTCGTTTTTCTTAATGTTGCTAAAATTTGTTACATTAAAGTAAGGTTGGATATTATTTGAGTAAATATTGTATTTTGTATACTGTCTAATTTATTGGTAGTATACCGGGGTTGTTATATATATATCTTATGTTATTATTTGGTTGTCCGTTCTACCTGGGTGGAGGTTGACGGTAAGGGTGATGACTGTCTATCTGAAATTACAGGGTGTCTTAGGTTTTTTAAATGAATGTATTTAGTTATTTTACCGTTGTCTACTACTGCTATGCTTTTATCTGATATTTTCTTAATTTTAAATGGTCCTAAATTTCTGGGTGCTGTTTTATGTCGCTTGCTCTGAAAGTTTTTCTCATATACGGTTTGTCCTATTGAAAATTTATTTGAGCCGGTATTTTTGTTTCGGGTTGTTGTGATACGTTCTTTATCGTTCTCTAATTTATCTTTTACCTTGTCGTAAGTTATTTTTAGTTTTTGTTTATGATCTTTCGCATATTGCTGATATACTTCTTTATTGTAGTGTATGTCATAGGGATTTCGTGAATCTGAATGTCCTAATGTTAATTCTAAGGGTGTAAAGTTTGTTGATGAGTGAATTGTATTATTGTAGGCGATTAGTGCGTATGACATTAAATTGGTTATATGTTCCTTTTTATAATTTATTCTTAATAATCGAATTTGTTCTAGCAGGGTTAAATGTAATCGTTCAATTAGTCCGTTTGACTCAGGGTGGTTTTCCGTTATGAAATGAATGTTTATTTTGTGAAGTTCTAACGTGTTTTGTATTGTCTCATTTTTAAATTCGCTACCATTGTCTAAAGTTATTGATTCGGGTGTTCCGTAAAATGTGAAATATTGTAAAAATCCTTGGGTCACGTCAATGCTATTTTTGGATGTGATTGGTATTGCTTGGCCTATTTTTGTAAATGCGTCTATAATTGTTAGATAGTTTTGTGCTTCTACTACTAGAGTATCGGCATGTAGTTTTTGAAATGGTTTGTCGGGTGTTTTGGTTAACATTAAAGGTATCTTTGGGGGTTTCCTGTCGTATTTCGCTCTGTCACATAGTTCGCATTGGTTAATGAAATCTGTGGTCAAGTCCTTCATGTCTTTAAAATAATAACGTCTTATGAGTTGTTTTATTGTTTCGTTAATTCCACGATGGTTGGTTTTTCCTTCGTGTTGATTTCAAATTACATCGTTTATTTCGTCAGGGTCGTCTATTGTTATTAGTTTTCTAGTACATCTGATGAGTTCAGGTCCAGAGTTATTGAATAGTTTAATGTATAATTCTGAAAATCTTTGGTAGAAATGTTCGGTATTGAAATAAAAATAAAATCGTTTTTTCTCGGGGGTGTATTCTTTTAAAATTTTAATTATTTGTTCCTCATTATCATCTTTAGTTATTTGAATTTGGTATATCTTTTTGTTATCTACTTTTGTATATTTTACTGGGTTGGGGTTATTTAAAACTTCTGTTATTATAAATTGGTTAGGTTTCATATCGATTGCTTCGTTTAAGATTTTAATCGCGTTTTTTGGTTCTTCGTTTTGTGTCGAATGTATAGTGTCGCTCTCGTCTGGATCTTCCCTTATTTCTGCTTCGTCTACGTTTCCTATAATGGATTCCGTTTCTAATGCATTGAGTTGGATTCGGCTTAAAGCGTCTGCGTTGTTATAAATTCCCTTTTTATATATAATTTCGTAATCATACTCTTCGAATCTGATTCTCCATCTCTGTAATTTTGAATTCGGTTCTTTCAGTTTGCATAGCCATACTAGTGGTCTATGATCAGTGTATATGTAAAATTTTCTTCCGTATAAATAAGGTCTAAAATATTTTGTTGCCCAAATTATGGCTAATAACTCTTTTTCTATAGTGCTATATTTTTGTTCGGTTTCATTTAGGGTTCTGGATGCGTAGCTGATAGGTTTATCGCTACCTACTTTTCCTTGGCTCAATACTGCGCCTAATGCTACATTCGATGCGTCTGTCGTCAGTATAAATGGTTTTGTAAAGTCTGGGTATTCTAATACAGGGTGATTTGTTAATATGTTTTTAATTTTGTCTACGGCTTTGATAAATTCCGGGTGTGTTCAATTTTGTTTCCTTTTTAAACAATTTGTCAGGGTTTGGTTATCTGAGCGTAACCTTTAATGAATTTGCGGTAGTAACCACTAAGTCCTAGAAATCCTTTAATTTCTTTGGTTGTTTTTGGTAATGGGTAATTTAGAACTGCATTTGTTTTGTCTGGATTTGGCATTACTCCTTGGGGTGTTATTACATGTCCTAAAAATGATACTTCTTTTTGTAAAAATTCACTTTTGTCTAATTGTACTTTAAAATGTGCTTGTCTAAGTCTTTCGAATACTTCTTTCAATCTTTCTATGTGTTCTACCAGTGATGTGGAATAAACTATGATGTCGTCAAGGTATACAAGGCATTTTTCATTGTGTATTCCTCGTAATATATTGTCCATGACTCTCTGGAAAGTAGCGGGTGCGTTCTTTAATCCAAATGGCATTCGTTTGTACTCGTAATGTCCTCTAGGTGTGCTGAAGGCTGTTTTTGATATGTCTTTTTCTTCCATCTCTACCTGATGGTATCCTGATGCTAGGTCTAATGTTGTAAAATATTGGCATTTGCCTAATTTGTCTAAAATTTCGGTTATATTTGGTAGTGGGTATTTGTCATCTACCGTTTTTTCGTTTAACTTTCTATAATCTATTACCATTCTGTACTTTCTCTTTCCGGTTGCGTCTAATTTCTTAGGTACTATTAACACGGGGCTGCTCCATGGTGAATTGGAGTGCTGGATTATGTCTTGGTCTAATAAGTCTGCTACTTGTCTGTCAGCTTCTTCTTGGCTTGCATGAGGTAGTCTATATGCTTTTGTAAAGATTGGTTTATTGTCTGTTAACTCGATATTATGTTTTACTGTGTTGGTGAATGTTAATGGTATTCCTTCACAATGGAATATGTCTCGGTATTCAAAACATAAGTTCTTAATTGCTCTTTCTTCTTCTTGATTGATATCGGTGTTAAAGCGGATGTTAGTTAAATTTTCTCTTAACATTTCGTCATGTTCTATTGGGTTGTAATTATTTTCTAAATTTTCGTCTATTTCCATTTCGTTAAAATTTAGTTCTTCTACGTTAATTGGGTCTGTCAGTGATAATTCTACGGGGTAGTCGTTTGAATTTAATATTGTTGTGGTTGCATAATTATCTTTTATTTGAACTAAGGCGGTTGGGGTTTCTACTCCTTGTTGAAAAGTTATATGATTTATTATTCCTAAATTTTTGTTAGATTTTACTGGGATTTTTATTTTTCTTTCCGTTCGGGGTTCTATAGTGTATTTTTGTTCAACTTGTGTGTTTTGAAATTTAATTGGGATTTTTCCGTATTTTGTCCTTAATAAGCGATTTTTAATGTCAATGTTGGCTCCTAATTTTCTTAGAAGATCCATTCCGATTAATCCGTCATATTTATCGTTAAATTCGAATACACAAAATTTATGTTTCATTTTGACATTAAATGTTCTCGGTAAGGGTATATTGGCTACGAATTGGTGTAGTGTCGTTTGATGAGCTGTTTTAATTTTAAATGGTTCTCTTTCTACATAATCTAAATAATGTTTTTGTACGGTTCTGGGGCTAATTAATGTTTTGATGATCCGGTGTCAATTAATAGTTTGAATTTGGCGTGGGGTATTTCTATGTATGGTAATACTAAGTGATTTATATTATTTAAGTTTATTAAGTTTGGTCGGTTAAGAATTGGTCCATTTGAAAATTTGAGTTTGAGTTTTCTTCGTCGTACTCCTCGTAAGTTTCGTATTGTTCGTCACGTTCATAAGTTTCTGCATGGTTTGTTTCATTGTTCGTAGGTGTCTCAATGTCATTATTCTGGTCAGTGTCAAATTTTTCTATTTCTTGATGAAATAATTCTTCCGATGTAAAATTACGTTTCTGATGAGGGTTTGGTCGGATATGTGTTATTTTGTGTTTTGTCTGGTGTTACCAGATGAGGTGTCCATTGGTGTTGGTTTGTAGTAATTGTTAGGGTTGTTATGAGTATTAGTCATTGGTGTATTTCTATTGGGGTTTGCGTTGAATATTGGTCTTTGTTGGTTTAGGTTTTGATTAAATCTCGGTTGGAATGCGGGTTTCGTAAAAGTTGGGTTGAATGTTGGTCTTGAAAAATTTTTAAATTGATTATTAAAATTGGTATTGTTAAAACTTGGGTTGTTACTTCGCGGTTGATTTGTTTGTGCGTTAAAGGGTGTGAATTTTTGTTGAGGGATTGTTTGTCTTGTAGCTTGTATAGTTTTTGTTGGTGAATAACTTTTATTTGCGTTGGGATTGTATAGTCTGTTGCAGTAATACATTACATTTTCTTCTTCTATTACTAGGCTCATAGCTTCTTCTAGATTTTGGGGTCGTTGGAATCTGATTTTATCCGATAGTCGTTCTGGTAAAGCGTTTATGTATGTGTCTAGTGCCATTTCGTCATACATTTTTGTTTTTAAATGTCTAACGTTTTGATCGGGTTCTTCGATTTTTAATTTTGTTAAAATTAAACTTCTCACGTCTTGGCATTTCATTCCGAATTGGTAGGGGGATTGATTGTGTTTCATTCTAAGGTTTATTAGGTCTCGTACCAGGCATTTTATATTACGTTGGTCCCCGAAATATGCAATTAGTAGCTGTTTAAACTGGTCCCATTCCGATAAGTCGTCCCTACTGGCGATTAATGTTAGTGCCCTTCCGGCTAGTTTACTTATTACTAAGCGTATAAGCAATGAATTTCTTGCGTCATCTCCGGGTTTGTAAAAGGTTTTTAGGAACATTTCACATGCTCCAATGAAATTCGAGAGATGGGCCTGCGTGCCATCAAACGTCTGAATTGTCTCTAAATAGAGACGTAAGTCTGTGTTACTCATGTTGGTTAAGGGTTGTTTTCGATTTTTGGAAAATTTAAAATTTTTTTTTTTTTTTTTTTTGAATTAAGCTTTATTTTGTTATTTGTATGGTTACTTTTGCTTCGGATTTATTAGTTTTCCGTTTGGGTTGTAAAATTTCAAATTTTGTAAAAATTGGGGTTAATTTTCTATTTGTAACGTTAATTATGCTTTGGATGTATTAGTTTTTCTTTTGGACGAAATAATTTTGAATCTTGTAAAAATTGGGGTTGGTTTTGCTATTTGTGATGTTAACTTTTCTTTGGTTTTATTAATTTTCCTTTTAGATTGAATAATTTTGAATTTTTTAAAAATTGGGGATGATTTTCCTTTTTATGACGTTATTTTTGCTTTGGTTTTTTAAATTTTCCTTTTTAGATTGGATAACTTAGAGTTTTGTAAAAATTGATGTTGATTTAGCTATTTGAAACGTTAACTTTGGTTTTGGTGTGTTAATTTTTCAATTAGATTAGGTAAATAAAATTTTGGTAAAGGTTGAGGTTTATTTTGTTATTTTTCGGCGTTATTTTTGATTTGAATTTGTTAATTTTCAGTTTGGATTGGGTGGATAAAAATTTGGTAAGAATTTGAGATTAATTTCGTACTTGTAGTATTAGATTTATTAATTGTAAGTTTATATTGCGTTGAGTTATTTTTTTTTAAATCGTAGTTGCTGTTATTTATATTTAATTACACAATGCGGTGATGTATTCACGAGATTTGTATTCAATAATGTTGAATTTAATTACCGTAGTCTTGGATTAATTGTTTTTATGCAGCTTTTAATTTATCTTTCTTAAGGAATCTGAAATGGATGGGTTTATTCTCGTTTAGCGTTGTTTTATTTAACTTCTGTCAACTTGTAATTAATATGACTCGAGGTTAATTTCTCCTGCACTTTATTGTTTGCATGAACTACTAAAAGATATAGTGTTCGTTACTTTGTAATAATTGCGTACATATGATTATACTTGTTGAGGTAATTGCACTTACAGGTGTTAGTTTATGGAATTAGATAATTGACTTTCCGTACTCGCTAATGTAAAGTGTTATGTCTGTTTTATTTTTAGATCTCTCGGTACTGCTTGACTTGTAATTGAACTCTTCGTTATGTGCGTTTTCAGGTTTACAATTATGAGCGTATGATAACGTTTTAGCGTTTTAATTAAAGATTCTTATGATGACCGTTTTACTGCACTTTATAATGCTGATTAATTAGTTGAAAAACGTTTAGAGTTTATTGCAATTGTACACGCTTTTATTAATATAGAAACTGCGTCGATTTTATTATCCCGTGTATGATGCAAATTGAAATTATACTGAAAGTTGAAAGTTATTTCTTTAGTACTGTGCAAGGATTCTGAAAGCGATTTTAATAATGATATTGCGTTGTTAAGCTGAAAGTTGAAAGTTATTGCACTTCTCTGATGTTCTAAGTGTATAAAAGATGCGAGCTTTGTTTTCTTAGGTGGTTTTAAGTTACCGTATTTTTAGTTAATGCAGAATGTTCTTGTGATTTATTCAGTATTATAGAGGTCAATGGTTTAATTAAACGTTCTGTACTGCTTGTTCGAATTAGCTTTGAACTTAAGTTTGGGTTCTGTGTTTCTAGTTTGCCGGTTTATAAACGTGCGTTGAATCGCGGTAATTATTTGGTGTTAGTGAATGTGCGCCCGTTTATTTTTGGATTATTTTGAGTTCGTTCTATTAATTATGGTAAGGATTTCTTTTTAAATTCAATTCTTATTTGTTTTAAGAAAATCTCTTTGTAAATAATCAAGTCTCTTTTTTTAAAATTCAAGTTTCATTTGCTTTTTAAAGAAAAAATATTTCTTTAACATTCAAGTTTCATAAAATGTTTTATAGTCTCGTTTTGAAAATAATTCACTTCGAACTATTTTCAAAAAAAATATTCATAATAATAAAATACATAATACGATAGTAATCAATAGTTATAATACTAGCATATATCAATTATAATTTGGTTTAAAAAAATTTTTATGGAAATGAACTTACATTAATTTCATCTGTTTCTTTGGTGGGTTCGATCGATTCTGTATCTTGTCCACCTTGGTTTGTTTGTTGGCCTTAGACGATTCTTGTTCCTTGTCCAACTTGGTTTGTTGCTGGATTTAGACGATGCTTGTTCTTCCTCCAACTTGGTTTGGGTTCTGCCAAAATTTCGAATAAAAATTCTTGGTCACCAATCTTCCGATTTTTGGATTTTCAGTGCCCTTTTGACATCCGTTACGACTGCGCCAGTTAAAGTTCGGGCCTTTGGAGCTGGTTTTTTAAAAACACTTTGAAACTTTAACAATATTTTTATTAGTTAAAATTTGGATAACTTGTACATAATACTAAAATTAATTATTGTACAGGTGAGTAGCTCAAACAACGAAGTATGGAGTTTGGAGACTGACTCGGTTGAGTAGCTTGAACAACGAAGTATGGAGTTCGAAGACTGACTGCCGGGCATTGAACTCCCGGGCCTTTTATAATAACCTGCCCCTCACACGGCTGTGAGAACTTGCAGATCTCATGTCTGCATTTCTCTTTAATTGTACACTTTAATACAATGTAACAACTTAATTCTAAGTAATTGCGGTCTGTTGACCGCCTGTGACCTGCCACCTGCAGTATCACTGCCCTCACGGATGCACAGCTGCATTCCGTTCTCATGAACTGTCGATAACCTCTCTGGGTTATCCTTGTGTTACAATGTTGCATTAAACTTATACTTTTACTTAATAATTTCTAATAATTCATATTAGATTCAATATATCAATATATATAGGTAATTGGGGGATACATAACTCACGTTGCTATAGAAATGAAATATTTCAAACACCGACAGTATTCATAAAGAAATTCCTGAAAAATGTCAAGCTGCTCTAGTACTACATAGTTCAATTTTCTACACTATTTCAGAGCAAGTGTTTTCTCCTTTACTCTTAATTTTGACATATATGTTTAGTAATCTATATCTATAGGTTATATTTTAAAAATGAATAAAGAATTAATCCCTTTTGTGATTAGGTGACCTATAAAACATGTTCAACTATATTTGAAAAGATCAAAAAATTCTATTCACACAAAGATGAATCTTTTTTTATTATTCGAGTCTTTCATTTCTCACTGATTCGAAAACATTTGTATGTGTTATCAAAGTGTTTTCACGGAATACTCTTCGAGTTTACTTCAAGACACTGGTTTTTACTTCTTCCCAAGCCTATAGCATATCTGTTTTTAAAAGGATGTTTACACCTTACTTCTAGGAAAAGCATTAAAAAAGAGCATCCTCCTATTTAGAGCGTTGACGTTTTATATCATTTCGTGTTATAAACTTGGACATTATATCTCTAAATTTAATTACAGAAACAACACTACAAAAAGCCATTTAATTTCACAATATCTATACAGAAATCAGACAATTAAATGTAAGTTTGTACGTTAGGCATTTGGTATATGTCAAAATTAAGGCGCCTTAAATAAAAGCATTCCCTGCCTAAAGAAAAACTTTATTAAAAAATTGGTAAAATGAACGTTGCAATAACTCTCTGGTATTTTAGGCGGTAGACATAAACTATACACGCGATTCATAATATCGACGTTCGTCGCATGATTGAAATTTGAAGTATATACATATACATAATATAAATGGTATAAACTCTTGAATTATGAATGAATCACCTAGTTCGATGTTCCTGGGCATTTTTAACTTGCGTAAAGTACAACATAAGTGACATTAAAAACCACTAGAAAAAAATATTCGGAATAAGAAGTGAGTTATAATATCACGTCTCCTTTATACTAAACAAGACGAAAAACTGATTATTAATGGGTGCATGAAAGCACTACGTGAAAATATAATCAAGAACGTTTACTTACTCAATGTGAGATAGAAGTGGAAGGACAGTGGAATATCTACTCATGTGTTTTTCGACCCCAAAAATTCAGGCCGGCCCTAATCGTTTGGTCCGGCCCGGCCCAAAAAAAGATAGGCCTGGCCCGGCCCCGGCCCGAATAAAGTAGTTAACGGCCCGGCCCGGATTCGAGCCCGAAATCGGGCCGGGCCGGCCCGAAAGTCCAAACCGTCTCTAGCTATTACTTACGAATTCTTTAATAAAAGTGCTCTTCTTGGGATTGTACCTACAAACTACTCAAAAATTTTCTATGCATTTAATTTTAGACCTACCAGTTATTAGATTAATGAAGTTTTTTGGATAGGTGTGCACTCTTCGATGGTAATACTTTTTTTGAGTAATTTTAGTTTGAAAAGCACGCACAATTTTTCATAGAACCAAAATTATGGAAAAATTATGATTTTCTCTTGCGATAATAAGTAAATGTTTGAGGAAGTCCTCATTTATTAAACACGCAACATTCACTCATACAACAGAAAACGAACTACCTTCAAAAGGTCAGTATTTCTTTTATTGCAAATTAATATTCGAAGTTCTGCACGATTTTGACACAAAACGCAAAAGTTGTTATAACTTTGAAACCATCAACAATTGGATAACAACATATATAGTTATTTAAATAGGTAGTAATCTCAGCTATCAAACCCTTCAATTTGGACAATTACTTTTGGGATACCATATTGCATGTGCATATTATAAAAATTTATATCGCATCGTTGACGAGCTACAATTTTTACAGTATAGGGTTTACTACTACCATAAAGACTGATCTGGGCACGGCGTTGCTTCAGGATAGTTTTGAAAGAAACTATTAGAAGATTGCTTGTGGCAAATTAAAAACTCTACATTGCAACACTTACGAGCCACATTTTTTTTAAAATAAGGGTTGATTCCACCCTCAAACTGACTTTCGCGTCTCGTCGCTGGAGTTTATTTTTGTAATAGAGTAGTAGAGGATTGCATGTGAAAAGTTTGAAAATTTTCTAACGAGTTGTTTACAAACAGAATTTTTTCTTAGTGTAGGGGTTGCTTCCACCCCCTAAGACAATTTGGTGAAGTGTTGTTGGTGGATATTTGTGTAATATGTTATTACAGGATTGCATGTGAATATATTTTGAAAATTTTGTATCGTATCGTTCAGGAGTCAAGTTTTTCAGTATAAGGGTTACTACTACCCCCAAGATTGACGTTGACATAGCGTTGCTTGCGAACAGTTTTGAAGGAGGTTGCATGTGAAATTTTAGATATTTTTGATTGAGCCGCTTACAAACTATATGTTGTCTAATATCGGGGTTGCTTTTACCCCCAAGACTAGTTTTCGCTCTCCGTTGTTGTTGTTGCTTATTTTTCTAATGGGGTATTAAAAAATTGCATGTTAAAATTTTTAAATTTTTGTCCAACGCTTTACGAGGTACAATGCATTTAGTTTAGGGGTTGCTGCCACCTCCATGACTCTTGGCACACCATTGCTAGTGAATGCTTTTGCTATAGATTATTAAACATTGCATGTAAAAATTTTTACCCACCTAAAATTCCTTAAGTGTTGGAGTTGCTGCCATCCCCGTGAGTGGGTTTATTGCACTGTTGCTAGTGGATGTTTGCGCAATATACTATTAAAGAACTGTATGTGAATATTATGAAAATTTTGTATCGCATCGTTCACGACTACAATTTTTTACAGAATAAGGGTTACCGCTATCCCCCAGGACGGACTGACACAGCAGGGTTCGATGATAATTTTGAGGAGACTATTAGAATATTGCATGTGATGATTTTGAAAATTTTGCGTAGCACCGTTTACAAGTTACTTTTTTTTTAATATAGGGGTTGATTCCACCCCCAAAACGTTGCTGGTGTTTATTTTTGCAATAGAGTATTAGACGATTGCATGTACAAATTAAAAAAAAAAATTATCCAGCTTTTTAGGGGGAACACTTAAATTAGCTTGGGGGTTGCTGCCACCTCTAAGAATGACTTGGGCACATCATTGCTGGTGGATGCTTTTGTTATAGACTATTAAGCATTGCATGTTAAATTTTGTTAATTTTTCTAGCGAGTCGTTTAGGAGCTAAAAATTTATTTAGTATAGGGGTGTTGCCGCCCTCAAAGATAGACTTTTGTGTATCGTTGCTTGCAAATATTTTGTAGTATGCGATTAGAGGATTGCACTTGCAAATTTTAAAAATTTTCTATCCAGCCGTTTACGAACTACAATTTTTGTTGAATAAGGGTTTCTACTACCCTCAACATTAGCTTTTGTGCACCTTTGCTTATGCGTTTCTATTATAGACAATTAGAGGTTGTTTGCATGCAAACATTTTGAATATTTTCTATTGCGTCATTTAATAGCTACAATTTATTTAGTGTGGGAGTCGTAGCTACCCCTTAAGTAGTAGGGTAAGGTAGAACTATTTACACAATTATAAGTGCAGGTGTATTCAGAAACAATTTGCAAAATTGGAAATATTTGTTATCAATATATAAATTATATTTTCTACACTTTACAAAAATTTTGCTGGGAAACAGTGAATAACTTCATACAAATATATAAATGCGATATCACATCATATAAACAGGTCCATGACCTAAGCGGCAAGCTAAAAATTTTAAATACTCAAACACTTAATATATATTAGCGAATAAAAGTTTGCAGCAAACTCTATGAACGCAACGAAACTGCTCGTCGCACTAACTGGCGCAACGCTGTGTTGCCATTTAGCGGTTGTAAAGATAATAACACAAAAGAATATTCCGTATATTAAAAAAATCTATGCCGCATGTACGCCATACAACCAAACTTAAAGCCATTATGTAATAGAAATTCACACAAGTTTATTTTTTATATGAAAATTTTATTATTAGTACTGTAAATCATTGAAAAATAATATTTATATTTTGTTATATTGAAGTTTTATATAACCAAAATTTCGACTTTAAAGTCGAATTACTCGAAAACTAGATGAGATATCGAAAATTGGCTAGCATATTCTTAATCATCGTAAAAAACTGAACAAGATCCATATATCAAATGTTTGTAAAACGAAAAAAACGTGCAACGGACGACGGCGGCGACGACGGCGACGTAGCGATCTTATTAACCTAACTTACTTCGTAAGTTTGGTTGATATATTTTGTGGCGCTCTCAGCGGAAAATCGCTAGACTAAAACTATACGATTTCTGTACATTTTCCTATCAATTTTAAGCCCATTTTGTGTTTCTTAAATATTTAAAATAAAAATCTGTACAAAAACTTATTGACTTTGACATATTCCAAATCTTACCAATTTGGGTCTTCTTCCATTTAAACATCTTAGACAAGGAAGCGCAATGTCAATAATGCTAAAAAGTGAAAAGTTCTATCTTGCGTTCGATATACGGTAGTAAGTTTACAAGGGACGCAAGTTTGAATGCAAATTCCGGTCTATCGGGTGCAAAAATGATAGTAGGATGTATATATATATATATATATATATATATATATATATATATATTAGGTAGCTAATTACATAAGGTAAGTTAATACTAAGTTAATACTAACGTATTACAGTAAATAAGATGAAATAATAACTAGTAATTGAACGATGAAAAATATAAGGCCCCAAACAAACGCATGGGCTCGATTTGAAATGATCATATACGATATATATATATATATATATATATATATATATATATTTATGGGAGTGTCCAAAAATCGCAGTTACCCTGCTGTTGTAAACGTAATCACAGATTATTAGTCTAATAAAAGTAAAATAAACACAGCTGCAAAATACGTTCATTGATACGGTTAGCGCAGTGGGTTATTCGTATGCGAATATTTAGTAATGCTACACAATGTGTGTTGTTGAACTTTGAAAATCCAGGAAACGATAAGCTATCTGTTTAGAAACAATGCGTGTATAATAATATTTGTCATCAGATAAAATTAATCATTATTTATGTTCAAGGACATATGTAGGTATAATATTGTTCCTTGGTATAAATTTCAAAAATTTATATTAAATATTTTAGCATTTTTGGTAATTCCAAGGGCGTATACAAAGGGGAGGTGTGATTGACGCAACTACCCTTCCTGTACATCAACCTGAATGTATTTATTAAAAACTAATTCCAAGGTATAGGACCATGCTATTGCTACACATGTAATTCACATGACAATAAAATTATTAAATTGTTATTATGTATATAGGATAGAAATACAAATTATATGTATACATTACCGCGGTATATCAATAGTTACTACGACGCTTAGCGTAACGCCGTATCTGCAAAAATGTTCACAAAGGTATTTTTGCATAGATCTATATACAATATGAATAATCTATCTTGTGTTCTTATCATAAATGCCGTAATTTCAGTAACCATAGATATATTATAGTATTTCATCTGGCGTATCTTCAAAAATGTAAACGCATACTTAAAGAAAGTGCAGTAACCTTAACCTATTTAGAACAAGTTGCAGTATTTACTTCTGAGAAGCAGCGTTTTCCTTAATCTGGCAGTGGATACTGCACTCTTGCTAAACACGAGTCAGAAAAATAAAATACAAGAGGATATAATTCATAATTATGCTGGTTATCGTTACTGTTTCTCGGAGTTGGTTGTTTGTTAGTTTTTGCCTTTAAGGGAGTGCATGGAAGATTATTCGTTTTCTACAAATGTGTCTCACAGAAATAAATTAATTATGCCAAAAGTAAATTTATTAAATAATAAAAATTATAGAGTGAGTGATGAAAAAGCTACAAATAGTGATACAAAATTTATGGTGGCTGAAAAGGTTTCCGAAGATTACAAGCGTTTAAAAATGATGATGATAGTAGTTCATCTGTAAATTATTCATAATTAAGCAGGTTAATCGTTACTGTTTCTCAGAGTTGGTTGTTTATAAGTTGTTGCTTTTAAGGGAGTATGTGGAAGATTATTCGTTTTCTACAAACATGTCTCAAAGAACTAAATTAATTATGTCAAAAGCAAATCTATTAAATATTAAAAATTATAGAGTGAGTGATGAAAAAGTTACAAATAGTGCTATAAAATTTACGGTGGCTGAAAAGGTTTCCGAAGATTACAAGCGTTTAAAAATGATGATGATAGTAGTTCATCTGTAGAGAATGCAAAAGTATACTGTGAACTAGTACCGCTGAGTTTATACAATATCACCAATGTTTCTGCTGACAGTGGTGACTGTTCAAATCCATCGGATGCATCAACAGGAAATGAATATATTCCACATTTTGACACGTGAATATCTGCTAATAAGGTTTGAGTTCCTAAATGATTTTCAAATATCACAAAATTTACATTAATATAAATTTTAGGAATACAAGATAAAAATATTTTCTGCTTGCGATTTTGCTACAATTTCTAGACTAACAAATGTAATCCAGTAGATTAAATTGTGACAAAACTGCTGGCTCTACAGTTACTGGACCTGAAACGGTAGATTATGAACTTCAGTGCTCTAAACCAGGAGCACTACGCAAAAGACGAAGAAATAAAAATCCCAATAGAGAGGAAAGCACAAAAATACGAAAACCAAAAAGCAAGTATCCGCTCTTTCACCCTGTAAAACAGATTGTAAGTTTAAATGTTCTTCAAAAATATCTGACGAGATAAGAAAAATCATGAATGAAGAGTTCTGGAATTTATGTTACATTCATGTGAACGATCGATGTTGGAAGACCTAAAAACTTTAACTTTTAAATACAAATTTAAAGCTACTACAGGTGTGACTACGTATTTTGTAAAACTTTTTTAAAGTACATTAGGTTATAAGCCCACAAACGACAGGTTTGTCTATGAGGTTCTATCAAAAACATCGTAAGTATTTATAACTCCGGTATACGTCGTCCTCGTAATTACATATCTAAAATGGATATTGGCGATAACATAGAATCTTTTCAACCGGTAATATCACATTACCGCAGGGAGCATGCAGCGAATGTTCGGTATTTACCCAGTGACGTAACGGTTGCTTTAATGTACAATAATTTTTTAGGAAAAAACCCAACAATGCAGGTGTCGTATAATGCTTATGGAGTTCAAATCAAATCAAGAAAGATTTCATTTGCAAAAGCTTGGGAACGAAGAGTGAGTTATATGATTGTATCGTATGTCTCACTTAGGAAAACCACATAGAACTGGCAGCAGAAAGCCGCGAATTATACAAAACTATAACAAATAATAAAAATGGTCTTTGCTTTTCAGCAGACTTAGAAAAAGCCACTACAGGTGCGACTACGTACGTTGGTAAAACGGTAAAAGGTTATAAGCCCACAAACGACAGGTTTGTCTATAAGCTTTCAAAAACATCGTAAGGATCTATAACTTCACCACCAGATAATAGAGGTAAACGTCATCCTCGTAATTACATATCTAAAGTGAATATTGACGATTACATAGAATCCTTTCAACTGGTAATATCACATTACCGCAGGGAGCATGCTCCTAATGTTCGGTATTTACCCAGTAGCGTAACGGTTGCCTTAATGCACAAGGATTTATTAGAAAAAACCCAACAATGCAGGTGTCACATATTGTTTATAGTGTTCAAGTCAAATCAAAAAAGATTTTACTTTCAAAGCTTGGGAGCGAAGAGTGCGAGTTATGTGAAAATTTTATTCTGCATGGTCACAAAGAAAACAATATGGCTTATGATTGCAATATATATATATATATATATATATATATATATATATATATATATATCACGTGGATAAACCCAAATAATGAAAATGTTCTTTGCTTTTCAGCAGACTTAGAAAAACTTATTATGCTGCCACGAATAGATACATTCAAGAAGGCGGTTTTCATTAAACGTTTAATTGCCTATAATGAGAGTTTTGTAGCATATGGCAAACAATCTAGAACAAGCTTATTTGTTGTGATATGGCACAAAGGTTATTAGTGGCAGAAATAAGGAAGACTTCATAAACACATTTTATGCTTTTTCTTACGACAACGAAATTCGCCTTCTTTGATCATATGGTTTGACAACTGCTCAAACCAAAATAAAATCTGGTGTTTGTTTACCCTCCTCGTATATCTTATAAATGATAACGAAATATGTGCCGAAACAATCAGCATAAATTACTTTGAGTCTTGATATACGTTTATGTCTGCAGACAGTTTACACCACCAAGTGGAATTATCTCTAAAAAGTTAGCCAAGAGCGAGTCCAGCTCGCTCTATTAGGGTTCCGTACCAATACTATTGTGAGCAATCAATAAATCAAATTAAGCTGTTTTTATTTTTTAAGTAGTAATTAGCTGGAAAGAAATTGTTGTGAAAGCTTCTAAAAAATTAACTGCACTACGAGTTGCTGAAAGAGCTTGTGTCATCATTTTGATAATAAAGAACTGTTGTTTGTGCAAATAGATTTTTAGCTATAACATCTACAAAAAAATCGATAAAATGCATGTACATTAAAATAAAAAGTGTCAATACGATCTATTAAACAAAGAAACAATACATCCGTCTAACCAAGCCGATAGTGAACGTCTGGAGCTGAAGAGTTGACGGTTGTAGCAGCATTGGGACAACTACAATCAAGTGATGCTCGATGTGTGGGGTTGCCAGGTACTCTGCCCTGCTTAGCGAAAAACGTAGCATCTGAAGATTTGTTAAAGTTGCGAATAACTCGTTTGAGTTTCAGCATCTTGCTGGTGTAGGTTTTTATACTTCACTTTCCGTGTTGTGATTAGCAAGTAATTTTTAATCCTTATATTTTATTTAGCCAACAATTTTTACAAAAATCATTTGATTATCATAAAGTCAGGTCTACAGCGTTTTTCCTAAGCAGCAACAGTATTTTGAAATAAAGTAACTCAAGTAAGAATGTGTTACTGAATTTTTGCTAAGCATTGGACTTGTTTAACAATTAACAACTAAAAAAACTTAATAGCTCATATATTTGTTTATTAATCACAAAGAAAATATTTTTATTATATATTAAGTTGGTAACGTAAATGTTTATTCCGATTGTTTATGTGTATACAAAGATAACTTAAGATTCATTCTGTGGAGGTAAATTCACCCAAAATTATCATCGATTGCTTGGAATAACTTGTTGTAGGTTATTTAAAATGTTACTTCTCCTTTCTGTTGGAAACCCACACAGCTGATTAAAAAGATCAGGCCGTTTTATTCCGTGATAGAAAGTCAAGGCAGTTGAGAAGTTCCATCGCTATATAGGATATTTTGTAGAGTAAATGATGTTTCCCGCGATACGCATTTAGTTGAACAATACCTTGCAAATAAACACGACTCGGCTGCTTTAACTTCGCTTTGGGAGTATAATCTTTCCATTTAGCGAAATTCGTATGTTTCATTTCTTTAGTTTCTACTTTTCCACTGCTTGGAAGTTGTATAGCCTGTACAAAATCTGGGAGATCATGTTTGACTTGTTTTTTCGAGATATTTCCACTTAGTGGTGTAAACTGTCTGCAGACTAAACGTATGTATGTCCAGACTCAAAGTAATTTATGCTGATTGCTTCGGCACATAATTCGTTACTATTTATAAGATATACGAAAAAGGTAAACAAACACCAGATTTTATTTTGGTTTGAGCAGTTGTAAAGCCATATGGTCAAAGAAGGCGAATCTCGTTCTCGTAAGAAAAAGCCACTAATAACCGTCGTGCCATAGCACAACAAACAAGCTTGTTTTAGATTTTTGCCATGTGGTACAAAACTCTCATTATAGGCAATTACACGTTTAATGAAAACTTCCTTTTTGAATGTATCTATTCGTGGCAGCATAATAATTTTTTCTAAGTCTGATGAAAACCAAAGACCATTTTTATTATTTGCCATAGTTTTGTACAAATTGCGGCTTTCTGCTGCCAATTCTATGTGGTTTTCCCAAGTGAGACATACGTTGCAATCATCAACTAAATTGTCTTTTTTTGTGATCATGCAGATTAAAACTTTCATATAATTCACACTCTTCGCTCTCAAGCTTATGCAAATGAAATCTTTTTGATTTGATTTGAACTCTATAAACATTATATGACCCCTGCATTGTTGGGTTTTTCTAATAAATCCTTGTACATTAAAGCAACCGTTACGTCACTGGGTAAATACCGAACATCAGCAGCATGCTTCCTGCGGTAATGTGATATTACCGTTCATTTACATTTCCAATGCTCCACCCGAAGGTATTACATTGGCCAGGGAGCGAATTTTTTGTTGCCTGGAAATTTAGAATTTTGCCGAACTCTTGCCGTTCCAGGCAAAGTATAGATCTTTAACGTGCGCGACAACACTTACACACGGACCCTCCATTTAACCTCTCATCCGAACGAGACGTAATTTTTATGAAAAATGCTCACCTGCCATTTTTCAAGCAGTCGACCGTGTCGGGATTTGAACCCAGGACCTTGAGATCCGTAGTCTTACGCTTACTTCATTGATCCACGGCGACGCCAATGTGATATTACCGGCTGAAAACTATCTATGTAATCGTCAATATCCACTTTAGATATGTAATTACGAGAACGACGTTTACCTCTTTTATCTGGTAGTGGAGTTATAAATCCTTACGATGTTTTTGATAGAACCTCATAGACAAACCTGTCGTTTGTGGGTTGATAATCTTTTTACCGTTTTACAAATGTACGAAGTCACACATGTAGTAGCTTTTAATGTGTATTTAAGAGTTATAGTTTTACGTTCTCAGGCATAATTTCAATTTTTAGGCCTTGCAACATTCAATCGTTCACATGAATGTAAAACATAGTTTTTTGTTTTGCCGTAACACAAATTCCAGATCTCTTCATTCATGATTTTTCTTTTTTTGTCAGAAATTTTTAAAGAACATTTAAACTTACAATCTGTTTTACAGGGTGGAAGAAGCGGATGCTTGCGTTTTCGTTTTGTCGTTTCCTCTCTATTGGGGTTTTTGATTTTTTCGTATTTTGCGTAATTCTCCTGATTTGGTGTACTGAAGTTCAATATCTACCGTTTTAGGTCCAGTAACACATTTTTTGTCTGTGGGGCCAGTAGTTTTGTCACAATTTAATTTACTGGATTAGATTTGTTATAGTTCAGCAATTGCAACAAAATTGTCAGCAGAAAATAGTTGAATCTCGCTTTCCTAAAATTTAAATTAATGTAAATTTTGTGATATTTGAAAATCAGTAATCAACTCAAAACCTTATATAAGATATTGACGTGTAAGAATGTGGGATATATTCATTTCCTGTTGATACATCCGAGGGATTTGAACAGTCACCACTGTCAACAGAAACATTCGTGATATTGTATAAACTCAACGGTACTAGTTCACAGTACACTTTTACATCCTTTACAGATGAACCACTATCATCATCATTTTTTAACCGTTGTAATCTTCGGAAACCTTTTCAAGAACCGTAAATTTTATAGCACTATTTGTAGCTTTTGCATCACTCACTCTATAATTTTTATTATTTAATAGATTTGCTTTTGGCATAATTAATTTAGTTTTTTGAAACACGTTTGTAGAAAACGAATAATCTTCCACATACTCCCTTAAAGGCAACAAGTAATAAACAACCAACTCTGAGAAACAGTAACGATTAACCCGCTTAATTATGAATGATTTACCTATTGTAGTTTATTTTTCTGTCTCGTGTTTAGCAAGAGTGCAGGATTCGTTGCTAGATTAGGGAAAACGCTGCTACTCAGAGGTAAATGCTGCACCCTTTCTAAATAGGTTAGAGTTACGGCACTTTCTTTAAGTATGCGTTAACATTTTTGAAGATACGCCAGATGAAATACTATAATATAACTATGGTTACTGAAATTACGGCATTTATGATAAGAGTACATATAGATATTCATATTGTATATACATCTGTGCAAAAATACCTTTGTGAACATTTTCGCAGATACGGTGTTACGGTAAGCGTCGTAGTAACTATTGATATACCGCGGTAATGTATACATATAATTTGTATTTCTATCCTATATACATAATAACAATTTAATAATTTTATTGTCTTGTGAATTACATGTGAAACGATAACCTGTTCCTATACCTTGGAATTAGTTTTTAATAAATACATACAGATTGTTGATGTACAGGAGGGGTACTTACTTCCATCCCCCTCCCCCTTTGTATACGCCATTGGAATTATCAAAAATGCTAAAATAAAAGAAAGCATGAGCTTTTACACCTTTCATTTTGGCGGCTGCGTTTAATATAAATTTTTGAAATTTATACCAATGAACATAAATAATGATTAATTTTATCTAATGACAAATATTATTATACACGCATTGTTTCTAAACAGATAGCTTATCGCTTCCTGGATTTTCAAAGTTCAAAAACACACATTATGCGGCATAGCCAAACATTCGAACCAACTGCGCTAAACGTATCAATGAAAGTATTTTGCAACTGTTTTATTTTATTGTTATTAAACTAATAATCCGTGCTTACGTTTACAACAGTAGCGTAATTACGATTTTTAGGCAGTCTCGTAAAAACTTTTATATGCATCTCCTATACTATGTATTCTTGGCCTATATTTTTTTGTATTTTCTATAATTATAGTACTTATGGAATAGAATTAAGTACACTGTATATTTTAGGTTCTTTATTATACAACCAAATTACATTCACTGAAAACTTTTAAATTAATTGATATTAAAACTACAATACATTTATACAACGTACAAAATAATAAACACCTCAAAATATGACACAGCAAAAAATCTATTATTTAGCAGACATTCAAAATCTAATTCAAAAATATATTTTTCTTGCCTGTTTTCCCTAAATTAAGTTATTGCATTATCGATATTCATTATTTTGGCCGTGTCATGCTCTATCGTCAAGAAGGTTAAACCATTTAATCTATCTTGTGAGTTGTGAAAAGCCGTTCCTAAGAGAATTTTTAATAATTTTTGACTTTGAAAAAGATATTTTTGCGCTTGCAGTACGAATAGGTAGAGTTAGGTATTACATAATAACTATCTTTGTGTTTGGAAAACTGTTAGAACCTGTACACTTGCAAAATACTAAATATTCTCAGAGCTGTAAAATACAGTTAAAAATTTTGAATTTGAATTTCTTATTGTATGGGTCTAATTGCATTTGCCTTTCTCTTCTGCATTGCGGGTGCTGACAGCGGTGCAGTTACGCGCCTGGTTTACAATTTAACACATCATCATCATCATCATCATCATCATCATCATCATTGGGTCTTCAGTTCTGAAACTGGTTAGACGCGTACCATCATTGTTTCCTACTCTGAACTAACCTACAGATTTCCCCGAAATTTGTACAGTCTGCATCTATCACTATCTGACCTAGGTCTACATCCACCTCTTTTTTCCTATCTCTGCTTGTCATATATCCAATACTATTCCCCAAAAATGCCTTAGAACGTATTCTGCCCTTCTATTCCTCATATTTTTTTCCTAAAGATATTCTTGTTCCCTTACTGTTTCTATAACCTATGTGTTATTACCTTTGTCCGTCCATCCTCATACATCTGAAGTACGGCATTTCAAAGGCTGCTACTGTTCTTCTGTCTGCTTTTCAGACTGATCGTATTTCGTAGGCATACTGTCTGTGCTGTGCTCCACACATACGCTTTCAACTATTTTTTGTTCTATGTTTGTTGTCTTTCATCATAGGCGCCGTTCTTTCTTGTTAGATGCAGTTCGGTCCCCTTCTATTGTTTTACAATTATATACCCTATTTCTCAGACATTCAATGGTTGCGAAGGGGGGTAAGCAGCCTGTGGCTGCCAAGTTTTCCCAGCACTTGAACATTTACTGATTTAATATTTTTTCCAATATATCTTTTCGCACAGTCAATATTAGTTGCAGATATTTCACAACAAACAACTAGTTGTTTATAATAATCATCAGATTTATTGCGCTTATTTTTTCGTCATTGGGTTTCCCGTCTCAAAACTGGTTGCACATGTACCTGCACTTATTTATTTTCTAAACTAACCTACATAGTTCCCTGAAATTCTCACACAGCAATACAGCTCGGTTCTCCCTATATTGTTTTCTAATATTATGCCCTATTTCACTGAGATTTATTGAAGGTGGTTAAGCAACCTGTGGCTGCGAAGATCCCCCAACACTTAGACATTTGCCGAAATAATAGTTTTCCCGTAAATGCTTTCACGCAATTACCATAATTCGAGAATATTGTCCATCCAGTGCTTGTAGTTGCTTATAATAAATATCATGTTTCTTCTATTGTTTTCTAATATTATGACCTATTTCACTGAGATTTATTGAAGGGGGTTAAGCAACCTGTGGCTGCCAAGATTCCCCAACACTTAGACATTTGCCGAAATAATAGTTTTCCAGTAAATGCTTTCACTCAATTACCCTTATTTGGGAATATTGCCCATCCAATGCTTGAAGTTGCTTATAATAAATATCATGTTTAAGTGCAGTTACTTTCTTCGTCATTAATTTATCCATCTTGGGACTGGTTGAATGCGTACCTCCATTGATTTCTATTCTGAGCTAGCCTACACATTTCCCTGAAACTCCTACAGCCTACATCTTTCACTATCTGTGTGAAGTAGTCTAACCTAGGTCTACCTCTTCTTCTCTTTTTTCCTATCTCTGCTTCTAGTATATTCCGCACTATTCCCTTATGCCGTAGTATGTCGCCTATCATTCTATCTATTTTTTACCGTTTTTACATATGCTTTAAGCAATCTTTTCTTTGTTTCTATGTTTGTTGTCTTTGAACACAGTAGTTGCTTTTTCTTGTTAAATGTAGCACGACCTTGTGCTAATCTTTGTTTTATATCTTTTGTGATTTTCCCATCTTGCGTTATTTGGCTTCCTAGGTAGGAGAAATCCTTAACCTCTCGTAAGTTCGTGTTACATATTTGTATTCTTGTTTTTGATTTATTTTTCCCTCCTTTGCATACTAGTACTTTAGTTTTACTTTTGTTAATTTTCACACCGTATCTCTCTGTTAGAACCGTTTCCATTTCTTTGAGAGCAGCTTCCTACTATTCCTTGCTAGATGCTAATACCGCTATATCATCTGCAAATCTAAGCATATCAATTTTTTGTCCCTGCATAGTAATTCCAAATGTCTTCCTGCATTTGACAGTATTCATTGCCTCTTCAATGTACAAGTTAAAAATTAATGAGGATAGGGAACATCCCTGTCTCACCCCTTTCCTGATGTTTACTTCTCTACGTTCCTGCTCTAATTCTATTACTCCTGTTTGCTCTTTGTATAAGCTAAGTACTATCCGTCTATCCCTATAACTCATTCCAATCTTTTTGAGTATTTCAAACATTTTTTTCCATTTTACATTGTCAAATGCTTTTTCCAGATCTACAAACCCTATATACACGCTTTTCTTTTTTTCTATTCTTTTCTCCATTAGCACCCGCAGAGCTAAAATAGTCTCCCGTGTTCCCCTATTTCGCCTAAACACAAATTGGTCTTCTCCTAGTATTTCTTCAGCCCGTTTTTCCATTCGTCTTTGTACAATTCTAGTTAATATTTTTGATACGTGTGCTGTCAAACTTATTGTTCGAAAATTTTCACATCCATCTGCGCCTTTCTTTTTTGGTATCGTTACTATGATGTTCCATTTCGAATGAACCTGCACCTTGCCGAAGTTCTAAATTACTAGAACAGGTGAAATGGCTTGCGTGTTTTAATGAGCTAAAGAGCCAAACTACAGGTCCAACCAAAGTAGTAGGGTCGTTAGTGAGGAACCAGACTAAGGCAGGTCTCCGAAGGAGGGCAGCGGCTCTTTCGGTACTTAGATTGGCAGAGACCATAGGGGTCGGTATGGTAGTCTAAGACACACTACCGCGATGTGGAAGGCAACGGGAAACAACCACATTATCTTCCAAGTACACAGCGTACTTAAATTGTTACAAACATGATGGCATTCTCTGGGGTAAAAGATTCCGGAGTTAAAATAGTCCCCCATTCGGATCTCCGGGAGGGGGCTACTTCGGAGGATGCGATCGGAAAGTTAAAAATAAGAGTCGGGAACATTCTGCGAGTCGGAGCGTGGAGTGTTAGAAGTATGAAGCAAGTAGGTAAGTTAGAGTACCTAAAAATCGAAATCAATAGGTTATCACTAGACATAGTAGGGATCAGCGAAGTTCGGTGGCCAGAGGCGGGGGATTTTTGGAATGGAGACTTCAGGGGAATTCATACAGGAGCAGAGGAAGGAAATTTGGGTGTGGAGATAGTTATGCGGAAAAAGATAGGATACTGTGTAGAAAATTACTTACAGAAGAACGAAAGAGTACTCATGGTTAGATTAGAATATAAACCGGTAAACACAGTAATAATACAAGTATACATGCCCACCTCTAGCTACAGTGACGAAGAGATAGAAGCCATCTACAAAGATATCGAAGACATATTAAGATACGTAAAAGGACATGAAAATTTAATAATTACGGGGGATTTTATTGCCGTGGTAGGTGAGGGGAGGGAAGGAGCGGTAGTAGGTTTATTTGAATTAGGGAGGAGAAATGACAGGGGAAATAGGCTGGTAGAATTTTGCGACAAGAACAATTTAATCATCACAAACACATTATTTCAACATCATGCTAGAAGACGATATACGTGGAAGATGCCAGGAGATATAGGAAGATATCAAATAGATTACATTCTTGTTAGACAACGGTTTAGGAATCAAGTAAAAGACTGTAGAAGCTACCCAGAAGCAGATATATATATACTGACCACAACATCGTAATTATGAAGGTCGCACTTAAATTTAAAAATCTGGAAAAAAGGAACGGAAAAAGGCACTTGGACTTAGAGAAACTAAAAGAAAAAGATATTCAAGTTGATTCGAAAAAAAGTCAAATGAATTGCTGAATGATATCGGGAAAATATCTGAAACTAAGGAAGTAGAAACAGAATGGAATAACATTAAATCCAGCCTAGACATGACGGCCAGAGATATTCTGGGGTATACGCAAAAAGAAAATAAGAAACCATGGATAACAAAGGATATCGTGAATTTAATAGAAGAAAGACGAAAATACAAAAATAAATCAGACGAAACAGGAAAACAGAGATACAAAGCCATAAAATGGGAAATTATTGGAAAATGCAGGAAAGCTAAAGAACAATGGATTGATGAAAAGTGCAAAGAGGTACAAACTAAGATGGAAATAGGAAAGACAGACGAAGCATACAAATTAATTAGAATGAATTTTAGGGATATAAAACCGTATAGCAAAAACATAAGGGACGCACAAGGAAACGTCATTATAGAAAACGTAGAGAAAGTGAGTAGATGGCAAGAATATATAGGGAATTTATATGCAGGAGAGGAACTAACTGCATTAGAACAGGAATCAGACATTGAAAATGATGACTAGGGATATCCTATACTTCGAGACGAGTTTGAATTAGCATTAAAGAGTCTGAAAAATGGTAAGGCGCCGGGTACAGATAAGGTGCAAGCAGAAACTTTAAAAGCCGCTGGACAAGCAGTAACAGAACGTTTCTTCCAACTTGTAAGCTATATGTATGAGACTGGCGAGATACCCAAAGATTTCAAACGTAGCATCATAGTAACTATACCAAAAAAGAAAGGCGCGGATAGATGTGAAAATTTTCGAACAATAAGTTTGACAGCACACGTGTCAAAAATATTAACTAGAATTGTGCAAAGACGAATGGAAAAACGAGCTGAAGAAATACTAGGAGAAGACCAATTTGGGTTTAGGCGAAACAGGGAAACGCGGGAGGTTATTTTAGCTTTGAGAGTGATAATGGAGAAAACAATAGAAGAAGGGGAAAGCATGTATATAGGGTTTGTAGATCTGGAAAAAGCATTTGACTATGTAAATTGGAAAAAAATGTTTGAAATACTCAAAAAGATTGGAATGAGTTATAGGGATAGACGAATAGTAGATAGCTTATACAAAGAGCAAACAGCAGAAATAGAATTAGAGCAGGAACGTAGAGAAGTAAACATTAGAAAAGGGGTGAGACAGGGATGTGCCCTATCCCCATTGATTTTTAACTTGTACATAGAAGAGGCAATGAATACTGTCAAATGCAGGAAGACATTTGGAATTACTATGCAAGGACAAAAAATTGATGTGCTTAGATTTGCAGATGATATAGCGGTATTAGCGTCTAGCAAAAAAGAGTTAGAAGCTGCTCTTCATGAAATGGAAACGGTTCTAACAGAGAGATACGGTATGAAAATTAACAAAACTAAAACTAAAGTTCTAGTTTGCAAAGGTGGGGAAGATAAATCAAAAACAGGAATACAAGTATTTAACACGAACTTACAAGAGGTTAAGGATTTCTGCTACCTAGGAAGCCAAATAACGCAAGATGGGAAAATCACAAAAGATATAAAACAAAGATTAGCACAAGGTCGTGCTACATTTAACAAGAAAACTACTGTGCTCAAAGACCACAAACATAGAAACAAGGAAAAGATTGCTTAAAACATATGTGTGGAGCACAGCACTGTACGGCTGTGAAGCCTGGACAGTAGGAGAAGCGGACAAGAAAAAGGTAGAAGCCTTTGAAATGTGGTGCTACAGGCGTATGATGAAGATACCATGGACAGACAAAGTTAAGAACGAGGAGGTATTAAAAATGGTAGGGGAAGAAAGAAATATGTGGAAAACGGTAAAAAATAGGAGAGATAGGATGATAGGCCACATACTACGGCATGAGGGAATAGTGCGGAATATATTAGAAGCAGAGATAGGAAAAAAGAGAAGCAGAGGCAGACCTAGATTAGACTACTGCACACAGATAGTAAAAGATGTAGGCTGTAGAGGTTTCAGGGAGATGTGTAGGCTAGCCCAGAATAGAAATCAATGGAGGTACGCATCCAACCAATTCCAAGATAGATAAACTAATGACGAAAAGATAACTGTGCTTAAACATGATGATTATTATAAGTAACTACAAGAATTGGTTGGGCAATATTCTCGAATAATGTTAAGTGTGTGAAAGGATTTACTGAAAAACCATTATTTCGGCAAATGTCTAAGTGTTGGAGGATCTTGGTAGCCACAGGTTGCGTAACCTCCTTCACCGAATCTCGGTAAAATAGGGTATAAAATTAGAAAACAATAGTAAGGGAACGAGCTGAATACACATGCTGTGTGAGAATTTCAGGGAACTATGTAGGCTAGCTCAGAATATAAATAAGTGCAGGTACGTGTCCAACCAGTTTTGAGACGGAAAACCTAAAGACGAAAAAATAAGCGCAGATAAATCTGATGATTAGTATAAACAACTAGTTGTTGGTTGCGAAATACCTGCAACTAATGTTGACTGTGCGAAAAGATAAATTGGAAAATATATTAAATCGCCAAATGGTTAAGTGTTGGGGAAACTTGGCAGCCACAGGCTGCTTACCTCCCTTCACAACCATTGAAGGTCGGAGAAATAGGGCATATAACTGTAAAACAATAGAAAGTGATCGAACTGCATCTAACAAGAAAGAGCAGCGCCTATAAGGAAAGACAACAAACAGAATAAGAAGAAAATTGTTGAAAACATATGTGTGGAGCACAGCACAGTATGCCTATGATATACGGGCAGTCGGAAACGCAGACAGAAAAACGGTAGCAGCCTTTTGAAATGCTGTGCTTCAGATGTATGGGGACGATAGCATACACAGACAAAGATAATAGCAAATAAGTTACAGAAATAGTAGGGGAACAAGGATATCTGGGGAAAAAGAGAAATAGTAGGGCGGAAAACGTTCTAAGGCATTTTTGGGGAATAGTATGTGATATATTACAAGCAGAGATAGGAAAAAAGAGGTAGATGTAGACCTAGATCAGACAGTTATATATGTAAACTGTGCATATTTCAGGGAAATCTGTAGGTTAGTTCAGAATAGGGAACAATGATGGTACGCGTCTAACCAGTTCTAGGACTGAAGACCTAATGATGATGATGATTATGATGTTATGTTTGAAATCTTTGGGTATCTCGCCTGTTTCATACATATAGCTTACAAGTTGGAAGAGACGTTCTGTTTCTGCTTGACCAGCGGCTTTTAGAGTCTCCGCTTGCACCTTATCTGTACCCGGCGCCTTACCATTTTTCAGACCCTTTAATGCTAATTCAAATTCATCTCTAAGTATAGGATATCCCAAGTCATCATTTTCAATGTCTGATTCCTTTTCTAATGCAGTTAGTTCTTCTCCTGCATATAAATTCCCTATATATTCTTGCCATCTACCCACTTTCTCTACATTTTCTATAATGACATTTCCTCCCGCGTCCCTTATATTTTTGCTATACGGTTTTATATCCCTAAAATTGTTTCTAATTAGTTTGTATGCTTCATCTGTCTTTCCTACTTCCATCTTAGTTTGTACCTTTTTGCACTTTTCATCAATCCATTGTTCTTTAGCTTACCTGCATTTGCGAATAATTTCTGATTTTATGGCTTTGTATCTCTGGTTTCCTGTCTCGTCTGATTTATTTTTGTATTTTCGTGTTTCTTCTATTAAATTCTGGATATTATTTGTTATCCATGGTTTCTTATTTTCTTTTTGTGTATACCCCAGAATATCTCTGGCCGCCATGTCGAGGCTGGATTTACTGTTATTCCATTCTGTTTCTACTTCATTAGTATTAGATATTTACCCGATATCTTTGAGTAATTCATTTGACCTTTTTTTGAATCTTTCTTGAGTATCTTTCTCTTTTAGTTTCTGTAAGTCCAAGTGCCTTTTTCCGTTTCCTTTTTTCAAATTTTTAAATTTAAGTGCGGCCTTCATAATTACGATGTTGTGGTCAGTGTCTATATCTGCTTCTGGGTAGCTTCTACAGTCTTTTACTTGATTCCTAAACCGCTGTCTAACAAGAATGTATTATATTTGATATCTTGCTATATTTCCTGGCATCTTCCACGTATATCGTCTTCTAGCATGATGTTGAAATAATGTGTTTGTAGTGATTAAATTGTTCTTGTCGCAAAATTTTACCAGCCTATTTCCTCTGTCGTTTCTAGTGCCTAAACCAAATAAAGTAATTTTCTACACAGTATCCTATCTTTTTCCGCATAACTATCCCCACACCCAAATTTCCCTCCTCTGCTCCTGTATGAATTACCCTGAAGTCTCCACTCCAAAAATCCCCCGCCTCTGGCCACCGATTTTCGCTGATCCCTATTATGTCTAGTGATAACCTATTCATTTCGATTTTTAGGTTCTCTAGTTTACCCACTTGCTTTATAGTTCTAACATTCCACGCTCCGACTCGCAAAATGTTCCCGACTCTTATTCTTAACTTTCCGATCTTCCGAAGTAGTCCTCTCCCGAATGGGGGACTATTTTAACTCCGGAATCTTTTACCCCAGAGAATGCCATCATTTTATTATAATTTAGGTACGCTGTGTACTTGGAAGGTAATGTGGTGGTTTTCCGTTGCCTTCCAAATCGCGGTAGTGTATCTTAGACTGACAAACCGACCCCTATGGTCTCTGCCAATCTAAGTACCGAAAGGGCCGCTGCCCTCTTTCGGAGACCTATCTTCGTCTGGTTCCTCACTAACGACCCTACTACTTTGGTTGGACCTGTAGTTTGGTTCTTTAGCTCATTAGAACACGCAAGCCATTTTACCTGTTCTAGTAATCTAGAACTTCGGCAAAGTGCAGGTCCATTCGAAATGGACTATTTAACACACCAAAAGTAAAAGGACAAGTCACAGAAGTTCATTAAAGTTCTTTATAAATATTTAAACTAATTTTGTGATAAACTTATTTAAGAACATTACGATGTGTATATATGCAAGAGCGTACTAATTGCATGTTTATATCTTGATCGTCGAGCAATAGATAGCGTTCTGCGTAGATCATGTTTTATATACAAAAATATGTCATACGAAGTCATATCGGGCAAAATGGTGGGGTTAAAAATTTTCAAAGCTATATGTTTTGCACAGCAGCGTTGGTGGAACGCAACCCGTCAACGAATACGTCGTCATGAAAAGCAACAAACTAGCAGTCAGTTTTCATTTTGATATTTTATGAATTGCATCACGTAGCTTATGCAGAGTGGTTGTATAAATGCTGCGTTTATAGTTTCATCTTTTTTTAGTCTACTGGATATGTGAAATTCTGAGTCCAAAACACGGCTGTCATTATCTTTCCGGTCGATGAACAATTTACGGGCCCTGGCTTGTTTTCAGAATTATATTGATGAATCAAAATTTCATCTCCAAGGACAATTCACTCGAAAATACTCGATGGAATTGGTAACGCTATTGCGATATAATATGGAAACATGGAAGCAAAGCAGATATTTATTAAATGTAGGGTTAATAAACCCTGTATACGCCTTGTTGATCAAAAGCTTTTAGAGTAATTAATAGTTAGATGCCAATGTAATTACCTATTCTTGTGTTAACATAAAGATGCTTTTATATCCTGTACTATAGACGGAGTTTTCTAAAAAGGATGTAGAATATTGAATTGCTTCCGAGTAAAATAACTGGAAAGTTCACGAATGACATTTCTTAAATCTAGTCAGAACTATCTGAACGGAAAAATTATATTTTGTACAACTTGATATTATATTGGTAAGAATGCAAATGAAGAAAACTAGCTGTGATTGGTTTTTGTATTCGCCCTGAAAAGGAGCTTGAAACTATTTTTATTATAAACTGTTTACTAGCAATACGAGCTCTACGTGTTAGAAAACAACTTTCGTTAAAACAGATGATTGTAGTGATTAGAATAATTTTGTAGTAATAAATAATCACGAAAAATCTGCTAGTCAAATAATGCTAGAATGGTATATATAATACATGGAGCAGGTGTTGCCGATTAAACAAACCTGAATAAACAAATAAAAGAAGAATGTTTATAGTGGAAACATATTTTAGAACGCGTAATTGTCGTTATTTATTTGTTAGCAGAACGCGGGCTTGCTTTTAGAGAAAACGAGGAAAAATTTGGTTTATCAAATAACTGCAACTTTATAGAGTTGCTTTAACCTATTGCAAAATTCGATCTTTTCTTAGCCAGACACATTTCCAAATATGGAAATCCAGGAAATCCAGTGTCTGTGGATACTACCCCAGACTTGCCGCATGTAGACCAATTAAGTATAGTTATGAAATATGTGAAACATGGGGAACTAATTGAATGGTTCTTGGCGTTTTTAGAACTTAGGGCATACACCGTAAATGATATAGCTAACCTTGTGCTGCAGTATTTATGCGAAAAATAGCATTCACTTTTCTAGATGTCACGGACAGAGTTATAACAACGCTGTGAATATGTCCGGATGGTACGTTGGAATCCAACAGCAAATTTTACGGCAAAAGACCTTACGCATTTTATACTGTGCGCATATCGCAATTATTAAATCTTGTTGGATGAATGTATGTATGCTATTGACTACTGTCAAATGGCAATGAAAATTTTTTCTGTTGTTTAAGCACTTTACAATTTTTTTCTGCATCAACCAGCTGATGAACTATTTTAAAATCAGTTATTTAAAATGATAGTGTTTTGAAATCACTTTCAGAAGCCCGTTAGTGGGCTCATGTATTTTTAGCAATCATCAAATCGTTTGATAAAACACCTAATACTTAGATAGCATCACTAAATATAACAATTAAAAAGGAGACTCAAGAAGACAAGCTGAGGGCAGTTTAGACAGAATGCATAAGTTAGAATTTGCTTTGATGTTAGTGATTTAGAACAATATTTTACAAAACTTTATTAAAGTTAATAAAACTTTACAAAGTGGGAAAATTACTCTGTTAACATGCCCAAATCTGTACAAATCCTTATCACATCAGTTAGAAAAAATGCGACAGGATTTTATAAATATTTAGAGGCATTCCAAAGAACTGCTGCCTTATACAGATTATTCAGTGTCGCGCAGGAGTATTCCAAAGAGGTCGAGGTTTAACTGACGCCTTGAGATTATTTTCGTATTAAGCATTCTTTGTTATTATAGACGAATTATAATCTTAGATGTTTGGAATAGTTGAGATTTACCACCAAATCTTTAAATAAAATTAAATAAAAACCCTTAACCACAAAAAATATTTAAATTACTAAATACGTATTTCGACCACTATGTGGCCATCATCAGTAGAAAACCTGTAAAAAAAAAAGCTGTTGTTCTGGAACACTTCAGAGGATATTCTCCTCACCACTTAGGCTGAAGTGAACCTTCCCAACCTATAATTTACTATATTGTTGCTTTAAACACTATCGAGGATATTTTCCTCACCCGCAGGCTGGTGTTCTCAACAACAAACAAGTGAATTGTGACATTATAACTTAATTTATACTAATTCTAAACCTACTGAAGCGGAACCAATTTAATCTTGCTTTCTCATTGGTTGTTGACCAATAGGGAAAGCAAAGCAGATGACTCTATTGGCCCTTTATCGGTGTTTAAGAGGGGTCCTTTATGTTTAACAATTTTAATTGATTCATAGGCATTTAAGGAGGAAAACGTTGGTACCGCTTTTAACAATTTAACATTTTCTAGTTTAACGGGGTGGCTGGTTTCAAATATATGCTTGGCGACCTGAGACCTTTCATATTTACCATATTTGAAGTGAGCAATGTGTTCTTTAAATCTTGTTGTTATATTCCTCTTGGTCTGACCAATATATTTTTGAAAACACCCTGGCCCTGCACAACTAATTTCATAAATCCCCGACTTTTGCAATTTTTCCCCTTGTCTTTTGGATTACCTAGCAAATCTTTAATTTTATTAGTATTAGTGAAAGCAATTTTGAAATTACACTGTTTGAATATTTTATCAAGACCCTTTGTGGTTTTGTGAAACGGAAGTTTAACATATTTAACATTATCGTTAGTTGATTGCAAAGTCGTTGATTTACGGATGTTGATCCTATTTTTACACTTTCTAAAAATATTATCTATAATATCAGAAGAGAAACCATTGTAATTCGCTATTTGTTTAATAAGAGCAAATTCCTTATTAAAGCTGTTTTTATTTAAAGGGAAATTCAATAATCTATTAATTAAAAAGTTAAATGAAGCCAACTTATGTTGTATGCTATGATTAGAGGAAGACAAAATAAAGCGATTTACATTGGTTTCTTTTCTATAAATGTCAAATTCTAATTTATTACCATTTCTAATTACTAATGTATCTAAAAAGGGTAATTGTCCATTATTCTCTAGTTCATACTGATGATGGCCACATAGTGGTCGAAATACGTATTTAGTAATTTAAATATTTTTTGTGGTTAAGGGTTTTTATTTAATTTTATTTAAATCGTGCCACAGTGTTCCTATAGATTATTAATCACCAAATCTTTGCTAAATTTGATTTTCTGTGTAATGTTTCTGTAAGTGATAAGAACAATTTTCAAGACTGCGTAAGCAATTTAGTATCCACCTCGCCAAAAGACATAAATTCTGAAATCATTGATGAGCTTCAGCGCAGTTTCATAAATATGTGCAATATAAAAATAATAATGAAGCAAACATTCAAAATCACACACTTATATAAAATAATTTGGGAAGATAAACTGAGCTCTGCATCCCCCAATGCAGAAACAGCGTTGAACATTTTATTAACTTTAATGGCGACACGCTGCTCTGCAGAAAGGACTTTTGCGCTACTTAAGCGAATAAATAATCCATGCAGGTCGATAATGACGGAGGAAAGACTTGATGCATTGTCTCTACTTTGCATATGAAGTGATTTGGTGTAAGAAATTGATTTGAAAGATGTAATAACAAACGCTTCAATAAAAAAAAATCACGAAACGTGTATATGTATAAGTGAAGAGCATATATACAGCCTGTTTCAAATTAACTCGGCACCATTGCTAACTTTGTTATTATTGGAGCTATGAGGTTGGTTAAATGAGCACAGAAGCTCAGTTTTTACAACTAATTATCGTGGATAGCGCAAAAAAGTAATTGAACATCGCTGTTCCAAGATATTAATCAAACTACTTACTTTTTAAATGAAACACCCTGTATATCTTTAAATTAAATGAAAGAGAAATAAATTCTTAACACAAAGTCTTATACGCTCCTATATCAAAATCCTTAAGATAAAGTAAATATTAACAAATTTGTAATTTAATTAAGGTAGTCGCGACTTTTAAATAAACCATTTATTTAACACACAAAAATTACATAAAATTTTCAAAAATTCCTCTATTTTCTTGAATGCACATTAAGGCTCGCCTAATAACGCCCCCTGTAGCATTTGCAATACTCCTACCGTCAATTGAATTAATACCTAATCGAATACTGTTTTCTAATTCAGCTACATTGGTATATCTTCTTTCATAAAGGTTATTTTTTACTTTGCCCCAAAAGAAAAAATCTAAAGGCGACAAGTCTGGTGAACGAGGTGGCCATTTTATAGGACCATTTGTTCCCATCCACCGGTCTCCAAAAAGTCTTTGCATCATTGCGCCAACTTCGCGAAAATTATGTGCTGGAGCTCCATCTTGTTGGAAGTAAATGGTTTGGCGATCTTCTAAATTAATATCATCCAGGTATTCTTCAAAAACTTTTTCCATAGTGTTCATATATCTGGCTCCAGTAAGCGATCCGCAATAAAACAGAGGGCCCACTATTTTACTACCAATCAAACCGCACCATACATTTAAACTAAATTTTGTTTGTGGATGGGATGGGAAAGTTAACAGTGGATTTTTGCGTAACCAGTAAAGCATGTTTTTATGGTTAAACATTCCAGAATTCGAAAAATTTGATTCGTTGCTCCAAATTATATTTTTCACAAGGCCAGGATTTTTTCTACACGAAGCAACTAACCAACGACAAAAAATAAGTCGTCTTTCTGTATCTCCAGGTACTAAAGTTTGAACAGGACGATATTTATAAGGAATAAATGTTAATATTCTATAAATGACTGTTAAAGAAAGGTTACTATTTTTTCCCAAATCGCTAATAGAATCATTTGGAAATGCTTCAGAATAAGCTAATACATTTGTTTCAACGTCCTCACTAATTATAAATCTCTTTCTAGTTCTTTTCTTCAAAAACAAATTTTCATTGTCTCTAAATTTCTGTACAGAATTAGAAAATATCTTCGGCCTGGAAAGTTTCGATTAGGAAAGTTTTCGCGATAGCTACTTAATGCTCTGGTACTATTTTTTCAACATATTATAAAAGTTTCCAACATATCACACTTTTCTTCATGAGTAAAAGGCATTTTAACAATGTTATTAACTAAAGTTGACTGCTACAATTAAACACACGAAATGACAAAAACTTGTTAAACAAATGAATTATATTTAAAAATCCGCGCCTACCTTGATTAATTTACAAATTTGTTAATATTTACTTTATCTTAAGAATTTTGATACAAGAGTGTATAAGACTTTTTATTAAGAATTTATTTCTCTTTCATTTAAATTAAAAATATACAGGGTGTTCTATTTAAAAAGTAAGTATTTTGATCAATACCTCGAAATGGCGACGTTCTACTATTTTTTGCGCTGTCCATGGTAATCAGCTGTAAAAACTAAGCTTCTTTGCTCATTTAACCAACCTCATAGCACCAATAATAACAAAGTTAGCATTGGTGCCGAGTTAATATGAAACAGGCTGTATATATATACATATATATATTGTAGTGGCTTTAAAGGGCTAAATCTACGTATAAACAAAGTAATTTCAAAGCACCCTGTATAAAGGAAACAATCAAAATTTACGTGCGAAATTTATTCCAGTTAGTTCATTTTTAAGTAACAAGTATTAACAAAATTTTACAAATAATGAATAAAATTTAGTTAGGTTCGTAAAGAAAAAAATGTTAGAAGCCAATGTAATTAATTTATTAATTTAATTGAGTTTAATTGAACGGTTATTTACGTATAATATGCATAAAAGCGTGTAAAAATCAATAATACCAAGATGAAACGCGTTGCTAACAAACAAATATATCGGTGGGGTTGAAATACGCTGAAAATCCAACTCGTAGAAATGTTATTTAAAACGCTCGTTAAAATTAAACACCTGCAGATTTCTAAATGTTAAGTTCCATGTATTTTTGTAGATAACAAACAAGGTTCAAAGAATATCGGGTAAACGGTCGGATGTTTTCCCATTAAACGCTAATAAGCGATTATTTAAAGCACGTATTTTGGGGTCCACATGAAGTTGTAGAACGCGGTCAGAAATATCAATTCTACCACTCAAACAAGGTGAGAAAGAGACGTAAAATATGCATAAGCAAGGGACAGCGTTAGTATAGGCGGGATTTGTAAAACGTAAATGCATAGTCTATTGGTTGATATCGTTAGTCGCACATCAGACAAAACACGGAAATATTGAATATTAATTTTCAGAAAAGATCGTAACGACGCGCTGAATTTCGAGGAGTTACAAATCGGTTAAACCAAAATTTTAAGAACGTGTTATTGTAAATGGAGGACTTTGCGTGAAATGCGGCCAGAGGTGGCATCAGAAATTGTATAAATACCTTTTCAAAATATAATAAAAGCCCTTAGTATTTTGAACGCTTCAGACTACGTACCAAAGCTACCACGAGCTTGTAAGAATAGTAATTATTTTAAATTATATAGCACGGTGTTAGTCTCATAATTTGTACGCGGTGTGTGCCGAGTTTACATTTTTTTATTGAGGTATCACATTTATTTTTTTAACAAGCTCGTGTAGTGACGTTATGTAACGTGGATCAAATTAAATAATTATGAAAGATGTATAATTAATTTGATTTGGAAATTGGATACACCGTGGAGGCAGCGCAAGCAGCTCAACTTGGATGGGGTTCTTCTACTAATAGCTAGAAGCGGCCTGCAGAGCAGAAGGAAGCAAATACACGGCATCGTCAACGGAGCAGAGATCTTCTAGAAATTCCAGGTAACGCTTTGAAATTGTGTTGTTATAAACTATGAAACATGAATATTGGGTGACGTATGAGAGTGAATTTTAAAGGTATTGTGCATTATTTTGCGTATTGAATATAATACGTATAACTAACTTTATTATGGTCTTTAAATAGAAATTTGAAGGTGTATTTAAAGCTTATTAACGTTCCATCAGGAAGTTAAATTTTGTAAAGAGTACATGGGGTTTTTTTTTTGTTTATTGTAAGAGTATGCGAAGTATAAGGGCATACATTATTCATAATTAACTGGGTTATCATGAGCTCACCATACTCCAGTGTTTACATAGATTTAAAATAAATTAGAAAGAAAGAATGAGAAATAAGATATTAATCAGGGCCCATTTACTCCGGGTACATTCTATGTGTTGGATAATTTAAATTAAAATACAGGACATTACAAAATAAGATTTATTAAGGTGTAACTTGATTACTGAAATGTGGATAATATTGAATTTTATTTGTAAATAGTGATAAATAAAACATTGTATGATTGGTATATTTTGTGGTTTTATTAAGAGTGTGCGTGAACGATGCAAAACATAATAGTGATTTTAAGTATCCAAGAGGAGGTCCAACTGAGCTAGCCGAAAGCAGTTGAAGAAAGCAATTCAACCGAGGGAAAGAGGAATCTGGGTAAGAAATTAATTTTTGAAAAATTTTCTATTATGTGCAATTTTCGAGTTTTGAAAATTTAATAAAATTTTCGAATATATTTTGTTGGTGAGGCTTTTACCTGAGATCCACGGCAATATATATATAAATATATATATATATATATATGTATATATATATGTATATATATATATATATATATATACTGCATATGCAGGCAAATAAAAAAATTTAAAAACAACGTATCATAATTATGAACATCTGAGAAGTATTCAAAATGAATTTGTTTTTCGTTGGCCGTCTGACATATCACAATCACTCTGCTGAAATGAACGAGCTAGAGTTTTAATTTAGTTATATTAATGATTTTCAACTTAAACTCATGCACATTGTACAACAGTTTTGAGCGGAACTAAAATAAGGGGACCTCACCCAATGTCAGCAACGAAAGCCTTCTGATAAGTAAATCTGGTTTTGTTTCCATACACTTCGGTGCGATGTAATTGTCCCTGCAACGTTGTAAAAAACTTAAGTCTCATTACAACTTGTCTCTTTTTTATTGCGACTTCTCGAAAAGTCTAGTTTAGTGGAACATATTTCCCACATAGCGTTCTATAATACTAATCTTAAAGCTTTGCGGACGCTATCTGCTTTGTCAATATTTTGGCTACCCTTCCGTATAGCTAAAACTTCAAAATTAACATATATATTGCTGTGATATTAGAGGTTTTGGACGTCAATTATCTGTCGTGATACTAGAAATCTTATGAAGATATTCTCTTACGTAGAGCATCAATTTTTTTTTGCTCCTGAACTTGTAGCGTTACCTCCTTTATCCAAGAGTCGCAGAATCTCCTACCTGAATAGAAGAAACTACTTCCACGGTTATTCAGTGAGTTGAATATAAACTCACTCTAACTTAATTGGTATATAAACCTCACAAAAATTTCATAAATACAAATATTTATAATTAATATCAATAATAAAGCAAAACTAGTAATTAGAGCAAAGCATATTACAGAAAATATTTGAAATTAGCCAAAGTATCTATTTAAACAACGCATATACTAATAATAACTCTCAGGGTTAGAGTACTCTTACCTCCGACTATTAAAAAAAATACCGTTGAACAAAAAACTAGTGTAAATTGCTCTCCGTTATTAATTATTTCCTAAATATATGATGAACTAATAAAGTCTTAGAAATACACAATTTTAACCTAAAACTATTAAATACACAATGTACACTTCCAATTGTTCTTGATGAAAAATAAAGCTTAAAATTCATCTAAACTTTGTTACAGTAGTTTTGAATTATTTTCAGTTAAATCTTTTCTCGAAAGTTGACGTACAAACAAATTTATACAAACTGGCATCCAGTTCAAATTCAAAACCCTATTTACTACAAATATTATATCAACAGCTTCAGGTTAATTTGATTAATACAATTACTTTCAATGAATTCATTAATTCTTGAAGGAGTGAGTTTGTAGTATTATTTAAAATTTTCTATTCAAGTAATTAAAGCCACTTTGGAAGATATTCAAAATACTAAGAATGGTATTCCAAAATGCATAGAGTGAAGCTCCCAATTCTTATAAGAGTGTTTAAAAGCCCAAAATAAACCCTTTACCGAAATAATTCAAACTCGCAAATTCTACTTACTGTTTCAATCGGCTAAGTTGAATTACACTTAATTTCACTTTTCAACATTAAATAAATTTTAATTGTTACTTAATTGTAGCATTTTATCTATTTTTACGCTTTACTGGCTCACTAAAAATCAATAATCCTTCTTTACAAGTAAGCCTACTGTTATTTATAGTAGCAATGCTATGCGACTTTGGATTCAATGTAGGTCAATCGACTAGAAAAGTGCGTCACTTTAAACTCAAAGGCTGTCAGCCGACTAAAAACAGCATTACTTTTAACTCAAAGTAGCTCAGCAAAATTTCTGATGGTGCGTAATTTTGCTAACTGTTTAGTTAGCAGTACAGCCTACCAAAAGCAGCATTACTTTGGATTTCAAGTAGGTTAGTAAAACTGCTGGTAGTACAACTACAGTTAGATCACTTTTATAAGCATTTGGTTAGCAATATAATGTCGTGGTTGCATAAAAAGGGAGAAAAGTGCAACCTCAAGAATATTTATTTGTAACATAAAAAAGGATCTCCTTTGACATTGTATCTATCGATTTCAATTGCAAGTGTATCCTTTACCCAGTGATTAGAAAAACTACTTTTAATATGTGACTCGCTACAACTACAACTACTTTACAAAAAAAAATAGCTTGCTACAACTACAACTACTGTTTAGAAAAGTATTTACTACAACTACAAAGCAAAAGTAGCTTGCTACTTAAACTTTACGGAAAATGCAAAAAACAAACGTTGCAAATTTATTTTATAACAACCATTTGAAATATTAACACAACATTTTAAAAAACTTTCTACAATTGTAATTTATATTTTTCAACACTGTACCTTATGTCCATTTGCTTTTAATATAGCTGTTTTCCAAAAGTTTTATCAGACTGTTGGTAAAAATGTATCTATCAGAACTAAACAATCTTTCAACAGCAGTACTAGACGGCAATGCACTCTTCAATTTCACAAAAATTAATTTTACCCAAGAAGTTGATACGATGGATGTTTCTTCATTTGAACGTTTACTTAAAAATTTAATTAACTCGGTTTTAGCTACATCACTTGGTAAGTTGGATGCAGTTGTAGTATTGAACTTAAAAAAACCCGAATATTTATTTTTAAAAATTTGCTCATATATATAATTAGCTTCTGTCATATTTTTAGGATCAACGGTCACTACAGAAAGAATAGAATCTCCATCCACTTTGTAATTTCTACAGCTGTAATTTTAATTTCTATATAAAGATCTGATATCCACGTTAATTTAAAGAGAGGATAAAAACATGCTGCAAGAATATTATTTCTATCAATCATTGCATTCTTAAAACGTTTGTCAATGCTTAATATTATTGTTGTTGAAAATGATTCACAATATTTTAATTTGGCGGTAACTTTTGAATTCATATCATTTAGCAGCTTATTACGCTCAATCCTCTCAGTAAACCCCCGGCCAAGTAAATAAGGTTTTAAAACACTTACCCCAATATTTACATGGGCGTTGTTCTCAGGGACAGTCCTCTGCTGTTGCCTTGTTGTAGATTGTTGCTCCTGCTCGTGGTGCCTCGCTTAACGATACGCTAAGAATAAGAGTAAAGGGTGGGAACGGAAACAGGCACTCACGATATCACTGCCCAGTAGACGATACAATACTTGTTACTCCACGGAAGTCGGTACTGTAGTTGTCGAGCTAGTCGACGTTCCTCGTCTTAAATGTCTCACCCTTCCAATTGAGATTGGCGCACTTCCGCGTACGTTCATGAGAAAGTGAATTTCTTCTCACATACAAAACCTTACGTCAGCGCTAATAATTTGTAGCACACTACAAGAAAGCTACTTTTATAAAATTGTAACTAGCTACACTACTTTGCTACTTTTAAAGTAGTGTGCTACCGTAGCGTTGCTACTTGTATACCTTGCTTCCGAAAACTGCCTCTGCCATTATACATATTGATTTTAATTGGAAGTTGCATAGAATAAACATAATGTACATTTTATAAATACAGGGATTTAAATATAAAAGAAAGGAATTTGTGTGCAAAGAAATAGCAAATTTGAATTTGAGGAATAAAGTTTTAGGGGGATGAAATTTTCAAAATATCGGTAGATTCTATTTCTTTTCTCCAGATTATGTGAGTCGAAATGATAGGGTGGCAAGAAATATTCATGGTCTTTTATGGGATGACTGTTCAGCAAATGGACTGCTGGTATCACACTTACCAATGTTTTTAAGACGAATTATTATACCTGAATAAGAAATTTTTGTAAAAGTATTAGAAAAAGAACAATGGATAGAGATGTATCTTTGGCAAAATATAATTACTGATTTGCTTAGTATGGATAGTCCTAAGCTTTTTAAATTAAAACGTAACAATCATTAGTCATACATCACACACTTTTGTAAGCATAGCAATTATAATCTACAATGTACAAAACAAAATGTATTGTTATTAAAAGAATGGTACAATAAAACACATTATGAAAGTTAGTGTTAGCTTTATTTGTCAAACTTACATAATATATAAAATTAACAACAACATGGTACTTAGCTAAAGTTATTTTTATCGATTCAACTGTTATGAGCCGTAAGAAAAACCCAACCATTTAACAAAAACGTTATTTCCTCTTTTCTTTAATATATTTTCAACGAAATTAATTCTCGGATGTTTAACTTATTGTAATTCCATTTCATAAAAAGCGCTTTTGATTACTCTACCATTTTTGACTTTTAACAAATATGACGTTGAATTTGTGAGTTGTACTTTGTCAACTCTAAGGATTCCATTTGTCCAGTTGGCTGCAAAACCTTCCTTAAAGGTTTCTTGGCGCTTGCTTTTCAAACATACTCGCCAATAGCATACTTGAACGGCTTATTGGCAATTTTAGTGTGAGTAAATGATGATTTGAGTATACTACTTTTCATTATGCTTAGTAACTTATGCCGTTTTTATTCCCGCAGCACTGAACTGTATTATTATAGCATCATACAGGGTGGGGCACGGGAACCTCCTACATTTCAATGATTGGCTGTGGGGGAATGGGACATTCTACAGGGGTGAGGTTGGTCTTATTTGGAGGGGTGAATGATCTAGTTTTCAGTAGTAACCATGCCGTGGACTGGAGCGCAACGTGCATTTCTTATCGAGAGTTTTATAAAAAATGGCAAATCTGTTATTGCGACACAAAGGACATTCTGCACGCAATACAATTTGTCATCGTCTGCTAGTGTTCCCGATCGGAAAACAATTTTGTGTTGGGTGAAGAAATTTAAAGAAAGTGGATCTGCACTAAATGTGAAGAAGAAGAGCCCTGCTGTGACCGTCAGAACCCTTGAAAACATCGGTAGAGTTAGAGCGTCGATTGAACAGTCTTCAACGTGTTTTGCGCGCAAACATGTTGCTGCTCTTCAGAATGCGACGAGAACAGTGAGGCGGATTTTGCATTGTGAACTTAAGATGCACCCCTACAAGATGTGCATGAATTGTCCCCAACAGACTGGGGGTGACGTGTGGAATGTTGTCAGACGATCCTTCGCGAAGTGCCTCCTACTGAAATTTTGTAGAGTAGCGACGAAGCTCATTTTCATCTTTCAAGGAGTGTTAATAAACAAAATTTCGCTACTGGTCAAATGAAAACCCTCGACAGCTTCACGAAACACCCCTGCACAACCCACAGATAACAGTTTGGTGTGCAGTATCGTCCGTAGGCATTATTGGGCCTTACTTTTTTGAAGAGAATGGAGCCACCGCTACTGTTAACTCAAACCGGTACTGTGACATGCTTGAGAATTTTATCAGGCCTAAAATCGAAGAATTTGGTCAAGAGCATGATCCACACAGCTTCTGGTTCAAGCAGGATGGTGCTACAGCACACACTACCCGTCGTTCACGCACTGCTCTTCAGGAGATGTTCCCTGGGAAGGTGATCTCCTTGCGCGAGGATTTTATTTTTAAAACAGTTTAGAAAAACTACATTACATATCCTTTCGAGGAAAACTTTTTTGGAATATATTATTTAGTTTTGTTTTCCCAACCTTTTGAAATGTGGAAGGATCCCGTGCCCCACCCTGTATAATGTGGTATAAACTTTGAAAGCAATTATAGGAACCGTATAAGTTAAAAATAGCCAAATCATCCCTTTTAAAGTTCTAATTATACGTTGGACATGCATACTTTTTGTGATAAACTTGCTATAATGATTGACTTTATATTCCTTCATTAAAGCGCAAAAATTTTTATTTATTATAAAACTTTTCCAAAGACAGATTGCAAATTTTTCGGAATTTTATTAGCAATGGAAGGTATTAATATTGGTAAAGGAATGTATATTAAACCATACAAAAAGGGTTTAAGTTTTTTTAGCCCCAACAAAATTTCAAAATAACCTGCCATAAGTATACTAAACGGGTGCATTGACTAACATCGAACTTGTAAAACTAACTACTCAAATTAAAGTACAACCTCCGAATGTGGTATTATCAATTTGGACAGTAAGGAGGGTTTAGGAACGCATTGGTCTGCTTATAAAAAACACTGAAACAGAGCTATTTACTATGATAGCTATGAAAACTTAAAATCGTCATTAGAGTTTATAACGGTACAGTGTTCGGCTACCCTAACAAGCTTAAAACAGGTTAGCAGTGGTTGTAATAAGAAAAAAATCGGTGAACGATACCCGAGGGCAGAATGAATAAGAAAACAGTTTTAAAATAAAATAATAATATTCTAAAGAATTTGTTGAACGTGTAAATTAATATAAGGGCATTAGACTTATTCTAGTTTTTTCACCAAATCACAAACTCCGCAAGCTCGAGCATCGTATAAATTTTTCTTAGATGAAGTATCGTTGCGCAATACGCTATTTTCGAAGATACCCGGTTATAAAAATTAATTGAATTTCTGGAAGAGTTTGTTAGACAATTGGCAAGTGAAGGGATGCGCATTGCAAGAGTAATTCTTGTTTTGTTTGGTTATAATAGTCTTACTTCATTTGATAGGCTCTAAGTAGGGTTTCAACGTCATGAAATATTACTGTTTTGTGCTCATGTTAGAATTAATATACTAGTAGTTTTGCTTATTGATAATGATTTTATTTTGTTGTTTTATCATTCTTGGTTTGATATATAAAAAATTAAATAATGAATATAGTCAGTCACACTTCCAGGTAACGGTAAGCAGTGAAGTCAGGTTTAAATTAAAGTCTTTAATATGTAAATCAGCAGTTTTGTTACCAGATGTTAAGTTAACTGGTGATCCTAACCAAGTAATTTGTTAAGTCGTATAACCGAGTGATATTTTAATTCTGTCAGTCACAAAATTATGCACCCAAATTTTCAGTGAATGTAATTTACCGGTACATCAAATACATTAGTACAGTACCACTCCCTCCTTTAAATAAAATGCGCATAATTTATGTTTTTTTATTATTCTTTACGCGAACAGATTGCACGCACCATTACAATGTAGCGATCCTGCCAGGCTGAAAACTTGTTTGCTTTGTTTGCATCCGAGTTGTGAGTGGTAAACAATGGAATTAGAATTAAAGCAGATAGATACGTAAAGGGTTGTTATGCTTCTTGTTTGATATGAACAACAAACTTAAAGGGGATATATGACTTTGGGTTGAGTTAGGTCAGGGAACACGCAGTAACAATATGAGTTTAACACATCTAGATGACAAATTAAAAGTGACGAAGCTTTAACAAGCACTGTATTAGCTGCTAGTAGTCAGAATTCTAAGGTTGCTGATCTCTCGAAAACAGAACATGATGCTGAAGGGCGAGCTTAAAGGTAAATCCAAAAATTCTTGAAATATTGAATCAATTACTCGAGAAAACTGAAAACACTAATATTAAAATTGATAAGGTTAGTTTGGAAGTCACAGCGATAAATTTAGAACTGGCTAATAATACTCATAGATTGGAACGGGATATTAAATATGTATCGAAGGTTGTGACGAGAAAGTCAACAATTGAAAGAGGAAATGCAGGGACGGATTAAGGAGTGTAAAGAGTAATTTAATCATCTTCAATAGGTCTTCAATCTTAGAACTAGTTGGACGCGTAACCCCATTGTTTCCTATTCTGAGCTAACCTACACATTCCCCTACAAATTCCCATAGCCACATATTTCACTATCTGTGTGCAATAGTCTAATCTAGGACTACATCTACCTCTCTTTTTTCTTTTCTCTGCTTTTAATATATTACGCACTATTCCCTCACGCCTTAGTATGTGTCCTATTATCCTATCTCTCCTATTTTTTACTGTTTTCCACATATTTATTTCTTCTGCTACCATTTCGAGAACCTCTTTGTTAGTAACTTTGTCTGTCCATGATACCTTCATCATATGTCTGTAGCACCACATTTCAAAGACTTCTACTTTTTCCTGCCCGCTTCTCCCACTGTACACGTTTCACATCCCTACGGAGCTGTACTTCACACATATGTTTTCAGCAATCTTTTCCTTGTTTCTATGTTTGTTGTCTTTGAGCATAGTAGTTGCTTTTTCTTGTTAAATGCAACACGGCCTTTCGCTAATCTTTGTTTTATATCTTTTGTACCCTTCCCATCTTGCGTTATTTGACTTCCTAAGTAGCAGAAATCTTCATCTCCTTGTAAGTTCTCGTTTCCTATTTGAATTCACTTTTTTGACTTATTTACCCCTCCTTTACAAACTAGTACATCAGTTTTATTTTTGTTAATTTTCATAACGTATCTCTCTGTTAAAACTGTTTCCATTTCATCAAGAGCTGCTTCTAACTCTTTCTTGCTAAATGCTAATACCGCCATATCATCTACAAATCTAAGCCTATCAATCGTTTGTTCCTGTATAGTAATTCGAAATGTCTTCATGCATGAAACAGTATACATTGCCTCTTCGATATATTAAAAATTAATAGGGATAGGGCATATCCCCGTCTCACCCCTTTCCTAATATTTATTTCTCTACGTTCTTCAAATCTACAAACCGTATATACACGTTTTCTTCATTTTTTTATTGTTTTCTCTATTAACACCCTTAAGCTAAAATGGCCTCTCGTGTTCCACTGCTTTGCCTAAATCCAAATTGATCTTTTCCTAATATTTCTTCAACCCGCTGTTCCATCCGTCTTTGTACATTTCTCGTTATAATTTTTGACACATGTGCGGCCAAACTTATTGTTTGAAAATTTTCACATCTATCCGCACCTTTCCTTTTTGGTACAGTGACTATGGTGTTACGTTTGAAATCTTCCAGTATTTCGTATATATAGCTTACAAGTCACTGCTTATCCAGCGGATTTTAGAATTTCTGCTTGCATCGTATCTACACCCAGTGTCTTATTATTTTTCAAACTCTTCAAATTCGTCTCTAAGTATAGGATACCCCATGTCGTCCTTTTCAATGTCTGATTATTGTTCTATTGCGTTTAGTCCCGGGTCCGCATATAAATTTCCTATATATTGCGTTCTCTACATTTTCATAATGACGCTTCCTTCCGCGTTTGCTATACGATTTTATATCCCTAAAATTCATTCTAATTATTTTGTATGGCTTGTTTGTTTTTCTTATATCCATCTTAGTTTGTACCTCTTTACACTTTTCATCAATTCAATGCTTTTTAGCTTTCCTACATTTGCGAATAATTTCTCATTTTATGGCTTTGTATCTCTGTTTTCCTGTTTCGTTTGTTATTTATTTTGTATTTTCGCCTTTCTTCTATTAAATTTAGAATATCCTTTGTCACCCATGGCTTCTCATTTCCTTTTTGTTTATATCACAGAATATCTCTGGCCGCTATATCTAAGCTGGATTTAATGATATTCCATTCTGTTTCTACTTCGGCAGTATCAGAAATTTTCCCAATGTCTTTCAGTAATTTGTTACGTGCCAATCCAATTGGCACTTAAACATTGTTATTAGGTTAGTTTGATGTGCGGGAGTTTCGCGCCATAATTTCAAAAGACGCGGTGCGCGGGAATTTTAAATAGATTAAGCATGTACTTCCGTTACGTCATAGTGCATTTGCGCAGATCGTGCGACTCTAGAGGGGTGGACGAATAAGTTCGCGCCAATGGAAAAAAAAACAAAAAGAGTGGGGAAGTTTCCTGTTCTCTCTATAACGTGGCTGTTTGCTTTTGATCTTCAAGAAGAGTGGTTGTGCCTGGTATCGTATCTTATCTTATTATGTAGATTCCCTTGCCTTGCTTATCTTTGGTTGTCTTTGCCTGATTAAACCTTTCCTGTCGTTCCACTACATTTAGGAATCTGATACGACCCTGGAGCAGCCCGCGACCCGAGACGAGTTGGATGTCCCATGTTCCGCTGAAGCAGAAGCACCGGAGCTGTATTACCATCTTAAGTTACCGAAAAAGGGCTTTGGGTAGCCTGATGGACCTTAGCGAGACCTACCTTAGCTCAACCCTGTCCGCAGCGCCGGATATCTTATGTGAGTATTCCTTCTGTTAAATTTATTCGCTGTATTATCTTAAATTTATGTAAATTTCCGATTATGGCGCAATATAAATTATTGGTGACGTCATTGGTAGTTGGCCACGCGGAACCTGTAAAAGGGGTTCGCGCTTCCGGCCGCCAGGGGCGTTGCATTGCTTTCGTATTCATGGCGCTTGCGCGATATATTTGTGAACTCTTAGACTGTATTACCGACTTTGTAAACTGTTTTATCGACTTTTAAATGGTAAAACTATCACCATTTAAATGGTAAGAATTATCGTATCGTATTTTTAAACTGTAATAAAATGGCGCCCTTATTAACGAGGAGGCTAGGAACCTGTGAATTTTCCTTTGTTTTTTTATAAACATTCAATGTATTATCAATGTTAGTTAAAAATAGTTTTTTCACTTAAAACCAATTACCAAATATCTATAACCTTGAATTTTATACCCTCATTTTGGAACATGCCTCATTCTTTTTAGATGTCAAAAAAATTAGTTGCTATGGCAATTGAAAGGTGATACCGCCATTTTGATTAAATATAACTGAAATTATCTAAAAAGTGTGTTTTTAATATAATGTTTTTCTAAATTTAGAATGTGCGATCTGTTTGTTAACTACAGATGTACTGTGTGTTATTGGTTCAATTTTGAATTCATATATGAACTTTGGCAAGCTTTGACTATTTGACCCTATTTGTTTTCCATGTAAGTGTATGGATGAATAAGCTTTTACCTTATTTTAGGCCTTAAAACACCATTTATTAAAAAATTATCTATGTATATTAAATTAAAAATATAACCTTTGTTTGTTTTCTTCAAATTTAGAAGACCGTTTTGAAACTTGAATACACTGTCTTGTATGTTACATTAAAAAGAAAATGCCTTAGTGATTTATTTATTTAATAACAAAATTGTTTGCCTAAATATAGATTTCCTATTTACCTAAGTTTTTAGTGTCTTTTAAAGCGTTATTTTGACCTAACCCTGATATATTTTTTTCTCTTAGATATTATCTTGTTTGGATATAGTTTAAAAAGTTTTTCCCTTGTATGGTTTAAACAGTATAACCTATAAATGCGTTTTATAGAGGTTCTTGCCTTACATATAGAAACGAAATTACCTAGACCATATTTTTACCTTTCAAAATGTTGTAATAAACTGCATCTCTTTATATCTGTTCTTTTGAATACTAAAATAAAGAAATTTCCGTTAACGTTTATTATTTATACTCATTTACGATACTTGTTGATAACTTCTGCAATATTGAAAGAACATTCCAATAATTTGGAATACCTTTTGTATAGGTATCGTGGAATTTTTCTTTCATGTAGCGAGTTTGATTTTGTCTGATTGCATATTTTTTTAGTTATTGATATTTCAACGTACCTTAACTTCCGTTAAGCGAGGTTTACTGTCGAATTCGGTCGCTCAGCGTTACGTAAGTCTAGACGAGAATTCGGTTGGTAAGTTTGTCGCTTTACAATTTGTAAATCATTTTTTTTTAATAATGATGTTGAAATTTTTCCTTATTGGTTTGGGTAGAACTCAAATGAGAACTTCCCATCCCAGTAAAAATATGCTTTATAGAATATCTTTTTGTTTTTCAACAATTCTAATGGTGAATCAAGTTTTAATTACCCTTATCTCTTCACATATCGATTTAAACCTCATTGAATGCCTTAAAATTGTCTTTAAAATCGTTCAACCTTATGTATATCTAAGAGCTTTCCACGTTTACTTCTTTGACAAGGTACCTAATGTTCTTAGCTTTCACTTGGCTTAATAACTTAAAATAACCCGCAGGTTGTTTGGCAAGATGGCACTTGCGTATCTCTCAATTCACTTTTGATGTTAGGCATAGGCCTGGCAAATTAAATATCGTACCTGATGCCATATCTCGTGATGTTGTTTCTCTTAACATTCCAAATTTAACCCCTGATCCCTGGTACCTTAATATGATTAAACCCTCACGATTTACCTAATATTTTTTGTTCTCACCATCAATTAGTTAACTTTAATTACTTATTCCCTCTCTCATACAGTATATAATCTCTTACACGTTTAACTTTACTTATCTTAAATTAGCTACCTTTTTCTTTTGGTTGACTTTTCCTTGACCATACCGTTAGATATATATCACTTCATTCTCTACACCCCCCAATATAACTCTGTTGTTTCATTTAATCAACCCTCAAGCTTTTCCTACTGCATATTATTCGGTTTTTAGTATTTTTTCTTACGTCATTTAATTTTGTGTGGTAATTGTCGTAACTTTGGTTGTAATAACTCATTGAATTTTTATGATTGGTTTTAGCTGATGTTGAGTGGATGATTTTTTCTTTGGGCCAACATAGGAGTCATGACCTACGCCATTGTAAGGAATAGTTCATATTCGCAGTTGCAAAAAACTAGGATTATCTATTCCATGTGTTTTTCCTCTGAATTATTGCAGTCGCCCACATTATACTACATTATTATTTCTTTCTTTTTCTATTAAATCAACATAACCTATAAACATTTTTTTTATTGTTTTTTATTGAACTTCGTGGTGAGACGCTATTGCTTTTTATTGTTATCTTATTAAGTTCTCGGTTGTTTTAGCGTATTGGGACAGTGTACCTGTATTTAACTGCTTATAATTGGGCATTTTTGTGTGTTTAGGGTGCTACCGTTTTGAAAAACTACCTTAAAACAGTTTGTTTTTGTGTGTTTATATCTGTAATGATACTTTTAAGTTGTTGTGTCAACTTTTGTCTGATTTTCTTATCGTAGTGGATGTACTCGTTAGGAAAATGATCGTACTAGTTCTCTTAGGAGCCTAGTGAATTTCAACATATGCTATACCTTATCTTGTCGGATTAATATCGCAGGTGGTCCTTCAGACTACGCTGTGCTTAAATAGGGACAACTCTCTACCTTCTCTCGGACGCTTGTCCAAAATCTATACTTTTTCTTATCCCGCTATCTCCGCTATGCCTTATTCTTCTTTCGGTGGACCTGTTCTTGTCCCGGAACACCCGTCTGCCACATAAGAGTGATGTTCCCTCACTCCGAGCTACTAGTCACATTGGCTGGTTGAGTAGCGCTTTGCTATCCACCTTTTTTCTGTCTCTTTTCCTCAATGCGAGCCCTTCCTCTACTTTCTTCTACCTGGAAGTGCTTCTAATGCATTCCAAAAAACCAACCTCCTTCTTTATACCGTTCCTGTTTCTACTGCCTTTTCATTTCTGTTAGTCACCGTGTGGTTGCGCGGGAGGTTTTCACAGACACCTGGACCCCGTCTCTGCGAATCTTTCGTGAGGTCATGCGGTGCCGCTGTCAGCGCATGGGCACTGGCAGTGAAGGGTTGGATGAGTGTGTGAATGTGTGAGTGAATGTGTATATATCTTCATATCGATATACCGTGTGGGTATCGGGTGATTATATCACCGATACCGATTAACGCCGGGTGCACCCAAATGTCTTTGCCGGTCTTTCGTGCCGTTTATTGTAAACGGACCTGCTTCACAGGTTTCTCTTTTTAGAGGGCACGAGTCAATCCCCATTTAAACGGCTCCACTGGAGCCACTCTAACTGTTACCTTATTCATTGTCTTGGGTAATAACTAGGCCAATACCTTTGTCTTCTTTATTATCTTCGATAATACCCTTAGCTTTAATATCGTTATCTTACCGATTACCTTTAATAATAACTTTAGTTGAATATCGTTATCTTACCGACTACCGTTAGTAATAATTTTGGTTTAATTTCTCGTTATCTTACCGACTATCGTTAATAATAACTTTGAGTTAATTTCCCGTTATCTTACCAGTTATCTTTAGTGATAATTTTTGTTTAATATCGCGTTACCTTACCTACTATCTCTAACAATCACTTTAGCTTAATATCGCGTTATCTTATCTAGTATCTCAAATAATAACTAAAGCTTAAAACTGTTATCCTATCTATTACCTTTGACGATAACAATTTAAGCTTAATATCATTATCTTATCGACTTATTTAACAACAATTTGAGATCTTGCCTTATCTTTTTATCGTCCTAACGTGTGGTATCTATGACCAGACGTAGGAATTATTTTTTTGATATTTGAGTGAAAAAGCTAGCCTGATATAGAAATGTAAATTGTTAGGTTAGCATATAAGGATTTAGTAGGTGGTACTTTTGGTAAATTTGTTGATTCACAACTATGTCATGGACAAGTTTTAAATATGCATCGTTAGAAAACCAAAGTACCAGTAACAAAATTTGCTAGAGTGTATAGTGACTCACTCTGATGAACATTTTTAAATTTGGGCACTTCTTGCCAAAAGAAGAACAGTTTTGATGCAACACTCATGTGTGTTTGCACATAAGAACTTTAATTTTAGCTTTAGTTAGATAGGTTTAGATAGGTTTAGGCGACTTGTCGCACCTGTTTTAGTTTAAGTAGTGTTTCATGCTCCCCGACAAATTTGTGCTGTCGATAATTAGTGTAGTCAAAGACTATGGGGCTACCTATTCCGTTTCCTGGTACTTCCGTAGACGTGTTATCGGTCGAAAAAACCAGGTGGCGCCTTATATAAACATTTTGTAGGTTTTAAGTTAGGTTTTATATAGGGTAGTTAGGTCTTAGATTTTAAGCTGTTACTGAGCTAACAGACTTTTTCTTTTTTTTAAGTTTTTTCTTTTGTGGCTTTGTCGCGATTGTTACGTGCCAATCCAATTGGCACTTAAACATTGTTATTAGGTTAGTTTGATGTGCGGGAGTTTCGCGCCATAATTTCAAAAGACGCGGTGCGCGGGAATTTTAAATAGACTAGGCGTGTACTTCCGTTACGTCATAGTGCATTTGCGCAGATCGTGCGACTCTAGAGGGGTGGACGAATAAGTTCGCGCCAATGGAAAAAAAGACAAAAAGAGTGGGGAAGTTTCCTGTTCTCTCAATAACGTGGCTGTTTGCCTTTGATCTTCAAGAAGAGTGGTCGTGCCTGGTATCGTATCTTATCTTATTATGTAGATTCCCTTGCCTTGCTTACTCGTTCTGTTACTCCAAGAGCGATGCACGTTTCTCCTCTTCAAATGTGTAGATTTGGTGTGTATCAGTAAGCGCTCCTGAGTTGTTAATATTAGTAAGGCTTTCCTTTTTTTAGCTTTTAGCTGGAGGCTAAATTGCCTGTTGCGTAGCCAGATTATTCCTTGATGTAGATCAACTGCTCTTGCATGTAGACTGCCGTTGCAATTACGGTAATAGCATGGTTGTTGCTGACTACCGCGGCGATGCTGTGTCAATACGCTTCCGGGGGCTGACAAGATAAGTATCCCGACATATGTATGTGATTTGTTTTCTTTTTTATCATACCCTGTTGAAATTAGTTGAAATTAGATACGCTAATGTTTGTTATGGTAAGATCCCTACTACAAAAGTTTCTAACTTTAATACTTTTGCTTTTTGTACTTAACCCATCTGCTTATATAAGAGTACCAGCAATATTCTTTTTTTTACTGATTAGAGTTATAACAAATGCTTCGTATGGTAAAATCCTTACTAGAAAGGTTTCTAAATTTAAAGCCTTTTTTTTTTAATTAACCCATCCGCTTATACGGTAACAGCGTTATTCTTTTTGGTACTAATTAGATTTATTGCATAGTAGCTACGAATTGTGCACTAGTGAATTTGTCCATAAAGTAAAATTGTTTTATTAAATAGTAACCTTGGTTAATTTTGTTTTGTTCTTTCGATAGAAATTTCTATATTTGTGTTTTTTATTGTAAATAGAAAATCGTTGGCGATGTATTATTTTTGTGTTGCTAGGAACCCCTCCCCTCCTCGCATGGGTAGTTAGCCTGGTATATTTAAGTTTTTTCCGGCTACGTCATTGTACGGTGCACATTCATACTCCTACACGTGGTAACGTAACGGTAATTCATCCATGGCGAGGATGTTCTCCGGGATAGCTCTCAGGATTACCCTGAGCGGCTTGTCGTCCTAGCGGAACCAGCTCCGTTCCGCCAGCGGAACCCAGCACAAGAGCCGTCACCAAAGTGACTGCCCCAAAAACCCGTGACCAACCATCACCATCAACCGGAGAATTCAAAACGATAGAAATCATACATAATGTCCACCAGTGGGTTTTAAAGGCAATGTCCAAAGACTCTTTCACCAACCTGCTCTGAGCGTCAATAACCCTCATTTTAGAAAACATTAATGGCTAACAAACTGGAACGCTAATGCATCAACAACAACGGGACAGAACTGAAACACTTTCTACAAGAATTCGACATCGACATAGTTCTACTAGGAGAAACTAATTCTCACCAAACACCAAATTAACATTGGCCAACTCCAACATCTACCGAACGGAAGAGTTACAATTTTAATACACATTCGCATACTTCATGATCAAACAGATCTGCCACCAAACGACATGAAATACGTAGACGTCCGCATTGACATCCACGAAGGACTACTTTAACTAATATCGACCTACAAAAGCTCTACACAAAGAATACGAACAGAAGAACTAGATAACCTCCTAGCAGAAGACATTCCCGCAATTATCGCCGATGACCTAACACGAAACATTCAAGCTGGGGCTCCAGAATGGACAATCCAACTGGCCGCAACTTATATAACCACTCAGCCAGAAAGGACTGAAACATAACATGACCGGAACCAACACCAATACCAACAAATCAAGCACATAAACCAGATGTGTTAGACATCACGATCACGAGACACCTACCAGACCCAATAGAACTAGAAGTGATAGAAGATCTAAGTTCGGACCACCTGCCAATTATAATCACCATGCACACGCAACCACACACAAGAGGTGCGAATGCTACGATACGAAGAACCAACTTACAAAAATACAACAAATATTACTGACGACAACCCTAACATAAAAACGCACAAGATATCGACGATGCTGCAAGAACATGGACGAACGCTCTCCGAGAAGCCATCGACAACAACACACATACCATACAACTGAACACCAAAAAACCAGCTTTGCCACAAAATAAAAAACAAACAAAAATGAGTAGGAAGACGGCAACACACACGAGATTCCAACATCAGAACACTGTTCAACGAAAAGCAACCTGTACTAAAGTACTTCTAAATGACTGCAGACCGACCTCTCACGTAAACAACACGTTAGGACGAAGAAGGCAACCTGTACAAATTAAACAGAAGACTAACCTCCAAGAGAAACCAGAAACAAGCCCCATTTAGAAAACTCTAACACCAAAGATAGAGACGCAGAAGCACTACAACATACATTCTCAACAAACAACACTACCGATCGAAGCAACGAAGACAATACAAACACCGTAATCGAGTAAATCCAAGTGCAACTTGAACACGAAATCGGCTTCATAACATCCAAAGAAGCAAAACAAATTATCGTGAGACTGAACGACCGAAAGGCTCCCAGCAAAGATAACATCCTCTCAAAAGCACCTAAGCAAATGAGAAAAGCTGCACTAGCATACCGGACGAAAATTTTCAACAGCAACATCACCCATCGCTACTTCCTCGACGCATGAAAAACACCAACAATGGTTATGATTCTCAGAAAAAGAAATCCTAGATCAGAACCTGAACATTTCCGACTAATTGCCCAGCTGAGCGTGCTATGGAAAATATTTGAAAGACGCCTGCTGAGAAGGTTGAAACCGCACGTACTGGACCGATCCGACCAGTTTGGATTCAAAGCAGGGCACAACACGGCATTATAATCATCGAAAACTACAACAGAGCCAAAGTAACCGTTGCAGAAGCTATCGATATGGAAACAGCCTTTGACAAAGTCTTAGTACAGGAACTGCTCTACAAATTAACAACTATACACAAGATGCCGATACCATTCATTAAACTCCTAGACAGCTACCTAACAAACAAATGCCTACAAGTAGAACGAAACAAACATCACCGCTTGAGAATCTCAAGAGAGATGCCTCACGCCTGAGCTCTTCGACGCTTACACCTACGACATACCGTGCGAGCGGACATAATATGTGTAATATGCCGACGACACCATCTTTATGGCAGAAGGAAGAACCCTAAATTATGCAACGACATCTAGACACACCACCAGACGATGGAACATCACAATAAATTTACAAAAATCGGAAGGCATCCTCTTCTCTAAACACAATCCGTCCCTACATCAGCCACCGATTCTAGAAAAACGCCAATAGCCATAGAAGAACGTCAATAAAATACCTGGGGGTCATTACTCGTATTTAAACAACACGTAGACGCAACAATACAAAAAGTAAGAAAAGCCAGAGGTTACCTCTACGCAAGAATCACCGCACGAAACAAACTACCAACCGAGACTAGACTACGAATGTACAAGACATACCTAAGACCTGTCCTGAGGTACGCATCACAAGCATGGCATAACTACCTTTTCAGAATACAACGACATCGACTAGAAGCCTTCCAAAACCAGACATTACGAATGATAACCAGAGCACCTTGGTTCGTAAGCAACGAGGTAATTAGAAACGACCTACAAATGGACACCCTCGTCGACCACTGCAAACACCTTTATTACCATCAATACCACCCACAGTTCTTCCATACAAGCTGCAGCACCTAGGGAGGGCAGAGGAAGAACCGAACAAGATGACTAAGTCACAAGACTAAATCATCACGAAAACGCAATTCCAACAAATATTGACAAGACAGTACTTAAGAGATTAACGCTGCATTAGTAAAATGGCTTTGAGAGTCAAGCCCGACTGACTACACAAATCTTACAAATGATATGAATAATCGTAAAGTACTTTCAAGCGCTTCACTAGCGCATTTATAGAATTCAGTCTTTTCGTTTGCTCACAAAACTATGTGGTAGATCATAAATCAGTCTATTCCATGAAACATTCATAAGGTCATTTAGTAAAATGGCTGCTACGTTAATAATGGGTTAGATGTTGTTTTAGGCATTACGTTACGGACACGCTAAGATAAATTATATCATGTGGCTGAAGTTACATTCAGATTTAAATTCACATTTATTTTTAATCCCGCCCAATTCCAGCGGACCAAATCAATACCTATATGGAAAAACTTAAAATTAAAATCAAGTTCTTCTACCATCGATACAATGTTAAAAAACACCAAAACTACTACAAAGCTGCCGCATTAAATAATCCACACGAAAACAAAATCGCAGGGTACATTAATCTCTAAATATAACAAACTTCCAAACCAGGGGTTGCATCAAGATGGGAACAGGAAAATCATTCTTCAGCCAAACGGTGCGTGGTATCAACTAGCCATAAATTGCAAAATAATCCTTGAACAAATAGGAACTTTACATAAAAATATTAGACGATTTGAAAGGGGTCGAAGGGTGGTAGTGAAATACCCCATCATAATGAAAAATGAATTTCTCCTAAACGGTGCGTTGTATCAAGTAGCGGCAAATTGCAGAATAATCCTTAGGCCCATAGGTACCTTCCACAAAAATATCAGGCGATTTGAAAGGGTTAAGGGGGTAAGTTAAATACCCCGTCATAATAAAAAATGAATATCTCCTAAACGGTCCGTTGTATCAACTAGCGGTAAATTGCAGAATAATTCTTAGGCCCATAGGTACCTTCCACAAAAATATCAAGCGATTTGAAAGGGAAAGAAGGGGGGTAGTTAAATACTCCGTCATAATAAAAAATGAATATCTCCTAAACAGTGCGTTGTATCAACTAGCGGTAAATTGCAGAATAATCCTTAGGTCCATAGGTACCTTCCACAAAAATATCAGGCGATTTGAAAGGGGAAGAAGGGGGGGTAGTTAAATACCCCGTCATACTAAAAAATGAATATCTCCTAAACGGAGCATTGTATCAACTAGCGGTAAATTGCAAAATAATCCTTAGCCCCAAAGGTACCTTCCACAAAAATATCAGGAGATTTGAAAGGGGAAGAGGGGGGGTAGTTAAATACCCCGTCATAATAAAAAATGAATATCTCCTAAACGGTCCGTTGTATCAACTAGCGGTAAATTGCAGAATAATCCTTAGGCCCATAGGTACCTTCCACAAAAATATCAGGCGATTTGAAAGGGGAAGAGGGGGGTAGTTACTACCCCGTCATAATAAAAAATGAATATCTCCTAAACGGTGCGTTGTATCAACTAGCGGTAAATTGCAGAATAATCCTTAGGCCCGTAGGTACCTTCCACAAAAATATTAGGCGATTTGAAAGGGTTAGGGGGGGGTAGTTAAATACCCCGTCATAATAAAAAATGAATATCTCCTAAACGGTGCGTTGTATCAACTAGCGGTAAATTGCAGAATAATTCTTAGGCCCATAGGTACCTTCCACAAAAATATCAGGCGATTTGAAAGGGGAAGAAGGGGGGTAGTTAAATACCCCGTCATAATAAAAAATGAATATCTCCTAAACGGTGCGTTGTATCAACTAGCGGGAAATTGCAGAATAATTCTTAGGCCCATAGGTACCTTCCACAAAAATATCAGGCGATTTGAAAGGGGAAGAGGGGGGTAGTTAATACCCCGTCATAATAAAAAATGAATATCTCCTAAACGGTGCGTTGTATCAACTAGCGGCAAATTGCAGAATAATCCTTAGGCCCATAGGTACCTTCCACAAAAATATCAGGCGATTTGAAAGAGAAAGAAGGGGGGTAGTTAAATACCCCGTCATAATAAAAAATGAATATTTCCTAAACGGTGCGTTGTATCAACTAGCGGGAAATTGCAGAATAATTCTTAGGCCCATAGGTACCTTCCACAAAAATATCAGGCGATTTGAAAGGGGAAGAGGGGGGTAGCTAATACCCCGTCATAATAAAAAATGAATTTCTCCCAAACGGTGCGTTGTATCAACTAGCGGTAAATTGCAGAATAATCCTTATGCCCATAGGTACCTTCCACAAAAATATCAGGCGATTTGAAAGGGGAATAGGGGGAGTAGTTAAATACCCCGTCATAATAAAAAATGAATATCTCCTAAACGGTACGTTGTATCAACTAGCGGTAAATTGCAGAATAATCCTTAGGCCCATAGGTACCTTCCACAAAAATTACAGGCGATTTGAAAGGGGAAGAGGGGGGTAGATAAATACCCCGTCATAATAAAAATGAATATCTCCTAAACGGTGCGTTGTATCAACTAGCGGTAAATTGCAGAATAATCCTTAGGCCCATAGGTACCTTCCACAAAAATATCAGGCGATTTGATATCATGAATAACAATTAAAGATTCATTCATTCAAGGTGAAAACTTGCACAAATCTTTGATTAACATGTTTGGTGTAATTTACGCTGCCGGTAAAATCTAACCTCTCCATACCGTTTTGGAAGCCGATTGCAGTGGATATAGGTGTGATTTACAGAATGCACAATTCTGTAGACTCTATGTGCTAACAGAAGTTTTCTTTCAGTTTTGCCTAACACGTATACATCAATTAACTTATTTAAAGAATAATCCATAAACAGAAGAAAAATAACGAAATGAACAGGAAAAATGCAAGCTTAATTTTGTCACATGACTTTTATCTTCGCAATTGGTTTACATAGATACCGTATATTTGATTTCTCCAATGCTCTACCCAAAGGTACCACATTCATCAGGAGGTGAGTTCTATTTCCCTGGGAATTTGAATTTTGCCGAACCCTTGCTGTTCCGACCAAGGTAGGGGTCTTTAACGTGAGTGACAACACACATCTGATCTACAATTTATCTCTCATCCGAGAGGACGTATTTTGTGAAGTGCTCGCTTAACATTTTTCAAACGGTCCGTGTAGGTATCTTTGGATTAGTAGTCATTCGCGAACCAACTATAATTCACGGAGTCGTATATATTATGTTTACATAGATATCGCGATCCATACAATGTTCTGGTTACGAAAATAACGTATCTAGGGGGAAGTATCGAAATTTTTCAAAACGATTAGAGACAGGTATAGAACATAACAAAATGAGAAGTTTTAATCCTAAATAAAGCAAAAGATAAATATGCAGAGTGTGCTATTAAAAAAAAATAAAAAACTCAATTTGAAGGTTTCCTAATTTAGGCGGTTATAATAAACTGTTGAAAAATGATGAATATTTCTTGTGCTAGACATAAATATAATAGCAGTTCTTCTTTCTAACAAGTATCAAAACATCAAAGGCTTAAATTACAAAATTTCGAGGAAAAAGCTGCTCATTTACCAATTCCATGAAAATACCAATTATATTCTTTAAATGCGAATATCTTAAACACTATCATCTTTTTGATACATCTTGTATAACTTCCAATATTTTTAAAATATGGACGTTTTTTACCTCTAGCCTATGAGCGATACAGTGTTTACACAATTAATATTAGTTAGGCGAAAACCTACTTTATCGTTGGGACACCCTGTATATTGCTTATGCATAGAATATTTTAATACTTGCTTTAAATTTTCGATACATAATCTAAAAGTATTATTGTGCTCAGTGGGAATATGGGTTGTTTTGATTGTATTTTGCTCGGGGCGTCTCGTAATTTCTGTTAACATTTGTGAAAACCAGCGAAGTACAATAGCTACCTACTTAAAGTTTTGAAGCGCTTAAGAAAAAGTCTTTGGTCGTTTTCTTACAAATACTACCAAATTAGACCTAAACTGTAAACTTATTGTTTGTTGAAACCCTAAATTATTTTACTATCAATGAACAGAGTACCTATTTGTATAGAGGGTTGGGTCAACAAGTACTTACCTGCAACTCTAATTAAAATTTACCTGTTGGAAGGTCAGTGATTCATATTATGGGTTTTGTCTCATGTTCTCGAATGTCTTAAAAATAAATGTTTCAGTCTTCTCAGTTAACTTGCTCTTTGCTGTAGTTTATCTGTATCGTATAAATTATTTTAAATTTGGAGTCGAAAATAGTTTTTTAAATTGCCCGATTGTGTTCGTAAAAGCTCTCGTATAGTTTGGGCAATATACCATTGTATTATTGAGTATTTGATGTGACTAAACCTCAAAGAGATCTATTTAAACCAAAACCTTATAGTGACTTTTGATCCAAGTGGCGACATTCTAAAAACTTATTAGTGATAGTTTCGTATTTACTTTATATTTCTAAGTTGAATTACCGTTAGATTTACAATTTTTAAACTTTTTAAACAAACAGCGGGTGTGCGTGTGATCGTTTGTTAGTGTGGGACTTCCGCTAGAATATCAAGAATGCCACGAGTAAATAAAGGTAAGAAATTAAGTCTGCATGCCTTGGTAGCTTCACTTGTATCTACTAATACTTCTATAAGTGATAAGGAAATTTCAAGATACAGAAATTCTGGTGTGGTTTACCGTGCTCTATGTGGTGCCTTGAAAATAAAGGATAATGTAAAAAACCGCATGCAAATTTATGTAATTATCAAAAGACAATTTAATTTATTAACGGAATTAATTCAAGCAGTTCAGTTGCCAGCGAAATCTACCCGCTCAAACGATGCCAACGACAATGATAACAGACCAAGATTTTCTAGTAGTCGTATACAAATAGTGAGTGCGCCAAAGCGAACAACTGCCTTAGTATGTGGCAATGGTCTTGTAGATCTTTATACCGAGTCACAGACATTTTCCAATAGTGCCATCTGTGACAACCAACATCATGAAAACGCATCAGCGACAAAGTCAGATGCTTTCATGTTAGCGGTTAATAAACATTTTAATCAAGTGCCAATAGCGGAGAAAAAATTGAGCTCTACATACCCGAACCAAATCGAGGTTAGTATTGCACGGGATATAATAATATCTTTGCAGGAGTTAAAAACGCACCTCAAGAAATATTTACCGTCGGTAGGAATACACTGTGTGATAACCTTTCAAGGTGGGCATCAGCTACTTAAAGAACTGGACCCATTCACACTTTATATTGTAAGTGTAAACATTCCAATTGCCGTAAATTCAAAATCAGCATTTATGGGACTGACACTCAATGGCGGATTTTAGTTCAATTTGACAAATTGCAGGACAATCATACAGGTGAAGAGTATTCTTATCAAGTTAGGGGTGCTGAACGCGACAAAATGAAGGAAGCGCTTTTGCAGAATATGCCTAACAAAGTACGCAAAGATGCCATTAAAATGCTTAAGCGTGAAACTTTCTTAGAAGGAAACTGGCAACAACTTAGATCCTTATCAGTTTATCAGAAAGTAAAATCTGAAGCTAGGCTAAACCTGGATTTAAACCAGAGTACTTATTTAGACGTCATTCTAAAATCACATCAAGAAACAAATAAGTATATTCAACAACCAGACGGTAACTTAGTTGTTTATTTATATTCGCGCCAGCAAATTGATTGCCTAATTCCCAGAGGGAAGAAAATTGATATTTATTTCGATGCCACGGGTTCTGTTGTACGATCTCCAGAATTAGTTTCGAGAAAGCGGGTTCTTTATTACGCTGCTGTAGTGAACATAGATGGAAAAATTGTTCCCGTAGCAGAATTAATTTCATCAAACATGACTCTGCAACTATATCAGCGTTTTCATTAACTTTAAGCATTTCGTAACAGTAACGTGTAATAGAACATGGCCTCTCTTTAATGTTGTTGTTGTTGATTTTAGCTTTGCATTGATAAATTCTATTTGTCTTGGTTTCAACGAAATGACTCTATATTCATGTTTAAATATTACGCACAAATTTGTTACTAATTCTTTAGATCGAAAGGATTTACTACAAATAATACCGATAAGATCTTGTTGTGCCCATTTTGTGAAAATGATCAAAGATAAACTGTCCAAAATTAAAATAGGTAAGCAAGAAAAAAATATAATTACAGATTGTGTGGCCATTTTAATGCAGTGCAACGAGTTTGAAGAGTTATCTCGGTGTTTCAAAGCATTTATAAAAATTTTAATCTCTCCTTTTGAGACTGATTCATTTTCAGAATCTTATAAACTTTTGCTGCTCCAAAAAGTAAAACTATTATCATCCAAGGATTTATTAAACTTAAACGTGCAAGTTGATCACGTGTCAATTTCTGAATGTGAATCTGATGATAGTGAATATGTCCGGGGTAGGTATACAACTTCACCGTTTTATAAACATTTTCAAAAATTATATAGTGAAATAGAAGAGGAGATAAAACTTGATGCCAATTATAAATCACAAGTAAAGAATTCTCTGAGGTGTGAGGCATTTGCGGATTATTTTTTATACTACACTGCCTTCGTTCCAATGTGGTCAGGAATTTTATCACCATTTCCTTTGGAAACCCGCTACAGTAATGCCAACGTTGAGTGTTGGTTCAAAATCGTTAAAAAGGAAATTGTGGAAGGTCAAAGTAATTTAAAAGTTGGTCGCTTTATAGATAAATTGAAAGACTATTTGGATGTTCAATTAAAGTCTGTTGAAATGAATATCAAACCAAAGCCAAAAAAAAAGAAAACCCCCCAAAACGACTGTAAAGATGAAGATATTGGTAAGCCTTTTGCCGAAGAAGTTTGGCGACCAAAAACTAAATTGCAAAACCACTTTGTTTTTCCATCATTAGTAGCTATAGAGAAAAAGCATGTAGTATGAATCCAAATTCTAACAACTCCAAAAAGAAGAGTCCACTAATATTAGAATCGGATATTTCGAAAAAATCAGAATTAGCGTGTAGTGTGCCTGGATCTCATGAAAACCTCATAGAACTACCGGTTCATGATATTCCCCATGATATGGCGCTAACGAATTCTTTATTTTTAAACACTAATTATTATATAAACGCCGCAATAAAAAATGTCAATTTTATTGTATGCGAAATGGTAAATAAGGAGAGATATACATTTTTAGTATCAAGTACAGATTATAGAACACTTGTATCTAGATATAATCATGATTACAACTTCGAAGCTCCAGATACATCTCGATGGTTGACCGATTACTGCATTGATGCAGCGGCGATTGCATTACTTAGGACTAACGATTCTATTTACTATATCGATTGCATATCGTCACATATTGCGTTCCACTCTCAAGAGAAACGATTTGTCAGCAGCATACCAGCCTATACCGCTTCGTTTATGGGGATAAACATACTTTTGCTTCCTATTAATATCAATCAATGCCATTGGGCGTTGATTGTATTAGATCTGTACGCAAAAGAATATTATTGTTTAGATCCATCATCAGCGAATGAAATTGATCCGAGTGAAACTGCAAAATTGATTAAAAAGTTTATGACGACACGCAATAGATATCACACACAAAATACCCAAGAATTTCTTAATTTCAGAGAGTGGTCACCAGTACAAATAAAAAAATATGCTAAACAACGGATTCCTTAAACTGTGGTATATACATAATATATTACATTGAAGTGATTGCCTCACTTAACAATCTTAAGAGGTTTGAAAATTTACCACGCCACTTATCGTTTGATCCAGAAAAATATAGAATGTTCGTTCAACGTTGTCTCATACTTTATTCAGAAGACATGTTTTACAAATGTTTTATATGTGGTATTCAGTCACGCGAAAATTATATTCAATGCCAAATTTGCCGAAGGTGGGTTCATTTGCAAACTGTGCTAGACCATTAATTGCTAAAGCTGTTACTTTTGAAGAAGCAAGTAAAGATGAATTCATTTATGAATGCCCTGGGTGCATTGCTAACAACTTTGTATTATGTTCGCCTCCGGAAAACCTGCCCCTAGATTTAAACTATCTGATTTTCGGCAAATAAAAAACACGGCGCGTATATCAGAAAATTTTCCGCTAACTATTCTACCTCATCTGACACTAACAAATTTAGAAATACGCAAACTTTTAATATTGCATAGAAAAGACTTACAGAAAACCTATAATAAATCAATTGAATCCACTCTATCTGCAATATATGATGAAGATTCAAAAAATATATTAAAATTTCTGCAAGAAGACATATGTAGACTAATTACTAGTGAACTGATGAATGAATTTGATTCTTTGGAAGTAAAACATAGAGAACACTGTTTTATAGCCATGTGTGTAAACTTCAGTAAAACACTGATTAAATATTTTTATGGGGACGTTGACTTTATACAAAAAAATAAAGATCAACTTCCAATAGGGGATCCATCATGGATTTGTAAATCATTTTGAAAGAAATAAATGATAATTATTGAGCGTGGCATATGTATACACTAACACTGATATGAATTATTCTGCAGTATATAAATGAATCTGTTGTTATATCGCTAGGATATTTGAATGTTCTATCGACTTATAATTATAAGGAGTAAAAAATAATAATATTGTATATACGTTCACACTTGTGAATAATAAGTTCAGTAAAAACCTATATTATAATATAATTACACCAATTGAAGTCATCAACTAATTTAATGTTGTATTATGTAGAATAAGTGCGGAGAGTGCTCTACATTTAATAGATTTCTACAATTAAATAAAATATATGTGTACAATGCCAAAAGTATGGACTACTAATAATTTCCTTATCTTTGAAAGCATTTAATTTTATAATTTAGAAAAGAACAGTAAATTAGAAAACATGTAGAACTCAGGTCAACCTGCTTTAGAAGTTTTTGTATAACTGAAGAAGTAACAACGAATTAGAGATCAGGTTGAGCAGGTAAGTTGATTCCTACAGATACAGCAGGGGTTTAAAAAATAACCGACATTAATGATAATATGTATTGTTGCGATCCACTATTAGGCAACCCGTCAAACATACAAACGTTCGGGGCACAGCGCCTTCTCAAGGATTCTAGAATTCTTCTAGAAATTACGGGAGCATGAGTCATCCTTGTAATCCAGAGTATATATAAGACCGCTAATGAATGCAAGGGTCAGTCTACAGAAGAATGTCGTATATAAATTATAACGTGTTAAAGTAATAGTAGTTTTGAGCTTTTAGAAGTTTACATAAATGTGATATGCTGTGTCTAATGTGCATGCAGCTTGTAGTATACATAAATAAATAGAAGTGTATAAACAAATAGTTGTGTTAGTGTTGTTAATGAACCTATGGTAAAGAAGTTAGTTTAAGAAGATATTAGTGCTTGTAAATTCATTAGTGTAATAGTGCTTCATTGTTAAGTGTCCTGAAAACATCTATAAATAAGGCATATACTGTTAATTAGACTTGTGAACAGTAAGTAATAAAGACGTTTGTTATTACTTGTTTTAAATTAAAGAAACGCGGTAGTATTAGCCCGCTACACTGGTGTCAGCCTGTGCGGGGTTTATAGTGATTAATTTAAAACACAAGTCTAAAGACATTTAAGTAGTTTGTATATGCCAGCTACAAGAAATCAAAGGAAAATGGAGGCAGAAACTTTAATGAATTTCCTTAAGGATTTTAAATCCGAAATGCAAGTGACACTAAATGAAAACGTAGTAAGGTCAGTTGAACTGGAAACAAACCTTACCGAAAGGTTAAGTGAAAATGCTAAGAAAATAGAAGAACGGTTTAGTGAAAACGCGATAAAAATGGAAGAGTTGAATGAAAAGACGGCCACGTTAGAACAAAGATTAATAGCAAGCTCCAGTGCATTGAAAGAAGATGTCACTGAACAGGTAAAAGCAGTTGAGCAAAAGTTGGACAGTAAATTGATAAAAATGGAAGAAGATATGATGAGGCTGCAAGAACAGGTGATTTCAATAACAACACGTCCACTTGAAATAGCAAATCAAGTTGTAAATGAGAACATTCCAGAAATAAGAAGCATGGTAGAAAGCGAGTCAATACCGTCAAAATTTAAAGTGAAACCACCTACATTCGATGGTAAAACGCCTTGGCCGACATATTTGAAACAATTTGAAGCTGCGGCAATAGCCAACGGTTGGTGCAACAAAGAGAAGGCTATCTCCTTAATAGTGGCCCTACGGGGGGGAGGCTCTTAACATCTTACAAACGATTCCCGACCACCAGCAGAATGATTACGGCCTCTTAACATCAAAGCTTGAGATGAGATATGGAGATGCTCACCTTCAACAGGTTTACCACGCACAAGTTAAGAACCGCTCGCAAAAGACAAGTGAAAGCCTGCAAGAATTCGAAGCTGACATCGCCAGATTAGTTAGATTGGCATATCCAACGGCACCAGATAGTTTCCTCGAACAACTGGCGTTAAAGATGGCGAAATACAGCAAGCGCTAAGATTAGCACGGCCAAAAATGTTAGATGACGCACTGGCTCATGCGCTTGAATTTGAAGCAGCTAAGCAGACATCACACAGAATGAGTCACAAAGTTCGGTCTGCCTTAGAGGAACCTGATCAAGCCCAGAACAGCATAGATGAAATAATCAACCGTGTGGAAAAGCTGGAAAGACAACGACCGCGGAGATGGGGTTTGCGATGCTGGAACTGCGGCGAAGTTGGTCATATACAGAGACGCTGCACTCAACCAAAAAAACAACCGGTTGAGCAGCAGGAAAACTGAAGCAAGTCGACGTAAGGGGGCGAACGTCGACAGCACAACGTAGTGCCCCGGAGATTATCATCCGTGCTGCATCGTCGATGGGGAGTCTGGACAGCATTTATATCGATGGAAGAATTAATGGTAGGGGTGTCCGATTACTCGTGGATACAGGAGCGACAAAAACTATTGTGAGACCAGATTTGGTTGGTCGTGGAAAAGTGCTACCTGTATCGGTGTGTCTTCGAACGGCAAGTGGTGAGAAAATTTGTACTCACGGAGAGACTGCCGTTATGTTGACAATTGGGGACAAATTAATTAATCATCGAGTGTTGGTAGCTGAAATTACAGAAGAAGTGATCTTGGGAATGGATCTCATGAGAGAATATGGGTTTCATGTAAACATGAAAGAAAATGTGCTTCGGATAGATGATGATGAGATTCCATTTCAAGGTAGGAGTAACCAGACGATGCAAGTTCGAATGATTTGCGATATGAAAATACCGAGAAGGCGGAAATGATAGTAATGGGACGACCGGATGGTACGCTCCGGGAAGGACAAGTATGCATGATGGAGGCAACTGAATCGGGAATGGGTCAGGAGGGACTTCTGATTGGAAGAACGCTGGTAAAGTCTCGAAATATGGTACCAGTAAGGGTGCTGAACATTAATCCCCATACAGTGACCCTGAAGAAAGGCATGATTGTGGGAAGTTGCATTCCAGTATGTCATATTAAACGTTGTGTGGGCGACACGAAAATAAACCAACCAACGGCTGCTCACAGAAATTGCTGGATATGTTGATACCCTCGTGTCAAGGATTAAATGGCGACCAACTGGGCAAGGTAAAAGAACTGGTCGGACGATATCGAGGTGTGTTTGCACTGGATGATAGTGAGAAAGGAAGGACGAATTTTGTGCAACACAAGATCAACACTGGAGATGCGCAACCGATAAGACAACACCCCAGGCGGCTTCCTTTGGCAAAATGTAAAGAAGCCGAGCAAATTATCACCGATATGGAAGAACAGGGAGTGATTGAACCCTCGAATAGTCCATGGGCATCCCCGGTAGTGCTTGTCAAGAAAACGGACGGGTCGACAAGGTTTTGTGTAGACTACCGGCGGCTTAACAATGTAACAAAGAAAGACAGCTATCCTTTGCCCAGAATTGATGACACCTTGGATACTCTATCCGGATCTAAATGGTTTTCGACCTTGGACTTGAAAAGCGGATACTGGCAGGTAGGCTTGGAGCCAAACGATAAAGAAAAAACTGCCTTTACAATTGGAACTGGATTATGGCAGTTCAAGGTCATGCCATTTGGATTATGCAATGCCCCTGCTACTTTTGAACGATTGATGGAGTCGATACTGCGTGGACTGTCTTGGAAGACTTGTCTGGTGTACCTGGACGACGTGATAGTGTTAGGCCGGTCTTTTGAAGAACACCTTAAGAACCTAGAGGAGATATTCCAAAGATTACGCGGGGCAAACCTTACATTGAGCCCCAAGAAGTGTCACCTATTTGGAAAAGAGGTGAAATACCTAGGACATGTCGTTTCAGAGACCGGAATAAGAGCTGACCCTGACAAAATAAAAACGGTACAAGAGTGGCCTACACCAGCAGATATACACCAACTACGCAGTTTTCTAGGATTGTGCACATATTACCGACGTTTTATACTTGGGTTTGCGAACATTGCCAAACCGTTAACAAAATTAACCGAAGATGGACAAGAATATGATTGGAATGACGACTGCCACAGTGCATTTGAACAACTGAAACGGCTACTGGTTACAGCACCAATTTTGAGTTATCCACGGATGGAGGGGAAATTTGTGTTGGATACCGATGCCAGTAACACAGCTATAGGAGGCGTTCTTTCTCAAGTGCAGGACGGACAAGAAAAAGTTATTGGGTATTTCAGCAAGGTCCTGTCGCGGCCAGAAAGGAACTATTGTGTGACAAGAAGGGAGCTGTTGGCCGTCGTCAAATCCGTAGAGCACTTTTATAAGTACTTATACGGCCGTAAATTCCTGTTGAGAATAGACCATGCTGCACTGAAATGGTTATTGCAGTTTCGAAATCCTGAAGGGCAAGTGGCAAGGTGGATAGAGCGGCTGCAGGAATATGACTTTGATACAGAACATCGTGTAGGAACTAGCCATCGGAATGCAGACGCTCTATCAAGGAGACCTTGTCCGATGGACTGCAATCATTGCTCCAAGATGGAAGAAAATAAGTGTCATCCATAGAATGACGGTAACCGATGATACTTGGCAACTCGAAAGAATACGAGAAGACCAGGAGAATGACGCCGAATTGGGACGTATTATTGAGTGGAAAAATAGAGGACAACGGCCAGCTTGGGAAGAAATTAGTATTTCAAGTAGGAGCCTGAAGGCATACTGGGCACAGTGGGACTCCTTGATGATGGAAAATAGAATCTTGAAACGACGCCTGGAATTTGAAGATGGCACTGAGAGACTTCAAGTGATAGTGCCGAAAAGCAGAGTGCCGGAAGTGTTGCAGCACTTGCACGATGGTATTTCCGGAGGGCACTTTGGCGTGAAAAGAACTCTCGAAAGAGTGAGAGAAAGATTCTATTGGGTGAACTGCAAAGATGATGTGAAGGAGTGGTGCCGGAAATGTGAATTGTGTGCCTCTGCAAAGGCCCGGTCTCAAAACGGAAAGCCCCAATGAGACAGTATAACGTGGGAATCCTTTTGAGAGGGTAGCCATTGATATAGCTGGTCCATTTCCTGAATCAGAGAAAGGAAATAAATACATCTTGGTTGCAATGGATTATTTTACCAAATGGCCGGAGGCATATGCTATACCTAACCAAGAAGCCGAGACGGTTGCAGACGTACTAGTCAGGAGTTGTTTTGTCGTTTTGGAGTTCCGTTGGAATTACACTCCGATCAAGGTCGAAACTTCGAATCAGTATTGTTTCAAAATGTCTGCAAGCATCTTGGAATCAGGAAGACTAGAACCACGCCACTTCATCCCCAATCGGATGGAATGGTTGAAAGAATGAACAGGACGTTAGGAAGTACCTGGCCAAAGTTGTCTCTGAACATCAACGAGACTGGGACCAATATCTGCATTTGTTCCTACTGGCGTACCGATCTTCGGTACATGACAGCACAGGGTACTCTCCCGCTTGCGTAATGCTAGGACGTGGTGCGGCTACCATGTGATCTTCAGTTTGGATTTAAACCTGGAGAAGAGATCGCAGGTGAAGATTACGTTAGTAAGCTTCGTGAAAGATCAAATAGTATTCACGAAAACGTCCGAAAGAATATACAGGCAGCAAGCGATCGAATGAAATCACAATATGACACGAGAGCACAAGAAGGTGGTTATCAACCTGGAGATTTAGTGTGGTTGTACAATCCACAAAGAAAACGTGGATTGTCGCCAAAACTACAAAGACAATGGGAAGGGCCGTACGAAGTGTTAAAAGGATTAATGATGTAGTGTACCGGATCAGAAGATCCCTCGTGGTAAACCGAAAGTGGTACACTTTGACCGTTTAACATCCTACGCTGGCAACAACCAGGAAGACTCGAATAATGATAATGGTGTTCGGCAAGTTATTAATCATGAGCCAAATGTAGATTTTGAGAGCTTTATGGCGGCGTATGGTGGTTCCGCTAAAGCGAGATTTGGCGTTGTTGTTGAAAACAGCAAGATCTGTTTAGAGCACCAGAAGAGTATTCCTTGCACATTGCGTAGCTCAAGATTTGGCAATGTCAAGGGAATAGCTGTTGTTTTCAAGAAAAGTTTGGATGTGTGGATGAATTAGTACAACAGCAGCCAACTGTAGGAAAATCTTTGGTCCTTCAAGATAAAAATCGTTATGTTTACTATCTGGTCACCAAAATTCTTCATGGCAGAGACCTAGTTATGGACATCTATAGGAGGCTTTGCTAAATCTTAAGGCGCAGATGATGGAAAATGGAGTAACGAGACTAGCGGTGCCCAAGCTGGGCTGTAGACTGGATCGCTTAGACTGGAGGATAGTCCGAAATATGCTAGAAGTAGTTTTCCAGGGAACCAACGTCCAGGTTCTAGTTTGTTGTTATCAACCGGTTGCCTACCAAGACCAGGAAAAGAGTGTTGACTGTTACTTCCAACGACGCGGTGGATGCACCAGAGGAGATAGCTGCCGATACCGTCACCAGTCATCGAATTGGCGTCAAGATGGATTTACAGTTACGAGACGTAACGGTTTTAAAGAGGGGGCAGTGTTGCGATCCACTATTAGGCAACCCGCCAAACATACAAACGTTCGGGGCACAGCGCCTTCTCAAGGATTCTACAATTCTTCTAGAAATTACGGGAGCATGAGTCATCCTTGTAATCCAGAGTATATATAAGACCGCTAATGAATGCAACGGTCAGTCTACAGAAGAATGTCGTATATAAATTATAACGTGTTAAAGTAATAGTAGTTTTGAGCTTTTAGAAGTTTACATAAATGTGATATGCTGTGTCTAATGTGCATGCAGCTTGTAGTATACATAAATAAATAGAAGTGTATAAACAAATAGTTGTGTTAGTGTTGTTAATGAACCTATGGTAAAGAAGTTAGTTTAAGAAGATATTAGTGCTTGTAAATTCATTAGTGTAATAGTGCTTCATTGTTAAGTGTCCTGAAAACATCTATAAATAAGGCATATACTGTTAATTAGACTTGTGAACAGTAAGTAATAAAGACGTTTGTTATTACTTGTTTTAAATTAAAGAAACGCGGTAGTATTAGCCCGCTACAGTATTATGTAAACTTCTAATAAAAGAATTCAGTTACAACTTCTTGAAAAGGAATGAACCAGATGTATTCAGTATTGTTTACTGGATACGAAAACTTTAAAACCAAAAGTTTCAATTCTAACTAACGCCTGCAAGGCATTTCTCTTATCTCTAATAACTGATAATTATATAATAAACAGTATTAATACTACCACAATTGTTTTCTAGCGGTGCGACTTTAAATATAAGGACTTAAAAGCAACACTTTTGGTGATTTTTCTAATTATGGTTAAGCGATTCTAACTAAAATTATAAACAGTTAAGTATGATAGTTGAGCAAAATACAAAAGTTAGACCAACTAAAACATATCTTGGAGTTGGCAATTCAGCCGCATATCAGTTCTATTAATCTTTTCAGAAAGTTGTAAGAAAATCGATGAAAGTATCGTTCTATAAACGGGTAGTTGTAAATTACCGCTAGTTGATACAACGCACCGTTTAGGAGATATTCATTTTTTATTATGACGGGGTATTCAACTACCCCCCTCTTCCCCTTTCAAATTGCCTGTAATTTTTGTGGAAGGTACCTATGGGCCTAAAGATTATTCTGCAATTTACCGCTAGTTGATACAACGTACCGTTTAGGAGATATTCATTTTTTATTATGACGGGGTATTCAACTACCTCCCCTCTTCCCCTTTCAAATCGCCTGATATTTTTGTGGAAGGTACCTATGGGCCTAAGGATTATTCTGTAATTTACCGCTAGTTGATACAACGCACCGTTTAGGAGATATTCATTTTTTATTATGACGGGGTATTTAGCTACCCCCCTCTTCCCCTTTCAAATCGCCTGTAATTTTTGTGGAAGGTACCTATGGGCCTAAGGATTATTCTGCAATTTACCGCTAGTTGATACAACGTACCGTTTAGGAGATATTCATTTTTTATTATGACGGGGTATTTAACTACCCCCCTCTTCCCCTTTCAAATCGCCTGATATTTTTGTGGAAGGTACCTATGGGCCTAAGGATTATTCTGCAATTTACCGCTAGTTGATACAACGCACCGTTTAGGAGATATTCATTTTTTATTATGACGGGGTATTTATCTACCCCCCCTCTTCCCCTTTCAAATCGCATGTAATTTTTGTGGAAGGTACCTATGGGCCTAAGGATTATTCTGCAATTTACCGCTAGTTGATACAACGCACCGTTTAGGAGATATTCATTTTTTATTATGACGGGGTATTTAACTACCCTCCCTCTTCCCCTTTCAAATCGCCTGATATTTTTGTGGAAGGTACCTATGGGCCTAAGGATTATTCTGCAATTTACCGCTAGTTGATACAACGGACCGTTTAGGAGATATTCATTTTTTATTATGACGGGGTATTTAACTACCCCCCTCTTCCCCTTTCAAATCGCATGTAATTTTTGTGGAAGGTACCTATGGGCCTAAGGATTATTCTGCAATTTACCGCTAGTTGATACAACGCACCGTTTAGGAGATATTCATTTTTTATTATGACGGGGTATTTAACTACCCCCCCCCCTCTTTCCCTTTCAAATCGCCTGATATTTTTGTGAAAGGTACCTATGGGCCTAAGGATTATTCTGCAATTTACCGCTAGTTGATACAACGTACCGTTTAGGAGATATTCATTTTTTATTATGACGGGGTATTTAACTACCCCCCTTCTTCCCCTTTCAAATCGCCTGATATTTTTGTGGAAGGTACCTATGGACCTAAGGATTATTCTGCAATTTACCGCTAGTTGATACAACGGACCGTTTAGGAGATATTCATTTTTTATTATGACGGGGTATTTAACTACCCCCCTCTTCCTCTTTCAAATCGCCTGATATTTTTGTGGAAGGTACCTATGGGCCTAAGAATTATTCTGCAATTTGCCGCTAGTTGATACAACGCACCGTTTAGGAGATATTCATTTTTTATTATGACGGGGTATTTAACTACCCCCTCTCTTCCCCTTTCAAATCGCCTGATATTTTTGTGGAAGGTACCTATGGGCCTAAGGATTATTCTGCAATTTACCGCTAGTTGATACAACGCACCGTTTAGGAGATATTCATTTTTATTATGACGGGGTATTTAACTACCCCCTCTCTTCCCCTTTCAAATCGCCTGATATTTTTGTGGAAGGTACCTATGGGCCTAAGGATTATTCTGCAATTTACCGCTAGTTGATACAACGCACCGTTTAGGAGAAATTCATTTTTCATTATGATGGGGTATTTCACTACCACCCTCTTCCCCTTTCAAATCGCCTGATATTTTTGTGGAAGGTACCTATGGGCCTAAGAATTATTCTGCAATTTACCGCTAGTTGATACAACGCACCGTTTAGGAGATATTCATTTTTTATTATGACGGAGTATGCAACTACCCCCCCTCTTCCCCTTTCAAATCGCATGTAATTTTTGTGGAAGGTACCTATGGGCCTAAGGATTATTCTGCAATTTACCGCTAGTTGATACAACGCACCGTTCAGGAGATATTCATTTTTTATTATGACGGGGTATTTAACTACCCCCCCTCTCCCCTTTCAAATCGCATGTAATTTTTGTGGAAGGTACCTATGGGCCTAAGGATTATTCTGCAATTTACCGCTAGTTGATACAACGGACCGTTTAGGAGATATTCATTTTTTATTATGACGGGGTATTTAACTACCCCCCTCTTCCCCTTTCAAATCGCCTGATATTTTTGTGGAAGGTACCTATGGGCCTAAGGATTATTCTGCAATTTACCGCTAGTTGATACAACGCACCGTTTAGGAGATATTCATTTTTTATTATGACGGGGTATTTAACTACCCCCCTCTACCCCTTTCAAATCGCCTGATATTTTTGTGGAAGGTACCTATAGGCCTAAGGATTATTCTGCAATTTACCGCTAGTTGATACAACGCACCGTTTAGGAGATATTCATTTTTTATTATGACGGGGTATTTAACTACCCCCCTCTACCCCTTTCAAATCGCCTGATATTTTTGTGGAAGGTACCTATGGGCTTAAGGATTATTCTGCAATTTACCGCTAGTTGATACAACGGACCGTTTAGGATATATTCATTTTTATTATGACGGGTATTTAACTACCCCCTCTTCCCTTTACAAATCGCCTGATATTTTTGTGGAAGGTACCTATGGGCGCTAAGGATTATTCTGCAATTTACCGCTAGTTGATACAACGCACCGTTTAGGAGATATTCATTTTTTATTATGACGGGGTATTTAACTACCCCCCCTCTACCCCTTTCAAATCGCCTGATATTTTTGTGGAAGGTACCTATAGGCCTAAGGATTATTCTGCAATTTACCGCTAGTTGATACAACGGACCGTTTAGGAGATATTCATTTTTTATTATGACGGGTATTTAACTACCCCCTCTTCCCCTTTAAAATCGCCTGATATTTTTGTGGAAGGTACCTATGGGCCTAAGGATTATTCTGCAATTTACCGCTAGTTGATACAACGCACCGTTTAGGAGATATTCATTTTTTATTATGACGGGGTATTTAACTACCCCCTCTACCCCTTTCAAATCGCCTGATATTTTTGTGGAAGGTACCTATGGGCCTAAGGATTATTCTGCAATTTACCGCTAGTTGATACAACGGACCGTTTAGGAGATATTCATTTTTTATTATGACGGGGTATTTAACTACCCCCCCTCTTGCCCTTTAAAATCGCTTGATATTATTGTGGAAGGTACCTATGGGGCTAAGGATTATTCTGCAATTTACCGCTAGTTGATACAATGCTCCGTTTAGGAGATATTCATTTTTTAGTATGACGGGGTATTTAACTACCCCCTCTCTTCCCCTTTCAAATCACCTGATATTTTTGTGAAAGGTACCTATGGGCCTAAGGATTATTCTGCAATTTACCGCTAGTTGATACAACTTACCGTTTAGGAGATATTCATTTTTTATTATGACGGGGTATTTAACTACCCCCATTCTTCCCCTTTCAAATCGCCTGATATTTTTGTGGAAGGTACCTATGGGCCTAAGGATTATTCTGCAATTTACCGCTAGTTGATACAACGCACCGTTTAGGAGATATTCATTTTCATTATGACGGGGTATTTAACTACCCCCCTCTTCCCTTTTCAAATCGCCTGATATTTTTGTGGAAGGTACCTATGGGCCTAAGAATTATTCTGCAATTTACCGCTAGTTGATACAACGCACCGTTTAGGAGATATTCATTTTTTATTATGACGGGGTATTTAACTATCCCCCCTCAACCCCTTTCAAATCGCATGATATTTTTGTGGAAGGTACCTATGGGCCTAAGGATTATTCTGCAATTTACCGCTAGTTGATGCAACGCACCGTTTAGGAGAAATTCATTTTTCATTATGATGGGGTATTTCACTACCACCCTTCGACCCCTTTCAAATCGTCTAATATTTTTATGTAAAGTTCCTATTTGTTCAAGGATTATTTTGCAATTTATTGCTAGTTGATACCACGCACCGTTTGGCTGAAGAATGATTTTCCTGTTCCCATCTTGATGCAACCCCTGGTTTGGAAGTTGATTTTCTTTGTTATATTTAGAGATTAATGTACCCTGCGATTTTGTTTTCGTGTGGAATGAATTAATGCGGCAGCTTTGTAGTAGTTTTGGTGTTTTTTAACATTGTATCGATGGTAGAAGAACTTGATTTTAATTTTAAGTTTTTTCCATATAGGTATTGATTTGGTCCGCTGGAACTGGGCGGGATTAAAAATAAATGTGAATATGAATCTGAATGTAACTTCAGCCACATAATTATATCCACATAAATCACAGAAGAAAGTATTTAAAATTAATGCAGTTTAAACAATTCCACGGTTAATCTTTTGTATTTACTTCTTTTAAAAAATCACTGTGAGCGGCACGATCGATTGCTAATATTGAAGGAAGTGGTGACGTGTTTATTGTATTAGTAACAGATGTTGTTTGGTATTTAAAAAATGCTTTTATGAACCTTCAACCAACTCGACTCAAAAGTAGGGTATTATTGGATTACGCTATTTGTACAGACAAGAATTTGTGTTTATTGTACTTTACGAATAATGGTTCTATTGAGACGTGTACAATCTGCACAGTGACATGTTTTTCAGAACAAAAACGTTATTTATAAATATATAGCAGGATCACTTACTAAGCAACTTTCGTTAGCTTGTAGTTTGTGTTATTATACTTTACTTTAAAAAGTTTTTAACAAATTTTGTATGTACTCACATATTGACGAAATGCTGTTCATATGTACTTTATGTGCTTATTCGGCATATCGTAAAAGTAAGTTATCAATCCCTATGCGATTGCGTTTTGAACAACATTCATCTACATACGATTTCTGTGATTACTCTGCATCAGAAAAAGTTTTACATTAATCTCTAGTCAGATATTAAGGAACGTAATCACTTACACAATTTGTATGATTATATCAAATCACAGAAAAACACTTTAACTAGAAGCATATCCATTTGTATACAATTTATGTAATTATGCCGCATTACTGAAAAGTTACAAAGACATATGATGTCGCACACTAACGAACGCTCATTCGTATGCAATTTGTGTAATTATGCCGCATCCCAAAAAGCACTTTACAGACACATATGAGGTTGCACACTAACGAGCGTCCATTCGCGTGCAAGGTATGTAATTATACCGCATTACAAAAAGCTCATTTACAGACACATATGAAGTCGCACACTAACGAGCGTCCATTCGTGTGCAATTTGTGTAACTATGCCGCAACACAAAAACCTAATTTACAGAGACATATGAAGTCGCATACTAACGAACGTCCCTTCCCATGCAATTTGTGTAATTATGTCGCATCACAAAAAACTCATTTACGCGGACATATGAAGTCACACACTAACGAGCGTCCGTTCGCTTGCAATTTGTGTAATTATGCCGCATCACGAAAAGAGAATTTACTGACACATATGAGGTCGCACACAAACGAGCGTCCATTCCCATGCAATTTGTGTAATTATGTCGCATCACAAAAAACTTATTTACGCAGACATATGAAGTCACACACTAACGAGCGTTCATTCCCATGCAATTTGTGTAACTATGCCGCAACACAAAAAGGTAATTTACGGATACATATGAAGTCGCATACTAACGAACGTCCCTTCATATGCAATTTGTGTAATTATGTCGCATCACAAAAAACTTATTTACGCGGACATATGAAGTCACACACTAACGAGCGTCCATTCGTGTGCAATTTGTGTAACTATGCCGCAATACAAAAAGCTAATTTACAGAGTCATATGAAGTCGCATACTAACGAACGTCCCTTCCCATGCAATTTGTGTAATTATGTCGCATCACAAAAAACTCATTTACGCGGACATATGAAGTCACACACTAACGAGCGTCCGTTCGCTTGCAATTTGTGTAATTATGCCGCATCACGAAAAGAGCATTTACTGACACATATAAGGTCGCACACAAACGAGCGTCCATTCCCATGTAATTTGTGTAATTATGCCGCATTACGTAAAGCTCATTTGCAAAGACATATGAAGTCGCACACTAACGAGCGTTCTTTCGCGTGCAATTTGTGTAATTATACCGCATTACAAAAAGGTACTTTACAGACACATATGATGTCGCACACAAACGAGCGTCCCTTCCCATGCAATTTGTGTAACTATGCTGCATCACTAAAAGCTTATTTACGGAGTCATATGAAGTCGCACACTAACGAGCGTCCATTCGCATGCAATTTTTGCAATTATGCCACATTACAAAGAAGTCATTTAAAAAAACACTTGAACTCACACACCAACGAAAATCCATTCACCTGCACTTTGTGTAATTATGCTGCATCAAGGAAAGACTATTTACAAAGACATATGAAGTTGCACACTAACAATCCTCCATTCGCATGCAGTAATTGTGATTATTCTGCAACATGCAAAAGTCTTTTACAGAAACATGTGTTGTCCCATATTGATGAACGCCCATTTGTTTGAAGTATGTGGTTATTCCGCAAGTTAAGGTTCGTGGCTGGGAGCGGTCCTTTTTAAAAGGACATTTCCAACTTCTTAACACATTTATTTATTTGTTATACAGAAATTAATTGGAATTTTGACAATCTTGAACTATTATTCTAAGTCCAAAATTAATTAACTAATTGTACAAAAATTGAGTAATTTAACGAACTGCAATGTTAAAGTTGAACGATGGATTGACTGGCTTTGAGTGGGGCTCCCGGGCCTTTTATAATATCCCTACCCCTCACATGGCCGTGGGAACTTTTAGACCTAATGTCTGCTTACACTTGACTCTATTCATAATACAATGTTGTGATCTTAAATCTATTCATAACTAATTTGTTGCGAGCTTATTTCTCCGTAATCTTGGTACGTGACTGTCTGTGACCGCTTGTGACCTGACATTTGCAGTGTTACTTATCTCTGTGCTACAAAGTAGCACTTCCGTTTCCATGAACGTTAATAAACTGAATGAATTGTCCTTCATTTACATTGTTGCACATCACTTAGCGCATTTTCTTAATATTTCTAATAATTCCTAATTATTAGTTTCTTTATTTATATATAACAATTGGGGGATTACATTACTCGCATTAGAAAAAAATAATTTACAAATTCTATGTTTTGTCCCTCACTATCGATAACGAAGTATATGCTTTTTAAGTAATTAGTTGTGTTAAAAAAAAGTTAAAAAAATTCATACGAACGCATACTAACGAATATTCATTTACATACAGTGCACTTGTATACAAAGGAATGTCCATTGGCAAAAATGTATTCCTACAATTGTTACGGTTGGCATCACTACCACAGTCCACGTTTCACAATATTGCTCAATAGTATATAATATGACATAATTACGCGGCAAATTGTATCACATACCAAACACGTTTACAATTGTACAATTCTTATTTTAAAATGTAAATAAAGCAAAGTACTCACTTAAAGCGCGCCTTGCAACTATATCTCAGGGCATCTCCTTGTTGTTGTCTGGGTGTGGGTTGCGTCACGCCATTGTTGAATCAGATTCTCTTCGTCTATCCTCTTTCACCACCTTAAGTTACCGAAAAAGGGCTTTGGGTAGCCTGATGGACCTTAGCGAGGCCTACCTTAGCTCAACCCTGTCCGCAGCGCCGGATATCTTATGTGAGTATTCCTTCTGTTAAATTTATTCGCTGTATTATCTTAAATTTATGTAAATTTCCGATTATGGCGCAATATAAATTATTGGTGACGTCATTGGTAGTTGGCCACGCGGAACCTGTAAAAGGGGTTCGCGCTTCCGGCCGCCAAGGGCGTTGCATTGCTTTCGTATTCATGGCGCTTGCGCGATGTATTTGTGAACTCTTAGACTGTATTACCGACTTCCTAAACTGTTTTATCGACCATATAAATGTATCACCAAGTGAATTGTAATAAATTCGCTTGCCCTTTGCTCAATTTTTTTTGTGGATATCTTGATCTTTTAGTTTCTCAAAGTCAAAGTGCCTTATTCAGTTACTGTTTTTTCAAATTTTTAAATTTAAGATCGGTTTTCATAATTACCATGTTGTGGTCAGCGTTTATATCTGCATCTGGGTAGCTTTTACAGTCTTTTACTTGACTTCTAAACCGTTGCTTTACAAGAATGTAATTTATTTGATATCTCCATATGTCTCCTGGCACCTTCCACGTATAACGCCTTCTAGCACAATGTGTTTGTGAGGGTTAAATAGTTTTTATCGCATAATTCTAGCAGCCTATTTCTCTTGTAGTTCCTGGTGCCTATACCAAATAAATCTACTACCGATCTTTCCCTACCTTGCCTACCACTGCATTAAAATCTCCCGTAATTATTAAATTTTCATGTCCTTTTACAAATCTTAGTATGTCTTCGATATCTTTGTAAATCGCATCTACCTCCTCGTTACTGTAGCTAGAGGTGGGCATGTATACTTGTATTTTTTCCGTATTACCGGTTTATATTTTAATCTAACCATAAACACTCTTTCGTTCTTTTGTAAGTAGTTTTTTACACAGTGTCCTACCTTTTTCCGCATGACTATCGCCACACCTGAATTTCCTTTCTCTGATACTGTAGGAATTACCCTAAAGTCCCCGCTCCAAAAATCTTCCGCCACTGGTCATCGAACTTCGCTAATCCCTACTATGTCAATGTTAACCTATTTATTTCAATTTTCAGATTCTCAAGCTTACCTACTTGCTTCATGCTTCCGACATTTCACGCTCCGACTTGCAAAATGTTCCCGCTCTTCTTTTAAACTTGTTGATCACGTCCTTCAAAGTAGTCCCCTCCCGGAGATTCGAATGGAGGACTATTTTAGCTCCGGAATCTTTTACCCCAGAGGATGCTATCATTTTAAAATATTTTCAGTACGCTAGATAGTTGGGATGTAATGTAGTGGTTTCTTGTTGCCTTCCACACCGTTCATTTACATTTCCAATGCTCCACCCGAAGGTACTACATTGGCCAGAAGGCGAGTTTTTTGTTTGCCTGAAAATTTAGAATTTTGCCGAACCCTTGTCGTTTCAGGCAAGGTAGGGATATTTAACGTGCGTGACAACACTCACACACGGGACCTCCATTTAACCTCTCATCCGAACGAAGGCGTAATTTTTGTGAAAAATGCTCACCTGCCATTTTTCAAGCAGTCGGCCGTGTCGGGATTTGAACCCAGGACCTTGCCTTCCACACCACAGTAGTTTGCTTTAAAGAGTTATACCGACCCCCAAAGTCGCTACCACTCTAAGTACCGAAAGAGCTGCTGTCCTCTTTCGGGGACCTGTCTTAGTCTGGTTCCTCACTAATCATCCTACTATTTTGATTAAACCTACAGTTCGGCTGTGTGGCTCACTAAAACACGCAAGCCATTCTACCCGTTCTGGTATTTTAAAACTTCTTCAAGGCGCAGATTCGTTCAGAATGGAGAAATTTAATCAGAAAATTGAAATGATTAAAGATCAGGTTAGAATGCGAGGCATCGATGTTGAAGCGATTAATTATAGAATTGATAATTTGAAAAAATTGGTTGATCAGAGAACGGTGCAGAGCGAACACTATCACGGTCGCTAGTCTGAAATGCCAAGATTTACCGGGGAGAACCCTGTGGGTTTCTTAAATGTGTTATGAAGATACGTGGATAACGTTGGAATATCTGAAAAGGATAAAGTTTGGTGTCCGTTAAATCGTTAAACAGGAACAGGGTAAATTTTACTTGCGCAGATGGCCCTATATGTACATTTGAAGGTTTAAAAGTTGGTTTTATATACTTATTTGTCTGTAACTAAACAAAACCAAATTCGTAGAGAGATTTATACTTATAAAATTTATGACCCAAGGTTTGGTAGTATGGGTTGTTGCGTTCAATTTTACCCTGCTAAATATTTTCGGTCGTTTTAGGTTTCTTTCAAAATATACCCACGTCTCCGGTTTGATATTTTGGGTAACTATCGGTTATAGAAGACGCCCCTGATCACTTCTTATAATGTAATAAATCGATTTGCTCCTGTAAAACTAATCCTAATACAATTGAAACAAGTATTTGTTCAACACTCTGTACAATATTATTAGGGTATTTAGTTTGAGTAAAAGTGCTTCAATCTATCTTTATTGTTTGAGATAATACAGTAAATATACTCGGTTATCTACAATTCTTGTTTCTTAAAGAATATGTTCGCGTTATTTACGAGTGGCAATATCGTTTGAATAGCGTAAGTCTACAAACAAAGGCGACTATAGTCGAATTTGCTGGTTTTCGATATCTATTAATACACTCCAATAATTTTAGAAGTGTTCTTTTGATATGTGTTACTCAAATATTTGAATCGATTATCATCTAGTTTTCTAATTTGACTTTCACTTTGATCCTGCTTTCCGCGCTAGTATAAACAGCTTACTTCTTCAAGCTCTAATCGAAAAGTGAAGTTGAAATGACAGACAAACGATTAGTGTAGTAACTTAGACATCGAAAGGGGAAGGAGCGCATAATCCATTATACACCTTATAAACTATCTTTTGTGATAAGACAATTATAAATTATGTTTTTATATTATCGAAACATGATATTAGATTTATAAGGAATGTGTAACTACCTTGAAAAAAAATACGTTACATGAGATTGGCAGCCCCATGACTGGATGTCCAAATGACTCAAGCCGCTTTCTATAGCAGCAAAACCCAAGTACGATGATTGTTCTTTACAGACGAGGTTAAAATGGTCTTAAGGGAACGGTGTTGACGTTCGGAGACCTTTGGCTGAGAGTGGTAATAAGTGGTATGGCTAACTTTTACATTGTATGCCTTGAGGAGGCTGCATACCCAAAAATTGGTTACCGTTATCGCAAACAACAGTTTTAGGTACACCAAAAAGTAAGAATACACGATCCTCCAATAACTCAGACAACTTAGACGTAGTGGGTTCCCTCATTGGGAAGAATATACAAAAGTTATATATGTAATTTTTATACTTAAAAAGAATTTATAACCAGACGTGGACCTGGAAAAAAGTCTAACAATATCGACAAAAATCAGCTCTCACGGGCGAGTAACCGTAGGGCGACCTAATAAGACCTGTGGGTGGTTTCTGTTCCACCTTACATGCAGCGCAAACATGACACTTACGAATGTATTTAGCTATGTCGCGCTTGACTTTTGGCAAGAAATAACTCGACGTGATACGATGATACGTCCTAAACACGCCTAGATGACCAGCGGTAGTTTCGTCATGACCTTGTTGTATAAATTCGGTACGATGTTCTTTAGGTACAGCAATTTTCCATTCGGAGACGGCATTGCCTAACTCCGGATAAGGAACTTTATACAGACTTGAACCATCAAAACGCCAAAGCTGGTAACTTAAGGGTTTGATCACAATTTCGTGGCACATCTTCAAGTACCAACGATCTTTAATATTTTTAAAAAGGGGTTCGGTACGATTAATATTAATCTGTCCAGTCGCCGGAACCGAACGGGACAAGGCATCCGACACGACGTTGTCTTTACCACGACGGTGGATTATGTCAAAATTGTATTACTGTAGACTTACGTTCCATCGCGCAAAAGCGACCTGCAGAGTCTTTCAAATTATCCAATCACCACAGTAAATTTACTGTCTTCGATATACGGTCTAAATTTCCCATTCGCCCAAACAACAGCAAGGCATTCTTTTTCAGTAGCGCTAAATTTACGCTCGCTAGGATTAAAAGACCGACTTATGTAACTTAAGACTTTTTGCCTTGCGGATAACTCTGTGACAATACGGCACCCAAACCGTAGGTACCAGCATCAGTTTGAATAACGAAAGACCGATCGAATTCCGGACAAATCAGTATGGTGGCAGATATTAATAAATTCTTAATTATGCTAAAAGCGGAATCACAATCAGAATCCTAATAGAATTTGTGGCCCTTACGCATAATTTACTAATCGAGGCACTAATGGTGGCAAAATTTGGGATAAAACGGCGGTACCAGGCGCAAAGACTAATAAAGCGGAAAACTTCTGGCACATTAGTGGGAGGACAAAGGTTCAATATTGCTGAAATTTTTCCTTATCAACATGAAGACCTCGTTAATCCACGACATAGCCTAGGTATTTTATCTCTGAACGGTAGAAACGACATTTTTCTCTGGCCACAGTCAAGCCAGCATTCTTTGAAAAATTATTAGTAACCACAATTATATACCCTATTCACGTTAAATATAGGATGACGTCATAATTCAAATAAATGCTGCGTTGTCATGGTTAAGTTATTTTATGTGTATTTCTTGATCAGAGTAACCATTTCTTGTGCGCGCGAATCCAAATGTTTAGGCATTCTAAATGTTAAATATTTGAAACTTGCAATGTATAAAGTGTTTTAGTTCTGAAAAGAACTGTTTTATTTAGCAAATATAAAGCACAAACGATTTACTACAAAACTAAACAATGACAATAAAATGAGAAATGTCAAAGTAATAGAAGTAAAAAATGTTGCAACACCGAACAGAACTGCAAACTGCTACACACTAAATTCTAATATTATTAAACTTACGTTCATAGTTACGTTCACATTTTACAATCGCTAGCACTTTATTACTGTTTATGACGTCATCCCATATTTAACGTGAATAGGGTATATCATCGAGATAGACAAACAAATAAGGTTCAAGGTCGAGCCGAGCACCCTATCGATCAATTTCTGCCAAGTGGCCGGAATATTATGAAGGCCAAAAGGTATGCGGTTAAATTTAGAGTCCGCGGTTGAGTACGCTAAAAGCAGTAATAGATCGTGACGTTTCAGATACAGGTACTTGCCAGTAAGTACTCTTAATGTCTAAAGATGTCAGAAATTTAGCATCCCAAAATTTGTCAAGGGTAGCTGATACAAAGGGTGACGGATAGACGTCACGCTCGGTAACCCTATTCACTCTCCTATAATCGACGCAAAATCTCTACGATCCGACTTTCTTTTTGGCTAAGACGATCGGTGAAGACCGCGAACTGGACGACGGTCTTACAACTGCATCTTTCAGCATGGTATCAAGTACATCGTTGACGATTTTCTGCAACGCGGTAGAGATTGGATAAAAACTTTGCCTTATAGGTTCAAAAGTAGTTTTTATGACGTATTCTACCATATTGGTGCAGCCTAGGGTGGTCGGCATGTCGCTAAAAATTTTGTCAATGGTGAACTTGAGTAGGGCAATTTGAGATGTTTCAAGGTAACTATTTCTTTGAATCGTAGCAACTACAGGAATAGTGGGATAAAAGGACTAGTGACCATCACGTGAATCGGGTACAATGTCAATACTAACCCAAAAATCGGTGTCTAAAATAAGAGGCTGAAGTAGCGAAAGTACAACCAACACGTTTAAAAAAGACTTCTTTATTTTCTACCTTCAAGCGTAGGGTGTAACTAACTAAAATTTCACATTGTTCGCCATTTGCAACAGTGCAGGTATTAAGACGGCAAGGTAACAGCTTCAGCTTTAAATGCTGTAGTTCATCATAATCAGTTTTTCCTAAGATGGTGTGAGAAGCACCACTGTCTAACGATACTAACAATGGAATTCCTAAAATATCGAAGTAGGGTAAATACAGGGCTACGGCTTACCCATGTGAATCTTAAATTCGCACAATAGTTTTCTTCGACTAAGCATTTTTGCAACGAATTCGCACAATTAGCAACAAAATCTGCACAATAGTTTTCTTCAAATAAGCAATTTTTAGCCCCAGGCATGGCTAATTTAATTAAATTCTACTTTGTGCAATTATTCGCACATCTGGCGAGGGTTCAGCACCCCGATCTGGCACGGATCTTGTTCTCAACAACCCGATCTGGACCGTCTAACCTTTAATCGGCAAATTTTCGCCTAAATTTGCACAATAGTTTTCTTCAAGTAAGCATTTTTAGCTCCAGGCATGGCTAGGACCACCGGATAGGCAAAATTATTCCGCTACTGTCTCTGTCTGATACATTACTCCTTATGGAGCACTCCTTATGGGGAATTAACATACCGGATTGTCTCTGTCTGATACATTACTCCTTATGGAGCCCTCCTTATGGGGCCACAGCATAGGCAAATTCTTCCGCTAATTTATTTAATCTTTTAAACTAATTTATTACATAACTAGATTAATCCATTAACCCTAATGCAATCTTTTGCAAATTAAATTCTTATTTGCCACAATCCCCCGTCGGGGCCCCGACAGGGGCATCGGATAGGCAAATTCTTACGGATTAAGCTGATTAAAAGTCAATTTAATTACATCAATTAATTATTTATTTATTAAAGCATTACATAATAAAAACAAAGTCATCTTAAATTTGACGGCAGGGTCACCGAATAGACAAAATTCTTCCGCTACTGTCTCAGTCTGATACATTACTCCTTATGGAGCCATCCTTATGGGGATTAACATACCGGATTGTCTCTGTCTGATACATTACTCCTTATGGATCCCTCCTTATGGGGCCACAGCATAAGCAAATTCTTCCGCTAATTTATTTAATCTTTTAAACTAATCTAATACATAACTAGATTAATCCATTACAAAGTTTGCCAAAAAGGATGGGAAAAACTTACCGCTTATAAATGTATTATTATTATTAACAACCCATTGGAAAATAACAATAAGCGTTAATACAGTTTATTCGATATAAATAATCATTAATAGCACAAATTTGCATACAGTTAAGATACATAGATCGGCAAAAAAAATCTGTAAATAACAAAATGTTAATTTTAGTCTAATTCAATGTCTATGCTCAGTGTTGCATCCGACTTTACCCCAGGCTAATCACATTGGAAAATAACAAGAGTTACCCTAATTTTAAGAAAAACGACAAGCAGTTTAACAAGTTTATTGCAATGAGATAAATAATCCAGTTACAAAAAGTAACAGATTTATAGCAAACATAATTACAATTTAAATACGTTTATGTGATTGATGTATGTTCTAGATAATGTAAAAATTGTTTAAAGAAATTGCCACAAAGTCTACAGGAGCATAATAATACCTAGAAGTATGGGATATGCTAAATATTTTAACAACCCATTGGAAAAATAACAATAAGCGTTAATACAGTTTATTCGGTATACTAATCATTAATAGCACAAATTTGCGTACAGTTAAGATACATAGATCGAACAAAAAAAATTCCGCAAAATGACAAAATGTTAATTTTAGTCTAATTCAAAGTCTATGTTCACTGTTGCACCGACTTTACCCCTGCTAATCATATAAACATTTTTCTTACCATCAATTAGCTCGCTGAAGGTTTTTATTCCATCGGGTTTTAAGTAGTTGAAAAAGCGCTATGGTAAAAACACAAAAAAATCATCGCTTTCAACAATAACACGATCCCCATACTTTGTTGACACAGGCCTGACTCCTAAGACACGATATTTTATATCGGTGTCAAGCCCCGAAGCACTTATTGTAGTTTTACGCCTCAAAACCTCATTTAATTTTGCAAAATCCATATTTTATATGAGCTGACAAATAAGAAAATAAAGCGTTAAAAATTAGTGCGGAAATTTAAATATTACAATTAAATCACTTATGAGGTAAGACCGAAATATAACTTTTAAAAAATGTAAAAGACAATTCTGCGTTTTGTTTCGAGAATAATAATTTTAAACTAAAAAAGGACTTACCTCCTGCTTGCACCGCGTTCTTCGGGAGTTGAAACAGATATTTTTGAACTAGAGACCCTAGACCAATACTTATATGAATCGACAGATCCTTTCCAATCAACATAAATCCTGTTATAAAACACGACCGTCGACTTTGATACCCTTTCACCGAACGCTCTACTTTCATATTGTTTATGGAAAATTCTCGGGGCCCCGACAGGGGCACCGGATAGGCGAATTCTTCCGGATTAAGCTGATTAAGAGTCAATTTAATTACATCAATTAATTATTTATTTATTAAAGAATTACATAATAAAAATACAAAGTCTCGGGGTTTCGGCAGGGTCACCGGATAGACAAAATTCTTCCGCTACTGTCTGTCTGATACATTACTCCTTATGGAACCATCCTTATGGGAATTAACATACCGGATTGTCTCTGTCTGATACATTACTCCTTATGGATCCCTCCTTATGGGGCCACCGCATAGTTTGCCAAAAAGGAGGGGAAAAACTTACAGCTTATAAATGTATTATTATTATTATTATTATTAACAACCCATTGGAAAATAACAATAAGCGTTAATACAGTTTATTCGGTATACTAATCATTAAATAGCACAAATTTTGCGTACAGTTAAGATACATAGATCGAACAAAAAAATTTCCGCAAAATGATAAAATGTTAATTTTAGTCTAATTCAAAGTCTATGTTCACTGTTGCACCGACTATACCCCTAAAATTCAAACTAAGTAATGAACAGTTTTACATATATATTTTCAAATTTTAAATAGTCTTAAGCTAAGATAATAAAAACAATTTCCACAAATATTTTATTAAAAATTAAATACGTTAACAAAAGGCTTCAATAGAAAAACATTTTCCTTTGAGCAATTTAAATTATTTAAACAATGGTTTAGACAGTGGTTGTTATCATCGCCAAATTTTCTTAATTCTTTGAGTCTTGGAAGTGAGAATACACTTTCCATGTTTAAAATGTTGTTTGATAAATATTTTGATAGTAACTGCTTCTTCTGTTCACCTTTAACATAGACAGTCGCATCGGGAGGTATGATTTTTTCAGCAAATCACCCACATTTGTATATCCACTCGTAGACCGCTCATGCCAGCATAGACCATGGATTCTTTCCTTTAACCACCGAACTTGCTTTTTGAAATCATCACTTAGGGTGTTATACCCCACAACCATGTCCAGTATCTCATGCCATACTACATTATTCGCTACATCCAAAATGGCAATCTTCTTGCAATAGAAATCACTAGTTTTGTATTGATATCCTTGTAAATCGATTATGAAACACATGCTTCCTGCGTCAAATCATAAATGGGAATGGACTTCAAAGCAAATGTATCTATCCGGCTAGGGGGTCTTTACCCCCATCCTTTTATGATTTTTTTCAACTAGGTAAATATCTAGAACTTTGGTTGATACTAAAGCAGGTCTGTTTTCTTAATCCAACTTTTACCATCCCCCAACCACGACACTAATAGCTCACTCCCGTGCTTCCGTTTCCTTAAAACTTGTTCCACTAAGTACGTGTCGGGTGCTGCTGTGAGCTGAATTTCATCACCGTAGAAAGCACCTAGAATTGGTCGACCTTCCAAATCTTGTAGCAGATAGGTTATCGGTATCGTTTGTTGCACTTTAACAATTTTGAATAGTTCTGTACTCCAGTTTGGATAAAATCCTCGATCGAATACTGCTTTATATTTTGATATACGCACAATTTCCCCAACCTTATACAACTTCTTGCGACTTCTAGAAGCACTGTTAGCGGTGTAAAGTTTTATTCTATCCGGATGTTCTTCTGCCTCCATAGGTGTCATGTTAATAGCCCGATGTGGTGTATTATTGTATTCATCCATAACCTTAGGCAAAATATTCACCCATTTATGACTGCCTTGCAAGTAAAATCTTCTGTACAATTTGTTTTTGATTGTTCTGATTAACCGCTCAACCATACTAGCTTTGATTGCGGAATACGTAGAGTAATGGTTTATCTTATATTTTTGCATAAGATTTTTAAACCAGCGGTTGTAGTACTCTTTCCCAAAATCCGTTTGTAGATTGATTTTTACGTTATTTTCTCCTTGCAACATTTTGTCCAATATTTTTTTCACAGCATTTGTAACTTCTGATCCAGTTTTATTTTTTAAAGGTTCTGCTAAAGCATATTTTGTGAAACAGTCCACAGCTATTATAATATATCTGTACCCATTGTTCACACGAGAGTAAGGCTGCATTTCGCACAAGTCCGATTGGATAAGATCACGTTTCACATGTTTCAGATTTGTACGACGACGCTGAAATTTTTTTCTTGCAGGTTTAAATAATTCCTTAACGATGATTTCTTTACTCATTTTTGCTTAACACTGTTGCTAAACTAATAGGGTTATCTTTATCCAATTGCACCTTTGACATAAACTGAAGTTTTGGTTTGTAGTATTTGTTTTTTATAGCTGCTGGTGACGCCTCGTAAATCGATGATATTGCGAGACCGAGCTCCTTCTTGTTTGTTTCAGAAGTTGCAGTCAAATTAATAAAAAACTGTATAAACGTTTTAAAGTCAGATACAAGCTTATCCAATTTTTCATTTACATATTGTTTATTAACTGCATCAGATGGTTCAACTGGTTGAGCAAGCATTGTGATACGCTGGTTTCTCGCATTGAAGGCTTTATCTTTACGTTGTATATCATCAGAACTTTTTAGACAGTATGAAAAGGCTTGATTCACGAGCTTGATTACAGATTTCTTATTAACACAATCACTATCGTCTTTAGGATCCATTACATCAACTTATCTTCTTTTACGAAAACTAATTGTTTCTTCTCCAGGCTTGAATACTATAGTGCTTCTCTGATTAACACAATCATAATCTTCTTTCGGATCTGATGAATTCACTAACCTTCTTTGCTGCATATCGTATCCATCACCATCCAACGTTAGCACAAATCCTCGACCTGGAGGACCACGCTGAATATCGGCATCTTTACGCTCTGAACGTCCGAAGCGGTCGATAGGCATTTTAAAACTGTGTAATTATTTACTGAGCTCACTGTATTATACCTTCTTCTCTCAACTCTTCTATTATGGACACCATCTCGTTAATGTTTTCCTCACTTGTATTTCCGGCTCGGTTGGAGGTGTTCAATAATCTCAGTCGATCCACAAGTTCATGTACATTATTCCAGTAGACATATTGCACTGACTTTGAATTTAAACTTTTGTAAAACCGATTAAAAAAGCCTAAGCCCGCTCCCTTAGACTGTTTTCTTCTCTTTGGCTGTTTTCTTTCGGGATTCATCCGAAATTCGGTGGGATATTTATGCACATATTTGTTAAACTTTTTGTTATGTGTTGGGAATCCGCTTAGATCATGCGGTGCAAATGGGTTAAACTTTCTCCTCAAAATTGATGCAGATTTGATCATTTCCAAGTAATTCGGCAAATCTTCATGCAAATTGAAATCGCCATCTTCGGGGCCGATGTCTTTGTAAACCAGCAGATTGTATAAACTCCTCGTACCGGGATATATCACATTATTTAATGTTATATCGCTAGTTTCCGGGTTAATTACCAATACACTTTTCCACAAACTCCATGTATCGGTTTCCACATTATACTTTACTCCATAAATTGATTTGTCGATATTTTCGTCTTCACCTCTAGCTAACACATCCGCATAGTAAAGCTGGAACGGTTCTTCTGGAACGAGTTGCTTAATTTTCTTTATAGGTACTTCCATGTCTTCGACTTTAACTCTTGTTGTAGGTGTGGGAATTTTTTCGGCAATTGCTTGCAACTGGGAACCGGTTACTTGCAAGGGATCGATCAATTGTTTATGAGCTTCTTTGAATTTTTGCTGGGTTGTAGTGTCGCCCTTTTTGTACGCCACAAACTTTTTTCGTACGACATCCTGCATAAAATGAAGCTTACGTTTATTTGCAATAAAATTGTTAACGTCCGTCATCATGAAACTTTGGACTGGGACTAACCATTAGCAACTTCGTTTATATTTATATACTCGTCGAAATTCTTCCGATACCGACCCTTATCCAAATCAAAATCTTTCACAATAGTTATAAAATTATGTTTTAAGTCACCCCAACACTGTAAGCACATCTCTTTAAATTTTGGATATGTCATGTCACAGCTTATATGATCAAGAAAGATATGGCGAAGGTTTGTGTCATCCTGTTTCCATAATGCGATTACATTGGCGTTATCTCTGAGTCTATGTTTTAAGGTGCTAGCGTAAGTTTGACATAGATAGAATGAATCTATTGCTTTATGTCGGCCGAACGAGAAAAATTGTGTGATTTTGCTTTGCTCGTTTGCAGGTATATCATCAAAAACCATAATTGAATCTTCTTTGGTATCTCCGGGTTCAATCAAATCGTCGTAATTTTCAAACTCATGGTAACCAATTACGTCTTTAAGAGGCTCAAATACACTTCTTAACAATTCGTATTTCGGTTGATATAAACTTTTCGAAAATACGTAGACATTTTGGAATCTAAGACCGTTCTCGTGCAAGATCAGAGATATTAAAGCGTTTGTTTTTCCACAACTCGATGGTCCCGCGAATACAGCTCGTATGTTAGATGGGAACAAAGGTCCATGTTTACCATCCTCTTTTGTACTAGCAACAGCATAGTTATCATAATTCTGCACAGGTATTGTAATTTTTTGTTTCGCTGTCGTCATATTGCTTCGAGTGTGCACCTGCTTTTGTTGTTGTTTGCGGTGATAGCTTAACGTCTCTTTTGGCATATTATATTTTCTGCTGATGGAGTAAATAGTTGATTTACCCAGTCGAACTTCTTCTATAGCCTTTTCTAACGCTTCTTTACTGTATCCACTATTTCGTCTTCTTACGTAATTGCGAACCATGCTAACCAATACTGACAGGGGCAATTTCACTCTATGGGGCAATTTCACCCTATGGGGCAATTTCACCCTATGGGGCAATTTCGCCCTATGGGGCAATTTCACCCTATGGGGCAATTTCACCCTATTCTGATGTAGGTAAATTCACTCTAAAATAACTAGAACTTATTTACAGAGTGGGAGATGCACACCATTCGACTGATAAAAGTAAACTAATTGAATCAAATTAATTCAACGCTTTTATACAATTTATTAAAAATATACACAAAATATTTAATTGTGAATAAATCTATTAACAATTTCCGTAAACGGATTATATTGAAACATAGAGTCATGTATAATTAAAGCATAAGCCGTCATCAACGGTTCAAAATTTCTTGAAGCTTCTAATTTCATTCTTACATCAAGCAGCTAAACCGTCCATCTTAGAATATGGTATCAGGCTTCCACCCGGTATGTGTAATAGATTTTTGTTTCTGATTCATCCATGGATACAAGTCTTTAATAAAATACGACTTACAAAATAAAAACATTTTCAAAATCTTAAAAATAAATTTTACAAATTTAATAGTCTTTTAAGTGTTTATGAATACAATTTTAGTTATCAGTCTAACATGCTTTTTTTTATTTTAACTTTATACTTATTAATATCTATTAATAAACTGAAAATTAAACGCAGTACTGCTCTTTTATGATGCTGTAGTGGAGCATGCGCTGTGGTATCCAGTATCTTCGGAATCTTCAGAAAAAGACAATCTTCTACATGCTAGTGATCGTGCTACCGCCACATTTTTTAGATATTGGTCGGGGTGGCATATAATTATTTCTTGAATGATAAAATAGTTCACATTGGTAAAATCATCAGATAGAAAATGATCTGTCTGGAGCTCGCTTTCAATTAAAATGGCTTCCCGTTCTTCATCCGTCAATTCAATATTTAGTCCACGATTTGCATTTATTATATCACCAATAAAGGTCTTGTAAATTGCTGGAAAACCTCGTTTCTGTAACCCATGCAACCTACTGCTTATTCCTTTACCCAGTTGGAACATCTTAAATACTTCACTATCATTTAAAACAATAATATTTCGACCTCTCACAATTTCCATATTAAACAAATCCTCTTCTTGCAAATCATTTCCTACTAATGCACTTTTGACATTCGATGTAATGGTTGTCAGTTTCAATTTAAACCCATAAGCCAGTTGTAATTCTACATCATCTATTCCATCGCTGAAACCATTTTGCATAGCATTCTTTGCATCTCGTGCAAATTCTCTAACTTTAAATTCAACTTAAAAGCTACATAAATTGGACCAACCATTATACCCCATTTTCATTCCAACATTTCCGCATATACATCTAACACAATCAATTTGTATGGCTGGTTGTAGACCACCATGTAAATCAAATCCTACTTCCAATAAGTGAGGGTGAGATTGCTTCCATCCGCTTAAGGGGTAATCAGTCTTGCCTACCAGCGTGTTTAGGTTTAATTGCGGTACATCACTTGTTACATCAACACCCGCGAAATTCATAACTTTAACTTGAATAGTTCGAAGATATTTCACAACTGATTTTTTAGCTTCACATTTCTCGTCTTATATATTGAGTAGTGGAGGTCATCCGCCGATCAATTTTAAACCTGTTTAAGTCGATCAACAGATTTAACTAGTGGTATTAAGTGCAAGTCTTTACAGGGGAAAAACATAGCCCAAGGCATAATTAATTATATTATATTATTATATATTATCGTGGGTTTTCCTAAGTTTATCATAAAGATTCATGTTTTGAAAGAATAAACAGATTCAAGGCACAAGTTGTTCATTGTATGACCTTACCTTCAAAACAACGTAATCGGGGTAAAAAAGCGTTTAGAACATTCTAACAAATATCGGTGATTGTGTAATTCTAAGAAATTCCTAATCATTCACAAACAAGTCTTGGCAGGAAAATAAACATTCTAAACCTTTCTAACAAAGAACCGTTACTATACATACCCCTGGTTCGGAATTATTTATCTCAGTTATTATCAAGCCTTGTTAGTGTTTAGTCACATTTTATGCCGCATCTTATACAGCATAAATGTAATATTTCAATTTTGTTAACTTTGATAAATACTAATATTTTTTTCGATATTTCTAGTAGACATGGATCCAGCAGACCGCGCCATCGTATGCAAAGTTTGTGGAGTCAGTTTTACTCGATCCGACAACCTGATGCGACACCAAAGACGGCAACATCATGGACTTGCAGCGCCATCCACGTCGGGTGTAAAACGTCAATCGTCATCAACATTGTCTCCAGCAGCTTGTGAAGTCCCCGTAAAACGTGCTCGAGTTGCTCCAAGTCAGCTTGTTAGATGTGATGTATGTGCTATCGATATTCCAACGACAGCGTATGCATCGCATCTTCGTAGCAATACCCATAAAAGTAATTCAATTCGGGATATTGAAGATGGTGTGCAGATCGTCAGCTCTGCCTTAAAGTCTCGGATTGTTACTTTTAGAGTTATAAGCACCACCACCACCGAGAGCAGCATTAAGTCGTTTTTACGGGGGCAAAAGGAGCGTTTTCAGCGTCTTGTTGGAGACAGGTTAATAGTACACCCGACAGCAAAAATCAATTAGCAGCTCTTTGGTATGTACGCAAAAATGGGTGCTTTGCATGTGATCACGGCCGTTAAATCCTTTAATACTAAGAACGTTATTATAAATAGCACGTTCGAATTTGGATATGTTGCGCATTTCCATCGGGAAATTGATACCATCCAAATTCAGAACTTGGGTGTAGTGGGGGTATTTAAAAGTCTTATGAGAATTTTGATCAGCGGGATAGAGCGCTGAAATAATAGCCCAAGCAAAACAAGCAGAATCGACGTTTTGCACGTTTATGCACGCCTGTTTCTGCTTGATCCACTCCGGCAGCTTTATGTATGAAGACCCTCTCAGGGGTTCGTATTTATTGATGTTGATCTCGAGATGTAATACCTTCTGCAAGGACCACCCCGATTCCCGTTCCTGGAACTCGTCAGATTTTACCGACATAGTTTCCGCCAGAGAATCGTACACCTTCCCCAAGTCACTAGTGCTATTTACAATAACGTTCTTAGTATTAAAGGATTTAACGGCCGTGATCACATGCAAAGCACCCATTTTTGCGTACATACCAAAGAGCTGGCAATTGATTTTTGCTGTCGGGTGTACTACTAACCTGTCTCCAACAAGACGCTGAAAACGCTCCTTTGCCCCGTAAAAACGACTTAATGCTGCTCGGTGGTGGTGGTGTTATAACTCTAAAAGTAACAATCCGAGACTTTAAGGCAGAGCTGACGATCTGCACACCATCTTCAATATCCCGAATTGAATTACTTTTATGGGTATTGCTACGAAGATGCGATGCATACGCTGTCGTTGGAATATCGATAGCACATACATCACATCTAACAAGCTGACTTGGAGCAACTCGAGCACGTTTTACGGGACTTCACAAGCTGCTGGAGACAATGTTGATGACGATTGACGTTTTACACCCGACGTGGATGGCGCTGCAAGTCCATGATGTTGCCGTCTTTGGTGTCGCATCAGGTTGTCGGATCGAGTAAAACTGACTCCACAAACTTTGCATACGATGGCGCGGTCTGCTGGATCCATGTCTACTACAAATATCGAAAAAAATATTAGTATTTATCAAAGTTAACAAAATTGAAATATTACATTTATGCTGTATAAGATGCGGCATAAAATGTGACTAAACACTAACAAGGCTTGATAATAACTGAGATAAATAATTCCGAACCAGGGGTATGTATAGTAACGGTTCTTTGTTAGAAAGTTTTAGAATGTTTATTTTCCTGCCAAGACTTGTTTGTGAATGATTAGGAATTTCTTAGAATTACACAATCACCGATATTTGTTAGAATGTTCTAGACGCTTTTTTACCCCGATTACGTTGTTTTGAAGGTAAGGTCATACAATGAACAACTTGTGCCTTGAATCTGTTTATTCTTTCAAAACATGAATCTTTATGATAAACTTAGGAAAACCCACGATAATATATAATAATATAATATAATTAATTATGCCTTGGGCTATGTTTTTCCCCTGTAAAGACTTGCACTTAATACCACTAGTTAAATCTGTTGATCGACTTAAACAGGTTCAAAATTGATCGGCGGATGACCTCCACTACTCAATATATAAGACGAGAAATGTGAAGCTAAAAAATCAGTTGTGAAATATCTTCGAACTATTCAAGTTAAAGTTATGGATTTCGCGGGTGTTGATGTAACAAGTGATGTACCGCAATTAAACCCAAACACGCTGGTAGGCAAGACTGACTACCCCTTAAGCGGATGGAAGCGATCTCACCCTCACTTATTGGAAGTAGGATTTGATTTACATGGTGGTCTACAACCAGTCATACAAATTGATTGTGTTAGATGTATATGCGGAAATGTTGGAATGAAAATTGGGTATAATGGTTGGTCCAATTTATGTAGCTTTTAAGTTGAATTTAGAGTTAGAGAATTTGCACGAGATGCAAAAGAATGCTATGCAAAATGGTTTCAGCGATGGAATAGATGATGTAGAATACAACTGGCTTATGGGTTTAAATTGAAACTGACAACCATTACATCGAATGTCAAAAGTGCATTAGTAGGAAATGATTTGCAAGAAGAGGATTTGTTTAATATGGAAATTGTGAGAGGTCGAAATATTATTGTTTTAAATGATAGTGAAGTATTTAAGATGTTCCAACTGGGTAAAGGAATAAGCAGTAGGTTGCATGGGTTACAGAAACGAGGTTTTCCAGCAATTTACAAGACCTTATTGGTGATATAATAAATGCAAATCGTGGACTAAATATTGAATTGACGGATGAAGAACGGGAAGCCATTTTAATTGAAAGCGAGCTCCAGACAGATCATTTTCTATCTGATGATTTTACCAATGTGAACTATTTTATCATTCAGGAAATAATTATATGCCACCCGACCAATATCTAAAAATGTGGCGGTAGCACGATCACTAGCATGTAGAAGATTGTCTTTTTCTGAAGATTCCGAAGATACTGGATACCACAGCGCATGCTCCACTACAGCATCATAAAAGAGCAGTACTGCGTTTAATTTTCAGTTTATTAATAGATATTAATAAGTATAAAGTTAAAATAAAAAAAAGCATGTTAGACTGATAACTAAAATTGTATTCATAAACACTTAAAAGACTATTAAATTTGTAAAATTTATTTTTAAGATTTTGAAAATGTTTTTATTTTGTAAGTCGTATTTTATTAAAGACTTGTATCCATGGATGAATCAGAAACAAAAATCTATTACACATACCGGGTGGAAGCCTGATACCATATTCCAAGATGGACGGTTTAGCTGCTTGATGTAAGAATGGAATTAGAAGCTTCAAGAAATTTTGAACCGTTGATGACGGCTTATGCTTTAATTATACATGACTCTATGTTTGAATATAATCCGTTTACGGAAATTGTTAATAGATTTATTCACAATTAAATATTTTGTGTATATTTTTAATAAATTGTATAAAAGCGTTGAATTAATTTGATTCAATTAGTTTACTTTTATCAGTCGAATGGTGTGCATCTCCCACTCTGTAAATAAGTTCTATTTATTTTAGAGTGAATTTACCTACATCAGAATAGGGTGAAATTGCCCCATAGGGTGAAATTGCCTCATAGAGTGAAATTGCCCCATAGGGCGAAATTGCCCCATAGGGTGAAATTGCCCCATAGGGTGAAATTGCCTCATAGAGTGAAATTGCCACTGTCAGTATTGGTTAGCATGGTTCGCAATTACGTAAGAAGACGAAATAGTGGATACAGTAAAGAAGCGTTAGAAAAGGCTATAGAAGAAGTTCGACTAGGTAAATCAACTATTTACTCCATCAGCAGAAAATATAATATGCCAAAAGAGACGTTAAGCTATCACCGCAAACAACAACAAAAGCAGGTGCACACTCGAAGCAATATGACGACTGCGAAACAAAAAATTACAATACCTGTGCAGAATTATGATAACTATGCTGTTGCTAGTACAAAAGAGGATGGTAAACATGGACCTTTGTTCCCATCTAACATACGAGCTGTATTCGCGGGACCATCGAGTTGTGGAAAAACAAACGCTTTAATATCTCTGATCTTGCACGAGAACGGTCTTAGATTCCAAAATGTCTACGTATTTTCGAAAAGTTTATATCAACCGAAATACGAATTGTTAAGAAATGTATTTGAACCTCATCCAACATGAAGCAATATGGCTACCTGTCCTGTTGTGATATATTGCTAAAAATTATTGTTCTAGGACCCGTTTTTAATTGCGGTTTAGAACATGCAGAGAAAATGATAAGTTTTTCAGTTTAGTATTTAATTTAAGTAAATAAAATGCAATACATTTTCAAGCGGTATAGTAAAATACTGTAAAACAAAAATGTACTTACCCTTTCAGATTCAAACTGGAAGATGGTAAAAAAATATTTCGCGTTTTACTTAGATAAACCGGTAACTACACTGATTTAGACTTCCGTTTTTCTCGCATTTATATACATTACAACTAGGATTTGTTTTAATTAGTTTTACATTCACCAAAATTAAACAAGATTTAAACTATGATTTGGAAAATCCGGATGCTATAACGATGTAAATAGATGATGAAATGTCGTTTGTAATTACCATGGCGTTTTCACGTGAAAGATTTCATTTTAAATATGGAGTGTTTTTGGTTTAGATATTGTTACAGTTTGAATTTTATTTACACATATATCTAAAGTACGAATCCTTTTCAAAGACTGTTTTTGCAATATGTATTTTTAGCAGCTTTTAGTTTGCCAATACCACTATTTAAAACCATGTAATTATCGCGATTTAATGTAACGTTACCAAAATACCTTAGGGTTAAGAAACATTTTCAAATTTTCCATGAATAATATGAAAGTAGAGCGTTCGGTGAAAGGGTATCAAAGTCGACGGTCGTGTTTTATAACAGGATTTATGTTGATTGGAAAGGATCTGTCGATTCATATAAGTATTGGTCTAGGGTTTCTTGTTCAAAAATATCTGTTTCAACTCCCGAAGAACGCGGTGCAAGCAGGAGGTAAGTCCTTTTTTTAGTTTAAAATTATTATTCTCGCATCAAGACGCAGAATTGTCTTTTACATTTTTTAAAAGTTATATTTCGGTCTTACCTCATAAGTGATTTAATTGTAATATTTAAATTTCCGCACTAATTTTTAACTCTTTATTTTCTTATTTGCCAGCTCATATAAAATATGGATTTTGCAAAATTAAATGCGGTTTTGAGGCGTAAAACTACAATAAGTGCTTCGGAGCTTGACACCGATATAAAATATCGTGTCTTAGGAGTCAGGCCTGTGTCAACAAAGTATGGGGATCGTGCTATTGTTGAAAGCGATGATTTTTTTGTGTTTTTACCAGAGCGCTTTTTCAACTACTTAAAACCCGATGGAATAAAAACCTTCAGCGAGCTAATTGATGGCAAGAAAAATGTTTATATGATTAGCAGGGGTAAAGTCGGTGCAACAGTGAACATAGACTTTGAATTAGACTAAAATTAACATTTTGTCATTTTGCGGAATTTTTTTTGTTCGAGCTATGTATCTTAACTGTACGCAAATTTGTGCTATTAATGATTAGTATACCGAATAAACTGTATTAACGCTTATTGTTATTTTTCCAATGGGTTGTTAAAATATTTAGCATATCCCATACTTCTAGGTATTATTATGCTCCTGTAGACTTTGTGGCGATTTCTTTAAACAATTTTTACATTATCTAGAACATACATCAATCACATATACGTATTTAAATTGTAATTAAGTTTGCTATAAATCTGTTACTTTTTGTAACTGGATTATTTATCGCATTGCAATAAACTTGTTAAACTGCTTGTCGTTTTTCTTAAAATTAGGGTAACTCTTGTTATTTTCCAATGTGATTAGCCTGGGGTAAAGTCGGATGCAACACTGAGCATAGACATTGAATTAGACTAAAATTAACATTTTGTTATTTACAGATTTTTTTGCCGATCTATGTATCTTAACTGTATGCAAATTTGTGCTATTAATGATTATTTATATCGAATAAACTGTATTAACGCTTATTGTTATTTTCCAATGGGTTGTTAATAATAATAATTATAATGTTCGTGTTTCGAGAATGTAGCTCAGTGGTTCGAGATTGAGTGGTTGGAAGTAATCAACGATATGATCACATTCACAACCGCGTGTACGTGAAAAGAAATGTTTGTTGAACGAGGAGGTCACGGTAGACCTAATTTAAACGAGTTGCCTTCACACTACCGATGTAATGCAAGCCAAAGCAGTGGACTGTATATATCGAGAAGCTTACGAAGCTTGCTATAATTGATAACACTGACATACAAAAATAATAACGAATTTATTAATAACTGAACACCAATGTTACAATTGCGGGAGCGCGTCTTTTTAAATGCTCACTCTTTCGCGGTCTAACAACTTCTCCTAGCTTTAACACTGCCCAGAGGTGGGGCGAGACTGGTTGTGGCACGCAGGCCGTCTCGTTCAAATGTTTGTAAATATACATATTCCTACTCGTGTCGTAACATAAGCCGCCTCCCTTGAAATTAGTAATTTAAACAGAATAAGAATCGTACATATTGACAAACGTATTTAACGAACGTGTACATAATGTAAATAATTGTAAATATTTCACAATACATTTAGGTTTAGAAGAATTACAAATATAGGTTATAAGCTTTAATAACTAATACACAACAAATAGCACTTTATATTACTACTATAGTCGCGCCGAGCAACTAGATTTTAAACTTCTTGCCTCTCGATAGGCAAAACACACAATTTCACAATGGGTCTTTTAATGACCCCACTCACCGTTTTGACACTAGCGACACGAATTTCACTGTCGCGTCCGGGATGAACTTCAGTTACACGTCCTAACTTCCACATTCTAGAAGGAACGTTATCTTCAGAAATAATGACAAGTTGACCAGGACATAATGATGCTCTGGTAGATGAATGCCATTTGTTACGCCTTTGTAATTCTTGTAAGTACTCTTTAGTCCATTTCGACCAAAAGTTTTGTTGGAGCAGTTGTACGAACTGCCATCGAGAAAGTCGATTGACCTTTTCTTGCGATAGGTCAAGTTCAGGTATCGCCTTTAGATTATCGTTAATCAAGAAATGTCCAGGTGTGATATAATCAAGGTCACAAGGATCATCAGATAGAGGAATCAACGGACGGGAGTTTAATATACTTTCAACTTCAATCAGCAACGTGTTTAATTCTGTGAAGGTTAAATGGGCATTAGAAACAATTTTAAAGATATGTTTTTTGAAAGACTTAACCGCCGCCTCCCATAAACCTCCCATGTGAGGGCCTTTGGGAACATTAAATATAAATTTAATATTCTGAGAAACTGTATCCCTGAGAATCGCATTTTGTGTCGTTTTATCTGTTAAAAAATTAACAATATTTCGTAATTCGTTGGCTGCACCTACATAATTAGTTCCGTTATCACAAAATATTTCAGCTGGAATGCCTCGTCTGCCAACAAATCGTTTGAATGCAGCGATAAACGCTTCTGAAGTCAAATTTTCCACGAGTTCACAATGAACCGCCTTCGTGCTCATGCATACAAATACGCATACGTATGCCTTTATAATTTTTCGTGAGGTACGTGAACCTTCTTTAATAAAAAATGGTCCGAAGAAATCCGTATCAAGCCTTGTAAATGCCCTTTGATTAGGCACTAAACGAGAGGCAGGTAAATCTGCCATTTTAGGTTGAGATTTGAGAGGGTTGTGTCTAAAACAAAGAACACAATTTCGTATAATCTTTTTTACTAAATTTCTACCCGATAAGGGCCAATATTTCAAGCGAGTCGTTGCTAGCGTACCTTGCATACCACTATGCAAACTCTTTTTATGCGCGTTTAAAATAATTAAATCACAAAGTGAACCCTTTGCTATTAAAATGGGGTGTTTATTATCGTATTTTAAGTTAGAGTGACGCAAGCGTCCTCCTACGCGTAAAATTTGATTTTTATCCAAGAAAGGATTCAAAGATAGAATTTTTGAATTATTAGTTATAACTTGAGGATTTTTGAAAGATTTAATTTCGTTACCAAAATTAATTTTTTGGTCGAGTTTAATTAAAATCATTTCGGCTTCATTTAGCTCATTCACAGATAATTCTGTAATGATTTTCTTAGATTTATTTTTGCAATTAAAAATAAACTTGCAAGTGGCGATTATTCTAATTAGTTTAGTAAAGCTGGAATATTTCGTAAAAATATTACTTGTGAAAGCAATTAATTCTTCATTGGAAAAATTAACATTTGTAACGAGCACCTTGATTTCCGGTAAATTTATTTGGTTTTTCGTGTTAAATATTTTAGGTTTGAAATTCACATCGAATAAAAACTTGGGCCCATTGAACCAAAGTTTGTTGTTACATAACTCTAAGGGCAAACAACCCCTTGAAATTATGTCAGCGGAATTAGAATGAGTATCAACATGATACCAAGAATTTGTGTCAGAAATGTTTTTTATTTCTGTAGTTCTATTCGCTACGAAAGCCTTCCAACGACTTGAACACGATTTTATCCAAGATAACGCGATTGTATAATCAGTATAATAACTAACAGACGAGAATTTTGTGTTGGAAACCGTTCGAATTTTTTCTACTAACTGTGCAAGCAACAGACAAGCACAGAGTTCAAGACGAGGTAAGCTTATAGTTTTTAGAGGAGCTACACGTGACTTTGCACACAGAATAGCACAATTTATTAAATTATCAGAGGTTATTTCTCTGACATAAATACAAGCACCATAAGCACGTTCGCTGGCATCAGCAAAACAATGAAGCTCAATGCAGGAATTATTGTTAAAAATAAGTTTTCGTGGTATAAAAATTTTAGAAATATCAGTTAAACACGATGAAAACGCTATCCATCGATTAAGGAGATCAGGTGGAACAACTTCAGCCCAACCCGATTTAATTTTCCAAAGATCTTGCATGATCAGTTTGGAAATCGTGATTATAGGACCAAGTAATCCTAGAGAGTCAAAGATTTTCGCAATATGACTAAGAATCATACGTTTTGTAATTTGAGTTTTACTGCAGTTTAGTCGAGTACTATACTGTATAGTGTCGGAGATGGGAGATACCCAAAGTTTTAAAACTCTCACCATCTTTGCATTTTATAACCAAGTTTTCTTGGTCGTACTCGATGTCCTTCAACAGATTTGTATTATTCGAGTTCCATTTTCGCAATGGAAAATAACCTGCAGCTAAAACACTTAAAATATTATCGCGTCATTGTAATAATTTTGTTTCGTCATTACTACCTGTAATTAGATCGTCTACGTAAAAATCATTTGTAATTACCTTATATAATTCGGGGTTCGAAAATTCAAAGGGTTTCGCGAGCTCAAGCAAACACCTTGTAGCTATGAAAGAAGTGGGGCGTGTCCCATATGTAAGCGTTTTTAATTCAAAGATTTTAATTTTGTCATCACGAGAGAATCGATATAATATTTTTTGATATGGAGTATCGTGTGGATCGATTAAAACTTGTCTGTACATTTTGGAAATGTCAGAGGTTATGATGTATTTATAGAACCTAAAACGGATTAGAATGCTAAATAAGTCATTTTGTATTACGGGACCTATCATTAAAATGTCGTTCAGCGACATCCCTGAAGTAGTTTTACATGACGCATCAAAAACCACTCGAGTTCTTGATGTTAAAGATTCATTCATTCATTGCTGTTGCAATCATCAATATTACCAATTTCTGCCATATGGCCGAGCTGTAAATATTCTTGCATGAAATCACGATAGTTTCTTGCAATCTCGGGATTTTTTGTTAATTTCTGTTCGAGGTTAAGAAACCGTTTTTTGGCGATTTCTAGCGAATCACCTAATGCTTCTGGGCTATATTTCCAAGGCAAAGATGCCACAAATCTGCCAGAACTGTCGCGCTTAATTGTGTTTTCAAAATGTTTTTCACATTCTGATTGTTCTTGAGATTTAATTGGAATTTCAGGAATGTGTTCGACTTCCCAAAATTGTGTAATGTTTTTGTCTAACTGGCGTAATGTATTTAAATTACATACAGTGGGATAAGCGTATTGATTTGGGACGATTCCCGAAATCAACCATCCAAAGACCGAGTTTTGTAAAGTAACCTTGTCGTTACTACAACGTATTTGACCAATACTCAGTAAACGATAAAATACTTGAGCGCCTATTAAAATATCTACCCTTCGAGATTCATTGAATTCAGGATTAGCGAGTTGCAAATTGGGCGGAACATTCATTAAATTTGCATCAAACGATTTTATGGGTAAATTGAAGATATTTTATTCAACACAAAAAATTCTAAATCGAGTTGGAATTTTGTGTGTTTTGAGCGTACGTTAGCCTTTATGACTAACTTCGAGTTCGTAGTGTTATCACTAATGCCCGTGATTGGCAGATTTATATTGTTTGTAGGAAGACCTAGTTTTTTTGCTAAATCAGTAGTGATAATATTTATTTGTGAAGCAGAGTTTAGTATAGCTCTTTCATTTTGATAACATCCTGTATCATCTCTTACTTCGATTAAGCAAGTAGATAATACAATATTACACGGATTTTGTACTGCGTGTAATACGTGAATTTCATCTTGAGGGCTCTGGCCATTAGAAGCACACTCAGAATGATTCGAGTTTAAAGGAGCTTCGCGTTTAGCTTCTTGTGAAGGTGGCTTACGAGTATTACCGCTAGCATTCACCTTATCTAAATGTAAAATTGTATTGTGCAAGGCACCGCATTTTCGACATCTAGTGGATTTGCAATTGGGCGCAGGATGACCTGGCCTAAGGCAATTGAGACATAAACGCTTTTTACGAACGTTTTCTATACGAGCTTCGACAGAAAATTTTAAAAGATTCGAGCATTGATTTGTAAAGTGATTACTTTCTGTGCAATAATTACAATTACTTGGTTTGTTTAGAGTCAAACTGCAAGACGCGGACTTGTAATTATTGTTTGTGAATTGTCGTTTGAAACTAGTGTTATCGCTAGCTTCACGAGAATTTATCGCATTTAGAGCGTGACATTTTTGTGTTAAAAAGTCAGATAACATTTTATATGTAGGTACATTCGTGGACGTTAATTTATTTTCCCACTCACTACGCGTTGTAAGTGGAAGTTTCGAGGTTATTAGATAAACTAACATATCGTCCCATTTATCAACAGATCTCCCCATGGCAGTAAGAGACCTTAAATGTTGCGAGGCAATATCTAAAATATTACGTAGTCCCTGATAAGACTCTTTATGTAAGGCAGGCAGTTCAAAAATTGAACGAATGTGATTTGTAACAATATCTCTTTCATTTTCGTATCGATCACGTAAGATTTGTTTCGCGTTTTCGTAATTTTCAGGCGTAATTTCTAAACATTTGATAGTTTCGGCTGCTTCCGATTTTAAACATCCTATCAAGTACTGTAATTTGTCCAAGGGACTTAATAAAGGGTCTGAACCTATCAAAGAATCAAATACCTGAATAAACGAGAAGTATTCTTCAAATTTTCCTGAAAAATAAGGGAGATTTAAAACCGGTAATCTCGCTGCAGCTGAGCGATTAACAGAAGTATTGAGATTAATTTCAGGTTGAGGAACAACAGGTTTTTGTTCTGGTTTATTAATATTTAACGTGTTAATTTTAGCTTGTAACGTAGAAAACATCGTATCAGTTTCCATTTGTTCATTAAATAAATCTTGAAATTCTACATCAAAATCAAGATTGTAAATTTTTTGTAAATAAGATTCAAGTTCGTCAATTAATTTACTACAAGAATCAAATTGTCGCGAAGCCTTTTGTTGGGTTTCCCGGCAAATTTCTTCCGATAAATATTTTTCAAGAATCGTAAGCGAGCGCTTTACATAAGAACGTTTAGTTTTGTATTTCTTAATTTGTCCGTGAACTAAATTCAAATCTGGATTTTGTGCCATGATGTTGAAGTATTATTGAATGAAAACGGGTTTAATTTAAAGGAAATGGTGAAATAACAACAGTGTAATTTATCGTAGGCAAGATTACCTGTATTCAAGTTCAAACTACGGGTTGAACCAATGTAAACACAAAGCACCTGATGAAAGTAGTCGATCTCCTTCCACTAGGGTTGCTGCGATCGAGAAATATCGGCGTATATCGTTTATCGCCGCTATCTACAAGTTCTAATGATTGTACGTTGCCCTTGTAGCTTGTTTCGAAATCGTGTTTTCCTCTTCGCTCTAATCTACGAAAAGGACGGAACACTTGTAAACCAGAATATTTTCGAATATTTGTAGCACTGGTTTACCTGAGGATATTAGACTGTGAAGATACGCTTCACTTCCAGCCCGATTAGAATGTTTGTTACCATATGCGATACATTGAAGCACGATAGCACCATATGAATTCGCATATACGAGAACGAGTTAGCAATAGACGCACTAATTATTGTTAGATTTTTTGATAGATAATTAAACAAACAGGAGGCCACAAAAGTTACGACCCTGCGTTGATGGACCAAATATAATGTTCGTGTTTCGAGAATGTAGCTCAGTGGTTCGAGATTGAGTGGTTGGAAGTAATCAACGATATGATCACATTCACAACCGCGTGTACGTGAAAAGAAAGGTTTGTTGAAGGAGGAGGTCACGGTAGACCTAATTTAAACGAGTTGCCTTCACACTACCGATGTAATGCAAGCCAAAGCAGTGGACTGTATATATCGAGAAGCTTACGAAGCTTGCTATAATTGATAACACTGACATACAAAAATAATAACGAATTTATTAATAACTGAACACCAATGTTACAATTTACAATTGCGGGAGCGCGTCTTTTTAAATGCTCACTCTTTCGCAGTCTAACAACTTCTCCTAGCTTTAACACTGCCCAGAGGTGGGGCGAGACTGGTTGTGGTACGCAGGCCGTCTCGTTCAAATGTTTGTAAATATACATATTCCTACTCGTGTCGTAACAATAATAATACATTTATAAGCTGTAAGTTTTTCCCATCCTTTTTGGCAAACTTTGTAATGGATTAATCTAGTTATGTATTAGATTAGTTTAAAAGATTAAATAAATTAGCGGAAGAATTTGCCTATGCTGTGGCCCCATAAGGAGGAATCCATAAGGAGTAATGTATCAGACAGAGACAATCCGGTATGTTAATCCCCATAAGGATGGCTCCATAAGGAGTAATGTATCAGACTGAGACAGTAGCGGAAGAATTTTGTCTATTCAGTGACCCTGCTGAGGCCCCGAGACTTTGTATTTTTATTATGTAATTCTTCAATAAATAAATAATTAATTGAAATATAATTACATGTTTGTATTATTCCGAACGTTGCAAAAATGGGATGATCAAGTTATTAGTACATGAATTATGTATATAACTAGATTCAATTTCCTTAAATGCAAGACGTAACTAAAAATCGTTAACAAGAGCCAAGCTTCAGTAGTATTAAGTATAACATCATCTAAACAATTGGGCTAGATAGCTCAATTGGTTAGAGCACTGATCCGGTGAATCAGAAGTTGCAGGTTCAAATCCTGCTGTGCCGTTCTTTTAGTGGTTTTCAATTACTAGTTCGATTTGAAATGGTAATTCAACTTTAAATACAAAGTTGGGTTTTCATTTCATCTTAATAACTATTAATATATATTAAGCATTCATTTGCATTCCAAATGTGGATTATTCTTCCTAATTAATAATAATATAATTACATGTTTGTATTATTCCGAACTTTGCAAAAATGGGATGATCAAGTTATTAGTACATGAATTATGTATATAACTAGATTCAATTTCCTTAAATGCAAGACGTAATTGAAAATCGTTAACAAGAGCCAAGCTTCAGTAGTATTAAGTATAACATCATCTAAACAATTGGGCTAGATAGCTCAATTGGTTAGAGCACTGATCCGGTGAATCAGAGGTTGCAGGTTCAAATCCTGCTGTAGCCGTTCTTTTAGTGGTTTTCAATTACTAGTTCGATTTGAAATGGTAATTCAACTTTAAATACAAAGTTGGGTTTTCATTTCATCTTAATAACTATTAATATATATTAAGCATTCATTTGCATTCCAAATGTGGATTATTCTTCCTTATTAATAATTATATATATATATATATATATATATATATATGTATATATATATATATATGTATATATATATATATATATATATATATATATATTAAACGTTTGTGAAAAAGCTTACTTAGACAATGATATTATCAGTATTGAAAAACACATGCAGCAACATTCCTAAACAACAATGATGAAATTAGGAATTCTATTCAACAACAAGACGCATACACTCTAGCATCTAAAGGCCTGTTGTACGTGGAAGAAAAATTAGTAAAAATTTATGTATCACCGTTTCCAACAGCGAAGTTTGTAAACAATGGCGTTTTACTACTTTTTGATAAAATTTGATATGAAATTGGAGGCGTAATAGTAAATCGAATTCGAAATGCTGAAATAACATCGCTAATGAAAGGGTATGTTTCCTATAACGCTAATCAAAGCAAACATTTTGAAAATGCTTGTTGGTTTCCTCTAGTCGATGCTCAAATAGTTGATGCTAATGGAAATTTTAATGTTGACACTTGTCTATGATTTTGAGATTATGCCATGATTAACAAGATTATTTTTAATTTGCGGCAAGAACTAATTTTAATTCAACCTAATTTTAACACAAATGCCATAATTAATAGTAAAGCAGACGCAGAGGTAAAAATAATTTTAAACAACGTTCTTTGGAAGATTTCACACATAGGTGTAGAAGATTCCCAAGGAATATAACTAGTTGAACGCTTGGCACAGAATCAAGGTTTGCTTATTCCCTTTAGAAATTGGGACTAGCAAGCTTTTGCAACAAACACAATGTCATACGTGGAGCATAGAGACAGCCACACAGTTAGAAAACCCGTGTTTTGTAATTGTTGAATTTTACACAAACTGAAAAAATAAAGGTTGAAGTGATTATAGTCGATTTGATCAATGCAACCTGACAAACATTAAACCGTATCTAAATTTAGAGATAATCTGAATTTAAATTTTAATATTAATTAGACGGCACCTTTATTTGAAGTGTTTCAGCAATCGTATTACGAAAATGAAAATAAACCGTTGTTTAACCCCGAAGAATTTTGAAATGTAGCGTCACTCGCTGTCATAGATGGTTCTAGACAAAACAAAGCATTCAAATCTGGCACAGTTGATATTACGTTTGAATTTGAAGTAAATAAAAGTATTCCTGCAAATACATCTTGTTACTGTCACATATTGCATGATAGATTGGTAAAGTATAATCCACTTCCTAATGCTATAAGAATTGCATAAAGCTAACCTGTATATAATTATTTATTTGTACAATATGTAACAAGTTCTAGATTTAGGTTCATTCAATACCAAAAAATTTATAAATTTAATGATTTATAAGTATTTTATTAATTGTTTAATATTTTTTGTGTGACTAGTGCAACATATACTTAAAAGTTACAACATTTGATAAAATTAAATAATTTACAAATTTTACATTATATGTTTTATAATATCAGGTACATAATGTTAATTACATTGAATAAACATGACAAACTAGTTCTTTAGTACATTCTCAATATTCACTGGCTCTTCTAAAACTAACAAACTAGTATAATAAAAAAAGAATTCTTTGGACCTAGTTATATCATTCTATATCATTGTAAAATTATATCCCCATGTTTTAATATAAGTTGTTTCTGAACTTAGTATTCGCTTATTATAATACGGATTCAAGTATAAATTTTAGAATTCTTTATTTGTAACTGACAAGAATTTTTGAATATTGATAAATTATATTTAGAATAAGTTCTCATCTTTTATTATTTGTGAAGGGGATAGTTTACACTAAATTTTTACGTCAGAGTTCGCAGATCTTGACTTTAATAAATTATCTGTGAAGAGTTATTGGCCAATCACATTTTACGAATCTGATAATAAAAAATAGACAAATATCCACGCATAAGCTAAAAAGAATTTTGTACCTGTTAACACAAAGTAGGTAAGGACAATTTTAGTATTTAGGTAATCGTTAGGAATAATCTTTTGTAAACTGTTTTATAAATACTTTTGTATGAAAGAAAAATGTTTCTGAATGTTTCTTGAGATTGCTGTGTTTCATTTCATCTTCGTACATTTCACAGTATAATTTCGGTTGAGCTAGCCAGGCAAAGCAAAAAAAAAGGCAGGTAAGATAACAATTTCATATTTTCCGGTGCATTCCCATTAATACAGTTCGCTGTACATAAGTCTCAGCAATAATTTGTGTTCTCCCCCAACACCGAGGCAAACACAGCAATATATATATATATATATACATATATATATACACATATATATATATATATATATATATATATATATATATATATATATATATTTAAAACTCTTGTTGAATCAATATTAACGAAGATAACTGTTAGTCAAAACTTGTGCGAATATTCCGTACTTTGTACATATCAATAAAAAACGTGCATTTGCATATCTGCTAGTTTCAGATACGGTAAACGGTATACTACTAAAATGTTTTTTCAAGAGTCTTGATTGTTCGAATACGTTTACTTTTTTATGTGAATGCAGTTTATTGGAGAAATCGTGCACTTCCGTACTATAATAACAAGCGTTTGTACCATTCGGACAATAGTGTGTGTGGGCAGTTCATTATTTTTACAATACATCTTTGGGCCATTAAAACACACCGAAACAACTTTGACCTACAAAAAATTCTACTAAATGAACCAAATGAATAAATAAATCTTTAAAAAAGTTTAATAACTCCTTCAAAACCTTTTAACAACACAAATAGTATAATGCGATAATACAATATTGTCGGCATGGTTGTTTCAAAAGCAATGCTATTTATCAAGTACTACTGAACGCTAAATTGAGGTATTCTATTAAATGTCGCTTGATCGTTGATGGTGCACAACAAACTTATAACGTATCAATGTATAAAAAAATTTAAAGCTATCCTGTGTTCATTTTAAGGTCTTTGAGTTTATTTCAACTAAACACTAGGGTTACGATTCAATTTCGCTTTTCAAGAACTTGCAAAGGGAAGTTTTTCAAGAAACATTTATTGGGTTTTACAGATGTATAGTAACCTTGGCATTGAAAACGTTTGCCTCTATTTACAAAACCTTGTGGCTAGTAATTAGGACAGGCTTGATCAATAAATTCATACATGAAACGGTTCTAAAAATACAACCCTAATTAGGTGAATCGATATTTTATAAACTAAGATTACGTAGTGTCTCCTTCAACAGTAGTTACTATGTACACAAAAATCTGAAAACTTAAATACGGTAAGCGATAAGTAAATATGAATAATAAATATATTTATATATATATATATATATATATATATATATAATATGGGTATAATAATCTTGGAATTAGGCCATTACTAAATCTTGGTATATTGGAAAAGTTTCACATATAAGCAATAACAAATTTAGTGGTAATCTTTTATTTGACGCGTTTCGGTAACACCATAATCAATAAATTTATCTATAAATACTAAAACAATGTGTTAACAATTATTAGATTTTTATATATATACATACCTTTGTGCAATTTTAATTATAGTATAGTATAAGTCAAAACAAACAAATAATTCTACAAACTAACATTTTAACTTGTATCACAGTTTCGCTTCAATAAATAGTATGAATAACAATAATATAATTGGTTGTATAATCTAATATTTAATCACTCTGCAACATGGTGTATTCAAATATATGGGGATTTTTAAAAGTCTAAATAATGGTAGAATATTTTTGTTAATATTCAGAAGATTCATCTTTTACAAATTAAATTGTGGTAAATTTTTATAGATCCACCTTGGTCAGTTTTTGAGTTTATGGTATTCGGATATTTATATCTTTGTAAAGTTTCCATTACGTTTCTCTTGTTGTCATTGTTTTCAGTGTCTAAAATATCTACATTATTGAAATCAAATTGGTGTAAGTTGTCAATTGCATGAGAAGCAAGAGCAGTACTTTTTCTATTATTAGTTTTTATGCTATATTTGTGCTCATAAATTCGTTTACGAAGGTATTGTTTAGTATTACCTATGTATACCCCAGGACATCTTGTGCAGTTAATTTTATAAATTGTGTGTGTCTTATTGTTATGTTCGATGGGTGGAAATAGTTTGGTGTAAAAATTTTTAAACGAGTAGTTGGGTTTATGAATTATTTGTATGTTATATTTTTGAAGACAGTTTTTAATTTTTTCAGAGAGTCCTGGAGTATATATAATTCCAATTCTGGTTTCTTCTAGCTGTTTTTTATTTTTATTTTGATTATTGTAGATTTTATGTATTTTTGATTTTATAATTGGTTTATATACGGAAATGGGATAGCAATTATCTTTGAGTATAGTCTTAATTGTGTTTAAATTGTTGTATCTAAATTTAGGGTGTCCTAATTTTATACCTCTTTTAATTAGGTTATTAACTACGTTAGTTTTATATTGTTTTGGTACGCAGGAATTGAAGTTTAGATATCTACCGCTCCATGTGTTTTTTTCGGTACCAATTTGTTGTAATTAATCCTTCCTCATTATAGTTTATGAGGACATCTAGAAACGGAATCGTTCTGTTAACTGCTAGTTCAACGGTGAATTGTAAACGTTGATGGAATCCGTTAAATGCTTTTAAGGTTTCGTTGATTTTATCAAAAGGTAGGCAAATAATACAATCATCAACGTATCTTTTATAAAATGTTGGTTTGTATTGTAGTTGATTTATGGCATAATTTTCAAGTTCTTCCATTACTAGGTTGGCAATAGTGGATGAAATTGGGGATCCCATGGCGGTTTCGAAAATTTTGGTGTAGATTTTGTTATTGAATTTAAAATAAGACTTGTTAATGCATATTTTTATGGCTTCTGTAAATTCTTCCATTGGAAGTGTTGTTAGTGGGCCTAGTTTATTCCATTTCTTTTTTATTATATCAATAGCTAGATTAGTGGGGATGTTTGTAAATAACGATTGTACATCAAGAGAGATTATTATGTGATTTGGTGGTACAGTTTGTTTTATAATAAACTTTTGGAATTCCCAGCTATCTGTTATGTGGTAATCTGTTTGTCCGACAACTTTTTTAATAATTTGAATAAGAAATTTAGCGAGTTTGTAAGTGGGTGCATTTCTTGTGTTAACTATTGGTCGAAGTGGCACGTTGACTTTATGGATTTTGGTAGCCCGTATATGTAGGGAGCATGACCATTATGACAAATCAAATTGTTTTTTATGTAAGTAATTATATAGTTCTTTTTTTGCCATTGGTTTATTAATGTGTTAATTTTGGTTTGAATTTGTAGCGTGGGGTCAATTGTTTTTAAGGTGTAAGTGGTATTATCATTTATAATTTCGTTCATTTTGTATATGTAATCTTCTTTTAGCATTAATACTGTAGTGTTACATTTATCAGCTCGTAATATATAAATATCATTATTATCAAGTAAGAATTTTTTAGTTTCCTTTATTGCTAAATAATTATTTCGATTATTATAGTTTTTATTTAAATTGATTTTAGTGGTTTTGTGGTTGGTAAGAATGTTACAAATTTTGTTACGAATTTCTGTTCTTTCATTAGCGGGTTTTTCTTTTATTCCACATTCAATATTAGTAATAATTCTTTCATAGTTGGTATTTCTTAATTTGTTTGCAGAAAATTTATTTCCTAAACTAAGACAGTTCATAACTTCGGTTAGAATAGATCTGTTTGTCAAATTTATAATCCATTTGTTGTTTGCTTTGTGGTTATGGGTTAAATTATTTTGTTGCTGTGTTTTGTTTATTAGCCATTTAATTTTATTTATCTGTTTTTCTTTAATTTTTCGAAAAATATTGTTATAAATTATGTATTGATCGGAAAAAATTTTTTTAACAAACTCCGGTTGATAGTTTTGTGTTATTTTTCTTTTTATTTCGAAAAGTTTATAGTGAATAATGTTAATTTTTGAATAGCATTGAGTAATACTAATGTTAATGCATTGTAAGTAAAATTGATGTAGATATTTTAGATACTGGCTTTTATATTTATGTTCAAAAACAGATGTTTTAGGTTTTATTTTGAGAAACGTAGGTGTAATATAATTGTATTTACATCTTAACAAAATATTCTCTTATTTTTTCTTTTGCGAGTTTTATTATGTAGGTGTGGTATTCATAAAGCAAGCGATAGTTGTTTTGTGTGTTGGTTTCTGTTGGTTTGCATGGTATAATAAATATTGAGGTAACAATCAATCACTGGTTTCTAATAATTTTTCTTTTATAAAAATGTAGTAACAATAAATGTCCCTGTCATTAATAGTTTATAAACGAATTAATCCATTAATAAAATATAAATATTTTGGATGTGTTCTTGACCTTCTTAAATAGCTAATATGGGTATAATAATCTTGGAATTAGGTCATTACTAAATCTTGGTATATTGGAAAAGTTTCACATAAAAGCAATAACAAATGTAGTGGTAATCTTTTATTAAACGCGTTTCGGTAACACCATAATCAATAAATTTATCTATAAATACTAAAACAATGTGTTAACAATTATTAGATTTTTATATATATATACATACCTTTGTGCAATTTTAATTATAGTATAGTATAAGTCAAAACAAACAAATAATTCTACAAACTAACATTTTAACTTGTATCAGTTTCGCTTCAATAAATAGTATGAATAACAATAATATAATTGGTTGTATAATCTAATATTTAATCAACATGGTGTATTCAAATATGTAGGGATTTTTAATAGTCTAAATAATGGTAGAATATTTTTGTTAATATTCAGAAGATTCATCTCTTACAAATTAAATTGTGGTAAATTTTCATAGATCCATCTCGGTCAGTTTTTGAGTTTATGGTATTCGGATATTTATATATTTGTAAAGTTTCCATTACGCTTCTCTTGTTGTCATTGTTTTCAATGTCTAAAATATCTACATTATTGAAATCAAATTGGTGTAAGTTGTCAATTGCATGAGAAGCAAGAGCAGTACTTTTTTTATTATTAGTTTTTATGCTATATTTGTGCTCATAAATTCGTTTACGAAGGTATTGTTTAGTATTATAATGCATTAACATTAGTATTACTCAATGCTATTCAAAAATTAACATTATTCACTATAAACTTTTCGAAATAAAAAGACAAATAACACAAAACTATCAACCGGAGTTTGTTAAAAAAATTTTTTCCGATCAATACATAATTTATAACAATATTTTTCGAAAAATTAAAGAAAAACAGATAAATAAAATTAAATGGCTAATAAACAAAACACAGCAACAAAATAATTTAACCCATAACTACAAAACAAACAACAAATGGATTATAAATTTGACAAAAAGGTCTATTTCAACCGAAGTTATGAACTGTCTTAGTTTAGGAAATAAATTTTCTGCAAACAAATTAAGAAATACCAACTATGAAAGAATTATTACTAATATTGAATGTGGAATAAAAGAAAAACCCGCTAATGAAAGAACAGAAATTCGTAACAAAATTTGTAACATTCTTACCAACCACAAAACCACTAAAATCAATTTAAATAAAAACTATAATAATCGAAATATTATTTAGCAATAAAGGAAACTAAAAAATTCTTACTTGATAATAATGATATTTATATATTACGAGCTGATAAATGTAACACTACAGTATTAATGCTTAAAGAAGATTACATATACAAAATGAACGAAATTATAAATGATAATACCACTTACACCTTAAAAACAATTGATCCCACGCTACAAACCAAAATTAACACATTAATAAACCAATGGCAAAAAAAGAACTATATAATTACTTACATATAAAACAATTTGATTTGTCATAATGGTCATGCTCCCTACATATACGGGCTACCAAAAATCCATAAAGTCAACGTGCCACTTCGACCAATAGTTAACACAAGAAATGCACCCACTTACAAACTCTCTAAATTTCTTATTGAAATTATTAAAAAAATTGTCGGACAAACAGATTACCACATAACAGATAGCTGGGAATTCCAAAAGTTTATTATAAAACAAACTGTACCACCAAATCACATAATAATCTCTCTTAATGTACAATCGTTATTTACAAACATCCCCACTAATCTAGCTATTGATATAATAAAAAAGAAATGGAATAAACTAGGCCCACTAACAACACTTCCAATGGAAGAATTTACAGAAGCCATAAAAATATGCACTAACGAGTCTTATTTTAAATTCAATAACAAAATCTACACCCAAATTTTCGGAACCGCCATAGGATCCCCAATTTCATCCACTATTGCCAACCTAGTAATGGAAGAACTTGAAAATTATGCCATAAATCAACTACAATACATACCAACATTTTATAAAAGATACGTTGATGATTGTATTATTTGCCTACCTTTTGATAAAATCAACGAAACCTTAAAAGCATTTAACGGATTCCATCAACGTTTACAATTCACCGTTGAACTAGCAGTTAACAGAACGATTCCATTTCTAGATGTCCTCATAAACTATAATGAGGAAGGATTAATTACAACAAATTGGTACCGAAAAAAACACATGGAGCGGTAGATATCTAAACTTCAATTCCTGCGTACTAAAACAATATAAAACTAACGTAGTTAATAACCTAATTGAAAGAGGTATAAAATTAGCACACCCTAAATTTAGATACAACAATTTAAACACCATTAAGACTATACTCAAAGATAATTGCTATCCCATTTCCGTATATAAACCAGTAATAAAATCAAAAATACATAAAATCTACAATAATCAAAATAAAAATAAAAAAACAGCTAGAAGAAACCAGAATTGGAATTATATATACTCCAGGACTCTCTGAAAAAATTAAAAACTGTCTTCAAAAATATAACAAACAAATAATTCATAAACCCAACTACTCGTTTAAAAATTTTTTCACCAAACTATTTCCACCCATCGAACATAACAATAAGACACACACAATTTATAAAATTAACTGCACAAGATGTCCTGGGGTATACATAGGTAATACTAAACAATACCTTCGTAAACGAATTTATGAGCACAAATATAGCATAAAAACTAATAATAAAAAAGTACTGCTCTTGCTTCTCATGCAATTGACAACTTACACCAATTTGATTTCAATAATGTAGATATTTTAGACACTGAAAACAATGACAACAAGAGAAACGTAATGGAAACTTTACAAATATATAAATATCCGAATACCATAAACTCAAAAACTGACCAAGATGGATCTATGAAAATTTACCACAATTTAATTTGTAAAAGATGAATCTTCTGAATATTAACAAAAATATTCTACCATTATTTAGACTATTAAAAATTTCCACATATTTGAATACACCATGTTGCAGAGTGATTAAATATTAGATTATACAACCAATTATATTATTGTTATTCATACTATTTATTGAAGCGAAACTGTGATACAAGTTAAAATGTTAGTTTGTAGAATTATTTGTTTGTTTTGACTTATACTATACTATAATTAAAATTGCACAAAGGTATGTATATATATATAAAAATCTAATAATTGTTAACACATTGTTTTAGTATTTATAGATAAATTTATTGATTATGGTGTTACCGAAACGCGTCAAATAAAAGATTACCACTAAATTTGTTATTGCTTATATGTGAAACTTTTCCAATATACCAAGATTTAGTAATGGCCTAATTCCAAGATTATTATACCCATATTATCTATTTAAGAAGGTCAAGAACACATCCAAAATATTTATATATATATATATATATATATATACATACATATATATATATATATATGTATATATTACTGCGATTTTCGATTCTCCACGTTCAGGGACCTTTGCTTATAAAATGTGCCACAGCTTTTTGCTCTCTCTCCTGAAAATAACCTATCTACTCGAAAAATTCTGCTACGGGAAATAGACAACATTTATTTACATTCCAACTAAATTGAATATACAACACAAAACAAAATTAGTCTTATCTTCCTCTCTCTCATCTCATTTACAAATTATGTACCTCTCCTTTAATATACGCTTTTAACAGTACACTTCGAAATCAATATTTATTACATATAATATCCAATTAAAAAAAAGTAATAGGGCTTCAACACACTTCTTACTCTAACTCTGTTTCAATACGAGCTCATAGTAAAACCTTGACTTCTTAGTGCTAAAATTTGCACACCAATAAACAAACAGACCCTTTTACCTTATACATAATATAAAATACTTCCAATACCACAAATTATTTACACAAAATTATTAAAAATTACCCAAATTAAAATATTCCATCAGAAACCTTCCTTTATTTTGTCCTTTTAGTTTATATACAATTATACACCCAATCCACAAAGTCGTTGATTAACATATTTACACATGTACAACAATAAAGCACAGTTACCTGAGATACATATTTACACAAGGAGTCTAGTAGTGGGGTAAGGCCGCTCCTAATTCAAAACGTGCTCACACGTATTTTACATATGTAAAATACACGTGCACCGTCTTGAATTAGGACCGGCCTTATATACTTTCAATGTAAAATAGTTGTGAAAACATGAATTACGACCGGCGTTATATACTTTCAGTGTAAAATACTTGTGGGCACGTTTTGAATTAGGACCGGCTTTATATTACTTTCAATCGAACATACTTCAAAACACACGTATGTTGAAAAATGTAAGTGCAGAGAAAAATGTGTGTAGCTGTTTTAAATTCAGTTTTCTAGCGAGAAGTTACACGTGCACCGTTTTGAATTAGGATCGGCCTTATATACTTTTAATGTAAAATACTTGTGGGCACGTTTTGAAGTCAGACCGGCTTTATATTACTTTCAATGGAACATACATACTTCAAAATACACACACACACGTATGTTGAAAAATGTAAATGCAGAGAAAATGTGTGTAGCTGTTTTGAATTCGGTTTTCTAGCGAGAAGTTATAAAGTATGCCAGATGCAAAATATCGCATTCAAGTCAATTGTGTTTAATTAAAGTGGATTCTGATTTATGTTTTTTATTCACGTTTAGAGGCTGCAAATACACATGGGCCGGTTTCAATTCAAAATGTGTTCACTCTTGTGATAGGTTGAAAAGTGGGTTGGCAAAGTACGCAGATGGTGGTAATCTGCTATATAAGGAGATTGCTCCTAATATTAATTTAATTAATCGAAGAAAAGCAATATGGATTTTAATACTCTTAATAAAACCACATATCGCAAACCTTATGTAAATTCAAAAGATCTTGTAGTGAATAAGAGGTTTGAAGATTTAAAAGTGGAAACAATCAAGACAAAATATGGCGAAAGAGTATTAGTGGAAACAGAAAAGTTCAAGAGTATATTGCCATTGAGATATTTTGAATACCTTCAAGCACATGTAGTGAAACAATTAAATGAAAGTATTGGCTCGAACAAACACGCATACATAACTAGTAAGGGATCGATCGGTCTAACTGTCAACATAGAATTTTCAGAATAATATGTCACTAATCTAAGAAATTAGTTTATTATTATAATAATATACATTTTGTTCTTTACTGTTTACTTTATTATAACACATCTAAGTCGATTGTATAAAGAATGATGTATTTAATTAAAGTGGGTTCTGATTTATGTGTGTTTTACTTTGAGGTTACTACCTTGTTTAGAGAAAGCCTTGTTTCAAAAGAGAAACTTTTATAAAATACTTTTTTATTTTACAAATTGTTGGATATTTTGGTCTAACTATTTACAGTTAAAATCTAACTATTTATAAATGAAAAAGTATTTATTAACTCCCGTTCTTGAAGTATCTGCTGTTCCCTCGCAGCCAGTTCCTCTCTTTTTTGCTTTATTATTTCTAGCTCCAAATCTAGACGACGCAGTAGCTTCTCTCCACGCTTTTTAAATGCGTTAAGCAACTCTACTGTGTCATCTTCGTAGGATTTGTCAGCTTCACAGCAAACAGCCATATTAGATTCTGTACATAACTTTTTCATAGCCAACATGTTTTTGCCGGATCTGTGAGCATAACATAAAAGATTATTGTAGGTTCACCTTTTCTTTTGTACACTACCTGATGTTTCTGAGAGGATCAGAATGTGCCAACGATCCAATGATAGCCTCAGAATTTCCAGAATGGTATTTTGATCCTAATCTAATGTAACTTATAAATTAGTAGTGTTTTAAAACACATGTATAAATGTGAAAAAGCACTTACCGTGATATATCTATTACGTCACTATTAAAAATAGCAGCAGTGTCAAGTTGAGGTGAAGAAGAACCAAAAACTTCTTTAATCAAGTCTTCGTCAGAATGTAATATAAATTGTTCTAGAACTTTTACGTTGGTACTATTACCATCTTTGATCGATGATAAGTTACTCATTTTCTTTTAAAAGTTGCTAGTAGTAGTAACTAATAATTATACAAGAGATCTGATTGAATATTGTTGGTAAAATCTACGTGAAGTATTTATATTAAAAAATAAACTGACCTGTTAGAAAAATTAAAAATGTGCATCGTTTTCTGAAAAATTTCAGCTCTGTAATCTATTCTAATGAAGAAAAACAGTATGTAAGCGAATATAATTATACCTCAGCAGAAATAACGAATTGGATTCATTGCCTGAAAAAAAGATCAAGACGAGAAAGAAATCAAAGGTGCATTTTATGAAATGCAGTTGCAAAAGGTGACCTGTTAGAAAAAATTAAAAATTTGCATCCTTTTCTGAAAAAATTCAGCTCTGTAATCTATTTTAATGAATAAAAACAGTATGTAAGCGAATATAATTATACCTCAGCAGAAATAACGAATTGGATTCATTGCCTGAAAAAAATTGCAACGAAGGCATATAGTAAAAATACCTAAATTAGTTTAATTTTGTTTAAAATAATGCAAATGTCTCTTAACTAATACAGTAATATAGAATAAGTAACAACAAGTGCAAAAACCGCATTTTCTTTGCACACGTTTTTCTTGTATATAAATCCCTGAACATATATAATTATGCCTCAGCAGAAATAATGAATTAGATTCATTGTCTGAAAAAGAAATTGCAATGAAGGCACATAGTAAAAATAAAAAACCTAAATTAGATTAATTTCGTTTTAGATTACTGCTGGCATAATTTATTTTTTCAGTAAAACTTAACAAAATTGACCTTATATGCATATATAGGTATGTAGTAATTGTGTGTTTACTTTATGCTGCATAAGAAATTCTTTAATTCTCTCAAGGTACTGCTATAAATAACTTCAAATAAATTAAATTGCATATGTTATTGTATTATGATAAAACTGCAGAATGTTTTTTAAAAAACCATGAGTGCGTGTAAATTATTAAACAATATTGACAGTTTAATCTGAGACATTTTTCAAATTTGCTTTATTTTTCTTTAGATTAATTTCGTTTAAAACAATGCAATGCAAATGGCCCTTAAGTAGAATAAGTTTTAGATTACCGCTGACATAATTTATTTTTTAGTAAAACTTAACAAAATTGACTTTATATGCATATATAGGTATGTAGTAATTGTGTGTTTACACGATTCATGCTGCATAAGAAATTCTTCATTTCTATCAAGGTACTGCTATATGATAAAGCTGCAAAATGTTTTTTTAATACTGGGTTTTTAAAAAAACCATGAGTGCGTGTAAATTATTTAACAACATTGACGGTTTAATCTGAGACATTTTTTCAAAATAGCGCTGTAATGATAGTGTATTTTCTGTACACACAGCATAAATCAAAGGTCGTATAATAACATTTGATTGCTATACTGCAAACAAGCAAATTTTTTCCGTAAACGCAGCTGAATGAAAAATGATGTTGTATGCCAATTCTTTTACATTTGTTTTTGCTTACGTCAGATGATATTTTTCTATAAATAGTAAATAAAGCTCTACATATATTAAGTATTTTAGTGACTTGTATAGAATCATGAATTCTGAAACTGTGGCCGAGATTAGTAGCGCTATTTTAAAATTAACTGTGAAATGCGTCAATCTAATCAGATCAATCGATGCAATAACGAAACACATTATAATTATCAAAGCAAATATAAGTATATTGAAGCTTGCTATTAGAAATAAGGTATACGAAGACAATCGTCAGGAAAATCCTAGTAGGCAGGAATCTAATTTGGCACATCTTAAAAGATACCTTGTACGATTGAGGCACTTGAAACGCTCTTTGGAATATCAGGGTAAAGGTATTGATGCAACGCTTTCTAGAGGTCATATTCGAAAAAATTTGATTTGGCATGATGTACAATCATGTTTTGGAAGTCGAATAATTACGGAACTTATTACCAATTTAAGTTATAGAGATCCTCTAGTGTTTTTAGACAAGGCGTTCGCTAGTTTTAAACGCAAGATTGTTGCTTGCTTAAAAAAGTCAATGTTGAAAGTTAATGTAATATTGTTAGCTAACCTTGTTAAGCCTACAACTGGGGAAATAGATTTGAAGACGTTTCCTACTGCAAATCATCACATCGCTATAAACACCAATCTCAAGCTGTGGTATAAGGAGAACGTATTGGACAAGATTTCGAAGCGATTAGAGGAATTTAGCGAAAAGAATTCAGGTTGGGCAATCCAAGAAGTTTTACACTTGAAGGTAAATATAAACAATAATGATCCGCTTAAAGGAGGGTGTTCAACGTTTGTTCCGGTTCCGGACTTTATAGCAAAAAAAAGCTGTGGTAAATGTAATAAATAACGACCAACATTGCATTCTTTGGAGCTTGGTTTCCGCTTTATATCCTGCTAAACAAAATAGTCAGAGAATATCTAGCTATCCACATTTTGATACATTATTACGCTACAATTCAATTCAGTTTCCAATCGCATTAAAAGACATAAAAAAATTGAGAAGCTTAACAATCTCGCAATTAACCTATATTGTATAGAAAATACTAAAATACTACCATTTTGTTTAAGTGAAAATTTAAAAAAAATAGAACCTATTAATCTGTTAGTTTTAAATAATGATTCCTTACAATATTCTCGTCCGACAAATGCTAATGAGAATCACTTTCATTTTACTTGGATTAAGAATATGTCAAAATTATTTGCAAAACAGTTGTCTTCACATCGACATAAAAAATTTTTTTGTTATAGATGTTTAAATAATTTTAGTACAGCAGCATTACTTAAGCATCATTCGATATATTGCGAAAAACAGAATACTTGCTCAATAAGATTACCCGAAGAATCCGAAAAGTATCTAACATTTAAACATTTCCACTACCAAGAAAAAGTATCATGTGTAGTTTATGCAGATCTCGAATGTATATTAGAACCATGCAATGAGCCGGAGGTAATATTAAACACAGTCCGTTACCAAAGGCAACTACCCTTTAGTGTAGCGTACTATTTGAAATGCTCGTATGATAATAAATATTCCAAATTTCAATTGTATCGCAAAAAGGATTGTATGGAATGGTTTGTTGCTCAATTGAAACTGATTTCAGAAACTACGAATAAAATTTTCTGTAACTCAAAACCTATGAATCCTTTAACAGAAGAACAAAAGTCAGCATTTAAATTTGCCCTTCACTGTCACATTTGCAATAAACCTTTTAGTATAGATGATATTAGAGTTCGCGATCACTGCCACTTTACAGGTGAATTTCGAGGAGCGGCTCATCAGGATTGCAACATCAATTATCATAATTCTTATATGATACCAGTAGTTTTTCATAACTTATCAGGCTACGATTTGCATTTCATTATTAAAAAAATTTCGTTAGAGTTTTCAGGTTCGTTAAGCATTCTACCAATAAACAAGGAAAAATACATATCTTTTACAAAATATGTAAAAGGTATGAAAGTTAGTTTTAGATTTATCGATTCATTCAGGTTTATGGCATCTAGCATCGAAGAATTAGCTTCCTACTTAGATGATAATAAAAAATCCATCACCAGGGAAAATTGTAACACTGATTATGAGTTTCGGTTACTTACGCATAAAGGCATATTTCCCTATGATTACATTAACTCTTGGGATAGGTTCAATGAAACCGATTTACCCTGTAAAACAGCATTCTTTAATCGTTTGCGCAATGAAGAAGTCTCAGATGAAGACTACAATCATGCTAAACACGTTTGGCAAACATTTAATATAAAAAAACCAGGGGACTATTCAGATCTATATTTAAAAACAGATGTACTGCTCTTGACTGTTATATTTGAAAACTTTAGAAAAACTTGCACGTTTACGTATAAGTTAGATCCACTTCACTACTTTACGGCTTCTGGTTTAGCTCTAGATGCAATGTTAAAAACGACGAACGTTAAACTCGAGTTGGTTACCGATATTGAAAAAATAATGTTTTTAGAACGGGGAATTTGTGGTGGTGTTTTTCAATGTTCGAATAGATATGTCAAAGCAAATAACAAATATATCAATGCAGATTATGATCCGAATTTCGATTCTAAATATTTAATGTATTTTGATGTTAATAATTTATATGGAGCTGCAATGTCTGAATATCTTCCATATGGAGAATTTGAATTTTTAGATGGCACCAGTCCAGATATAGTACGTTTAGACATACTTAATATTCCCGATGATTTTGATGTAGGATATATTTTTGAATGCGATTTACATTACCCAGTATCTTTACATGAAATTCACAGTGACTTACCTTTGGCGCCTGAACATATGATACCACCAGTACCTTCTAATAAATCAAACTTAAAGAAATTACTTACAACTTTATATCCAAAACTCAACTATATTATTCACTACAAGAATTTAAAAATGTATTTAAGCTACGGTTTAGAACTGAAAAAGATTCATAAGGTTCCTCGGTTTAAACAAGCCCCTTGGTTAAAAGAATACATTGATTTGAATACAAAATTAAGACAACAGTCAAAAAACAGTTTCGATATATGCTTTTATAAAAATATGATAAATTCGGTTTATGGAAAAATGATGGAAAACGTACAGAAAAGGAAAGATGTGAAATTAGTGACCGAATGGGAAGGACGGTTTGGAGCTCGTAGTTACATAGCGAAGCCTAATTTTCATAGTTGCACTGTGTTAGACAAAGATCTGGTCTTAATAGAAATGAATAAATTAGAGATCTATTTAAACAAACCCATTTATGTAGGTTTCTCTATTCTAGATATTTCAAAAACCTATTTATGTGAATTTCACTATAGTTATATAAAATCGCAATTTGCTAACAAAGTAAAGCTGCTGTACACAGATACGGATAGTTTGCTATACGAGTTTAGCGTTGAAGATATTTACTCTTATATCAAACAAGATATTCATAGATTTGATACTTCCGATTGCGACCCTCATAACAAATATCATATCCCATTATCAAAAAAAAAGGTACCAGGTATTATGAAAGATGAAAACAATGGTGATATCATGCTAGAGTTTGTAGGGCTTAGATCTAAAATGTACACTTACAGAGTTCAGGATAAGATAATAAAAAAGTCGAAGGGATCTTCCTTAGCAAGTATTAGGCAAATTTCTTTTGATGATTATAAGAAATTTATTAATTTCAGTACGCCACTGAGGGTACTCTTTAAAGGAAATTCCGATATCTTGGTAATCATTTTTCTATACCATCGGTCAGAAATGTTGGAAATTTCGTTGGCATTCGATTGAAAAACATCAACCGACACAGGTACGGAACGCGATAAGAAGTCAGGAACGACATTGTCTTTGCCTTTTCGATGAATGATGTTGAAATCGTAGGGTTGCAGACGGGGAGACCACCGAGCTAATCTACCTTGAGGGTCCTTCAAACGGTGCAACCACAGCAAAGAATGATGGTCAGTAATAACCGTAAACGAAACGCCATTTAAATAATGTCTTAATTTTTCCGCAGCCCAGATAACAGCAATACATTCTCGCTCGGTAGTGGAGTATTTTCTTTCTTGGGTTGTCAAAGAACGAGATAAATAGCAAATAACGTTATCACCTTGGTCGGATTCATGGGTAAGAACAGCTCCGATGCCATAGGCAGAGGCGTCTGTTTGCAAAATAAACCGTTTCGCAAAATCAGGACAGGTCAAAATGGGGGTTGACACTAAACTCTCCTTAAGGTGGTTAAATGCTAACTCACAAGATTCAGACCATTTCCAAATAGTCTTTTCTTTGTCAAGTCTGTAAGCGGATGTACGATAGTAGAAAATTTTTTGATAAATCTCCGATACCAACTTGCGGTACCTAAAAATCGACGCAGTTCTGTAACAGTTTTTGGACGAGATATATTCAGAATCGCACTAATTTTCTCGGGATCGGGTCTTAATCCATTAGCATCTACAACATAACCTAGATATTTGAGTTCGGGTACACAAAATTTACATTTCTCCAAACTAATAACGAGACCAGCTTCAGCCAATCGATCAAGAACTTTTGCGAGAACTTCCAAATGAGTATTAAAATCTTTCGAAATCACAACCACATCATCAAGATACTGCAAAACAAAGGGTTGCAGATCGGCACCTAAAGTGTTATCTATCAAGCGCTGAAACGTTGCAGGGGCATCCTAATGAACCGATAGAGCCCACGCCCTGGAACCGTAAATGCAGTAAAATCCTTAGAGGACTCTGACAAAGGCACTTGCCAGTACGCTGACCTAATATCAATTGACGATAAATATTGGGCATCACGTAATTGATCTAAAATCGCAGATATGTAAGGCAAAGGGTAGGCGTCCTTAATGGTGACGCGATTTAGTTGGCGATAATCGACACAGAATCGGTAGGAACCATCCTTTTTCGGAACAAGACAGACAGGTGATGACCATGCACTTTTGCTAGGTTCAACTATTCCCGCTTGTAACATTTCATTTAGTTCATTATCTATGATTTTCTGTTTAGCTGGGGATACAGGGTAGTAACTTTGTTTAATAGGTTTTGTATCAGGAGTGATTTCAATGACATGTTCAGTAGTGGTGCACAAGCCTAAGCCAATTCCCATTATTTTCAATTTATTCGAAATTAAATTATTTAACGCATTGCGCTGATCAATAGATAATTGATCAGGATTATTTAAACTTGCAATGTGAGGAATTTTTGATTCATTGTCAAAATGCCAAATGTCTTCCTTTAAATTAGGGACAATACCCATTAATTTCCAAAAATCAATACCAAGTATTATATCGTGACACAATTCGGGTACTACTAAAACATTTACAATGCGTAATTTATCTAACAGTTGTATCGGTGTGGCTATATAACCTAAACTTTTACATATTTGTCCATTAGCAACTGTACATTCAGTTGGCGACTTAATTAAAGTGAGTCCAAGTTTCAATAATAATTCGTAACCAGGTAGTCCTACAACAGTTTGTGCAGCACCACTATCTAAAAGAGCTAAAATAGGATATTCCACAATTTTTATTTTCACATAGGGTCTCTGATCACCTTCAACATGAGAGAGAACATAGTCAAGTAAGATTTGCGCAGGAAATTGATCAGATTTAAACGTAATTGATTTGCATGGCTTAATATTTTCAGGATCGAATTTAGGGGAAGTCAAGCTTTCAGATGAATCGAGGTTAACCACTTGACTTAACGGTTTCCTCGTGAAAAGTTTAAATGAGTATTGCACTCGGGACAGGTGCGAATAGTGAAATCGTGTTTTCCACATTTATAGCAGAATAGTTTCTTTGGTTCCGTACAATTTGTACTAGTATGACCTAAACGTGAACAATTCCAACAAACTACAGTTTTTGAATTGGGTGATGTCTCAACTACAGCAGGCAACGCAGATGCAACTCCTGACACAGCTTTAGTTTTGCGAACAAATGCAAAATCTGGTTCGACACAGTCGCTTTTTCTACAAGGCGGCATATAATTATCTAAACGGTATTTCGTGACTTCAAGTTTTAAACATTCTGCTTCTAATTCACGTAACGAAGTGACGGATGCCAGTTGTGCGGTGTAAAAAGGGGCAAGATTTCTTGAAATAATATCTAATTGTACATCATCGGTATGCTGCCATATCGTCGGAACATTGACTTCATAATTAACAAGTATTCCACGATATTTTCGGAGGATCTTGAGTTCGCGACAAAATTTTCTTAAACAGTCGACGCCTGTAATCAGGAGGTTCAAAATGTCGAATTAATAAAGAAGATAGGTCGTGCCAATTAGTAAATTGGTGACGATTACTACTGTACCATAATAAGGCTTTGGATTCAAATAAATCTACTGAACTTTCAAAAAGCTGTAAATCGGAAACACCACGAGCAACTTTAAGCTCATTTACTCTTTCTAGAAAATTATGAACACTAAGTCCAGTAGGATCTCCCGAAAATTTTAAGTTCCATTTTACTACGGGTGTATGGTGACCTTTAAAATTAGAACTAGAGGCAGGATTACTAGAAACAACACTATCCGAGAGATTAGGCGCTTTTACAGTTTCATCTGTAGCTAACGTTTGAGTAGCAAACATTGCAGGAAGGGCGATAAAATCTGACGCCGTTTGTCCATCCAAATTTTCCATAAGCGTAAGAATTGCCGGTAACAACTGATTATATGTCTTAGTTTGTTCAGGGGTTAACGAAGAAGTAACGGTGACATTAATTCTTTTTAATAAATGAATAAGACGCGAACGAATAGTAGCCAAAGGTGAGTCCAATTTCTTCAGATTTGCTTTAAGTTCAGTTAATTTAGTTCCAATAATTTCAAATTCTTTATCAGTATTTAATTTCAAAGTTGGGTAAGATAATGATTTATCCAATTGTTCCATTTTAATTAAGGGACGGAGACATGCTCGCATATGGTCTACAGTTTCAGTGGTAGCCATATCAACACCACGAATGAATAATTCAAAACACAGCTCATCATTTCTTAAACGGTTGAGGTCTAATTTATATTCAGCCATTATATACTAAGCAAACAAAACAACTCTATACACATAAAAATATATCACTACACAACTTCAATGTTCCTGTTTCTCCACATGAAAATCGTTATAATCACAAAACATCAAATGATAATCAAATATACCGCAGAAATGGTGAAACAACAAAATAATAATCAAAAGTAGCACGCAAACGTAAAGGTTACACAAATTCACATAAACACAAAAACAAATTCTGTAAATAGAAATCTTGGTTAACTTCAAGGGCACTAATGAAAATTGATTATTCGAGGAAACGCCAAAATATTTAAAACGAGAACACAAAAAAATCAATGCAGGTTTTCGAGGCCACACGCGTTGGGTGCGCCAATTTTTGGATGTCACGGAAAATTTAAGTCAAGTTGACGGCCGCTAGAAAAGTGCTTAGGTAGTAGCTTTTGGGTTGGGGGTGGTGACAACTTTTGCTCCGGCTTAGTCAGGGTGAGACTATAATTCAGGGTAGATCAAAAAATGTACTGCACAGATTATATTAATAAGGGTTAGTATCGAATCAGAGCCTGGACAGGGAATGCCAAGGCGCCAGGAACTAATAACGATTAAGGAGCGTATGAAACCTAAAGTCCTAGTTCCAACAGACTTCGAAGGAACCCCCTTCCAGATCATAAATATAAAACACGCAACTTCACAAAATAACTATCTTTAATATCGCACCGGAACACAAAAACAATTAATAACAAAATTCCAAATACCAGTTGAATTTCAATATTACATCAATTATGATTAACACAAGAATAGAAAATACAAAATTAGTAAATATTACCGTAAGGAACCCCGCACGAGTGCATATCAGGAAGAAGAACTTTAATTTCTCACTCACTTTAAAGTTATTTATTACTCACGTACTCATATACCCTTGGCCAAGAAAGCATGTAGTAGTACGTAAAATGCACCATAAATTAAGTGCTAGGTGTTCTAACCTCAATTTCAAATAAGCACCTCGTGGGAGCAATCTCTAACAATAGTGTAAATATTAGATACCTTAACGTACTGTTGAAATATTTCACAATTATCTTAATGAATCACCCTAGGCAGTAAAGAGGGTGCCTAGAAATATACTAAATGTTGATTTTTAAATATTAAATTTTGTATATCAGTATTACTAAATTTTGAATGAAGTAGATGTACTTCTTATGAACAGCAATAGTTCAAATTAGTAATATTAAGTCCTAGTAAAGGAAAATAATAAAACCACAATGGCACCAAATAAGCACAAACACTAACAACGAACAATAAATACATGGAATAATCTTACTCAATGATTAGCTTCTGTACGTAGTTATCTCACATCAAAAGTCGTCGAAGTCCTAGGCTGCTGGAATGGTAACCCAGAGCAACGACAGCTGGTCGCCAACGCCAATAAATGATAAACAATAAAGTTGATAGTGCGACAACGTTCTTGAGATAACGGAGACAGGAGCATAAACAGAATGAAGAGCATACGTATAACGCACAATGAGAAGGCGTAGGGAGGAAAAAGAAGAAGAAGAAGGAGGACCCTAAAATTTAATATTAGAAATCAAGTTGCAAACAAAAATTGAGATATTAATTACCACGTAAGTGGGTCAATTAAATGTGCACTAACTGATTTAGAGATAACAGGACGTTACAATATTTAGATTTCAATAACGAACATCTGCACCTAGAAAAATTAAAATAATAAAATTTAATCTATTTTAATTCATACCAATTATGAACGGTGATAATGAATTTAAATCCACTACAAGTGAAAATCGAAGCTTGCAAAAGGTATTCCAGAACCATAAAACCAAAATTGCCAAACTCAATAATTATTTGTCGGTTTTACCTAAATCCGTAATCAATACGTTTATATCGGCAGAATCCAACTTTCACCAACAACGATCGAAATAAGAATGCCTCTTATCCACAAGGACAAAAGCAAAGTACAGCTTATTATCATATTTGTAATTTCCAATGCAGATAAGTAACGTAAATTTGAGTATACGGCAATAACTTGTAATTATGAAGGTTAACACGAATGAAGCGCAAAGGTAACAACGATATAGATAGCAGGACTATGCTATCAGCAGACAATTGAATTTAGAAATATTATATAAATAGAATGCTGACACAGAAGTGTCGACCGGAAGGTTACATCTCCCCTTCTCTTCGTAAGGAAGTAAACTCCATTGAAGATTGAGTTTACTGACAAAACTCATACATGAATTAGATCACCACATGAGGGATCCATTTTTGAAAAGTTCGGGCCTCACAACATAAGTATGTTCCACACAACAATTTCAAAAATATAAGAGAAAAAAAACAAAGCCAAACAAACATAAAGAAAACATCAACCTTGAACATCAATAACTGCAGGTTTTAATTCTTGAACATGCCAAGTCCCTGCGGGTTCGCCATCACTATCTTCCAATTCATAAACATAAGCACCAATCTTTTTCTTAACCTTATAAGGCCCTATGAATTTTGGAGCCAGTTTAGCAGATATGAATTTGGTTGCGTCGCTAAGGATCTTGTTACGTCGCCATACAAGTTGACCTATCTGGTAAGTCACATCTCTTCTACGCAGATTGTAGGTGTGTCGAAAACGCTCGTGAGCGAGACGAAGACGCTTTTTCACCGTTTCTCGTAATTTCTGAAAACCAGTTTTTCTCTTTTTCACTTGAGAATTTAAATTAGGCGGTTCGGAGGCATTCACATCAATAAAGTATTCCTTACCATCGGCAACGTGTTCTCTACCAAAATTAATATAATAAGGGGTGAAACCTGTCGTTTCGCTAGTGGAAGTACGAATTGCACAAGCCACAACGGCTAATTGATTATCCCAAGCACGATGGGTATCCTTGATGTATGAAGCGATCATGGTTTTAATAACTCTGTTTGATCTCTCGGCAGAGTTAGTGCGAGGATAATAAAGAGGAGTATAGAAAACTTCAGAGTTGTATTTTTGACATAAGGCTTTAAATTCTTTGCTTTTCAGTTGTGTTCCACTGTCACAAATTATTGATTGTGGAACACCATAAATCAAAAAGATTCCTTCTTCTAAGTTTTTACACACACTCTTAGCAGTAGCGGAACGGACGGGAAATAATACTACATACTTGCTAAAGTAGTCGCATACTACCAATAGATGAGTGTAGCCTTGAGTTGAGCGTACTAAAAGTTCTATAAAATCTACACTAATCATTTGCCATGGCCTACTAATTTCGGGACGACTGCCCATTAATCCTGTGGGTAGTTTTTGTTCGGGTTTCTGTTGTTGGCAAATTGTACAACAATTGACATATCTGGTAATGTCGCTTTTCATCTGAGGCCAATAATAAAGATTTTTAATTTTAGAGTATGTTTTAAAGATACCGACATGTCCAGCTGTTGGATGATCATGATACCGTGAAAGGATCTCTTTGCGATGGTCTTTGGGAACTACCAGTTTCCAAACGTCAGACTCGTTGGCGAGTTCGGGTATACCAGGTTTAACATATTTGTACAATTTATTAATTTCAGTACGCCACTGAGGGTACTTTAAAGGAAATTCCGATATCTTGGTAATCATTTTTCTATACCATCGGTCAGAAATGTTAGAAATTTCGTTGGCATTCGATTGAAGAACATCAACCGACACAGGTACGGAACGCGATAAGAAGTCAGGAACGACATTGTCTTTGCCTTTCCGATGTCATCATTTTGTTTTCGACCTTACTTAAGGTCGGTTTGACGCAGCTCTAACTTCTTTTCTATTCTGTGCTAATCTAAAAAGCTCTACATACCCTTCACAACCTAAATTTCTAATAATTTGACTAATATAGTTTGGTCTAGGTCTTCCTATATCCTTCTATCTTTTTCCTATCCAGCTGGCTCTACATAGATATTAGCAACCTGATGGTTGTTAAAGAACTCTAACATGTTTACATGATTACCATTTATAGGGAAATGAAATATAACCTGGTTATCCGCTTCAAAAAGGAAAAGTGTTAAATTATATGTTATGGTAAGGCTTAAGCAACGAATCGCTGTCAACATGCCAGACCGCTACCTAATTGTGAGTTATGTTATGATGACGTTTATTAAATTATCTGTTATGGTAAGGCTTAAGCAACGAAACGCTACCAACATGCCAGACCGATACCTAATTGTGAGTTATGTCAAGGTGACGTTTATTAAATTATATGTTATGGTAAGGCTTAAGCAACAAATCGCTACCAACATGCCAGACCGCTACCTAATTGTGAGCTATATCATGGTGACGTTTATTAAATTATATGTTATGGTAAGGCTTAAGCAACGAAACGCTACCAACATTCCAGACCTCTAACTAATTGTGAGTTATGTCCTGGTGACATTTAGTTAACTGATTTTTATTTTTTTTTTTGTTTTGTTTTCGAACTTACTTAAAGTCGGTTTGACGCAGCTCTAAATTCTTTTCTATTCTGTGCTAATCTAAAAAGCTCTACATACCCTTCACAACCTAAATTTCTAATAATTTGACTAATATAGTTTGGTCTAGGTCTTCCTATATCCTTCTATCTTTTTCCTATCCAGCTGGCTCTACATAGATATTAGCAACCTGATGGTTGTTAAAGAACTCTAACATGTTTACATGATTACCATTTATAGGGAAATGAAATATAACCTGGTTATCCGCTTCAAAAAGGAAAAGTGTTAAATTATATGTTATGGTAAGGCTTAAGCAACGAATCGCTGTCAACATGCCAGACCGCTACCTAATTGTGAGTTATGTTATGATGACGTTTATTAAATTATCTGTTATGGTAAGGCTTAAGCAACGAAACGCTACCAACATGCCAGACCGATACCTAATTGTGAGTTATGTCAAGGTGACGTTTATTAAATTATATGTTATGGTAAGGCTTAAGCAACAAATCGCTACCAACATGCCAGACCGCTACCTAATTGTGAGCTATATCATGGTGACGTTTATTAAATTATATGTTATGGTAAGGCTTAAGCAACGAAACGCTACCAACATTCCAGACCTCTAACTAATTGTGAGTTATGTCCTGGTGACATTTAGTTAACTGATTTTTATTTTTTTTTGTTTTGTTTTCGAACTTACTTAAAGTCGGTTTGACGCAGCTCTAAATTCTTTTCTATTCTGAGCTAATCTAAAAAGGTCCACATACCCTTCACAACCTAAATCTCTAATTATTTGACTAATATAGCTTTGTCTAGGCCTTCCTACTCTATTTTTATTTGGTAGTCTATAATCTAAGACTTTACTAAATAGTCCCTCATGTCTTAACTGGTGCTCTATCATTCTATCTCTCCTGACCTTCAATTGTTTCCACATACAGGGTTCCTCACCTATCCTTCTATAAACTTCCTCGTTTGTTACTCTATCTGTCCAGCTAATCTTTAACATTCTCCTATAGCACCAAGTTTCAAAAGCTTCTATCCTTTTCTTATCTACTTCTTTAATTGTCCAAGTCTCACTACCGTATAGTAGAACGCTCCATACGTACGACTTTAAAAACTTTTTCTATTATCTAAACTAATACTATTAGCTATTAGTAAGTTTTTCTTTTAAAAACATTTTTCTAGCTTGAGCTATTCTAGCTACTATATCCCTTCTGCTACGTCCATCCTTTGTAATTATACTACCTAAATAGCAAAATTCATCTACCTCCTCTAACTCGGTATTACCTATTTTTAATTTTGGTTTATAACTAGGCTGTAACTCACTTGTCATTATCTTTGTCTTTACCGAGTTAATTCTCATACTATAGTTACTCCGTAGTATCTCATCTAAAATATTTAAAACTCTCCTAACTCTTTTCTAGACTCTGCTATAATGGCTATATCATCTGCAAAACGTAACATGTCTATTTTCTGTCCCTGTACACTAATACCTATCTCTTTTCTCTCTCTAGCTAAGTTTAAAGCTTCCTCAATATAAACATTAAAAATCAAGGAGACAGTATACAACCCTGTCTAACACCATTTCTAATCTTAGCTTCCTTTTCTATTTCATCAAATCTAATTACTACACTTTGGTTTTATATAGACTGTAAATAATTTTTCTATCCCTATGAGAGATTCCTATTTTTGCAAAACCCTGAACATAACAATCCAATTAACCCTATCAAATGCTTTTTCTAAATCTACAAATGCGAAATGAGTCTTTTATTTTTTGTAACCTTTTTCGATAATTACCCTAATCATTAGTATCGGTTCTCTAGTCCTCTGTCTTTACGAAAACCATATTGGTCTTCGCCTAAATAATTCTCAGTCAAAGCTTCTACTCTATTTTCAATTATTATTGTTAGTATTTTGGAAGCATGAGAAGTTAAACTAACGTTCTAAAATTCTCACACCTATCAGCTCCTGACTTTTTGGGATTGCGATAATAATATTTTTTCGAAATCTATTGGAACCTCACCTGTATCATATATTAATTTCACTAGTTCATATAATCTATCTAAAGTTTTCTGACTTGCATATTTTATTAATTCTGCGGGAATATCGTCTATCCCTGGCGCTTTATCTAGTTTAAGATTCCGAACAGCTCTATCAAATTCCTCTCTTAATATTGAGTACCCTATTTCTACATCCTCTTCTTGGTCGTTCTCTAACTCATCCATATCGTCTCCCTTATATAAATCTTCTAAATATCTTTTCCATCTATCTGCTACCTCAACTTTATTTATTAGAAGCTCATTATTCTCGTCTCTAATACCATTATATTTTTCCTATCTTCCCAAAAACTTTTTAACTGCCCTGTATGCCCTGTCTGTCTTACCTACTCTCAAATCATCTTGTATTCCTTACAGTTCTCTTCCATCCATTTATTTCTAGCTTTTCTACACTCATGTACTATCTTATTTCTAACTGTATTATATTTTTGCTTACTTTCACTATCCACTTCTCTGAAAGGTTTAAGCTTTCTTCTATTCTCTATTAAATCTAATATCTCCTTTGTTACCCACGGTTTTCTCGCTTCTATTTTTTCTTACCTATAGTCTGTGTTGCTATATCATGTACAGTCAGTTTTATTTCTTTCCATCTATTTTCTACGTTCCTTCCTACAGCTATCTCTTTGCTCTTATTATCTAATACTTGTTTATATTCCTCTTTACCCTACTATCATTAAGCTTACCTAGATCCCATCCTTCTCTTTTACCCTTTCTCAATTTTTGAATTTTAGTTTACACTTCATTTTAACTAAGTTATGATCGCTATCTATGTCAGCCCCTGGATAACTACGACAGTTTTAACTTGGTTTCTAAATCTTTGTTTAACTAAAATATAATCTATTTGGTATCTAGCCCTATCACCTGGGGCTTTCCAGGTATATCTTCTCCTAACATGTTGTTCGAATAGGGTGTTTACAGTTACTAATCTATGTTCCTGGCAAAACTCAACTAATCTTTCTCCTCTATCATTTCGTCTGCCATACCCAAATTTTCCTGCCATTTTTCCCTCACTACCTTCTCCCACTGACGCATTAAAATCGCCCATAACTATTAAATTCTCATCTCCTTTTACTTTTCTCACTATACTATTTATATTCTCGTATACCTTTTCTACTTCCTCATCCTCGTACTGAGTTGTTGGCATGTAAACCTGTACTAAAACAGTGTCTGTGGGTTTTGTACTCAATCTAACCATAATTATTCTATCACTAAATTGTAAGTACTCTTTAACTTTATGCCCTAATCTTTACCTAACACTATTCCTACCCCTGCCTGTCCATTAGTTGAAGAAGTTGTAATTATTCTATAATTATCTTTCCAAAAGTCATTACTATCTGGCCATCTCACCTCACTAATACCTAAAATGTCCAGCTTTTCCTTTCTCATTTCGACTAATAAATTCGTTAACTTATCTACTCTAAGTAATGACCTTACATTCCAAGTCCCTATCACTAAATCGAACTGTTGTTTTATATTCTTACGATGACGAGCCCCAAGTACCCCTCCCGGAGATCCGAATGAGGGAGTATTTTACCTCGGACAAGAATTTTACTTGTGAGCTCTCCATCATATATATTTCGTGCTTTAGGCCACGCACACCTGGGAAATATTGTGGTAGGCTCCCATATCTTTCCACAACGCAGTTTTTAAAGATTTTAGCAAAAAGCCGTATCCGTCACGGCCAACCCCCAACAAGCTTGTAAATTATTGAGGATCGCCCGAGACCAACCGACCCTCCTCCAATATCTTTTAGCCAGCAAGGCTGCTGCCCCTTGCTGCGCCTTTTAATCGCCTTTTACGATAAGCAGGCTTACTATAGTAGTATTCTTTATCCCCTACTATAGGGCCTTTCCGATGAATGATGTTGAAATCGTAGGGTTGCAGACGGAGAGACCATCGAGCTAATCTACCTTGAGGGTCCTTCAAACGGTGCAACCACAGCGAAGAATGATGGTCAGTAATAACCGTAAACGAAACGCCATCTAAATAATGTCTTAATTTTTCCACAGCTCAGATAACAGCAATACATTCTCGCTCGGTAGTGGAGTATTTTCTTTCTTGGGTTGTCAAAGAACGAGATAAATAGCAAATAACGTTATCACCTTGGTCGGATTCTTGGGTAAGAACAGCTCCGATGCCATAGGCAGAGGCGTCTGTTTGCAAAATAAACCGTTTCGCAAAATCAGGACAGGTCAAAATGGGGGTTAACACTAAACTCTCCTTAAGGTGGTTAAATGCTAACTCACAAGATTCAGACCATTTCCAAATAGTCTTTTCTTTGTCAAGTCTGTAAGCGGATGTACGATAGTAGAAAATTTTTTGATAAATCTCCGATACCAACTTGCGGTACCTAAAAATCGACGCAGTTCTGTAACAGTTTTTGGACGAGATATATTCAGAATCGCACTAATTTTCTCGGGATCGGGTCTTAATCCATTAGCATCTACAACATAACCTAGATATTTGAGTTCGGGTACACAAAATTTACATTTCTCCAAACTAATAACGAGACCAGCTTCAGCCAATCGATCAAGAACTTTTGCGAGAACTTCCAAATGAGTATTAAAATCTTTCGAAATCACAACCACATCATCAAGATACTGCAAAACAAAGGGTTGCAGATCGGCACCTAAAGTGTTATCTATCAAGCGCTGAAACGTTGCAGGGGCATTAGTCAGACCAAAAGGCATCCTAGTGAACCGATAGAGCCCACGCCCTGGAACCGTAAATGCAGTAAAATCCTTAGAGGACTCTGACAAAGGCACTTGCCAGTACGCTGACCTAATATCAATTGACGATAAATATTGGGCATCACGTAATTGATCTAAAATCGCAGATATGTAAGGAAAAGGTAGGCGTCCTTAATGGTGACGCGATTTAGTTGGCGATAATCGACACAGAATCGGTAGGAACCATCCTTTTTCGGAACAAGACAGACAGGTGATGACCATGCACTTTTGCTAGGTTCAACTATTCCCGCTTGTAACATTTCATTTAGTTCATTATCTATGATTTTCTGTTTAGCCGGGAATACAGGGTAGTATCTTTGTTTAATAGATTTTGTATCAGGAGTGATTTCAATGACATGTTCAGTAGTGGTGCACAAGCCTAAGCCAATTCCCATTATTTTCAATTTATTTGAAATTAAATTATTTAACGCATTGCGCTGATCAATAGATAATTAATCAGGATTATTTAAACTTGCAATGTGAGGAATTTTTGATTCATTGTCAAAATGCCAAATGTCTTCCTTTAAATTAGGGACAATACCCATTAATTTCCAAAAATCAATACCAAGTATTATATCGTGACACAATTCGGGTACTACTAAAACATTTACAATGCGTAATTTATCTAACAGTTGTATCGGTGTGGCTATATAACCTAAACTTTTACATATTTGTCCATTAGCAACTGTACATTCAGTTGGCGACTTAATTAAAGTGAGTCCAAGTTTCAATAATAATTCGTAACCAGGTAGTCCTACAACAGTTTGTGCAGCACCACTATCTAAAAGAGCTAAAATAGGATATTCCACAATTTTTATTTTCACATAGGGTCTCTGATCACCTTCAACATGAGAGAGAACATAGTCAAGTAAGATTTGCGCAGGAAATTGATCAGATTTAAACGTAATTGATTTGCATGGCTTAATATTTTCAGGATCGAATTTAGGGGAAGTCAAGCTTTCAGATGAATCGAGGTTAACCACTTGACTTAACGGTTTCCTCGTGAAAAGTTTAAATGAGTATTGCACTCGGGACAGGTGCGAATAGTGAAATCGTGTTTTCCACATTTATAACAGAATAGTTTCTTTGGTTCCGTACAATTTGTACTAGTATGACCTAAACGTGAACAATTCCAACAAACTACAGTTTTGAATTGGGTGATGTCTCAACTACAGCAGGCAACGCAGATGCAACTCCTGACACAGCTTTAGTTTTGCGAACAAATGCAAAATCTGGTTCGACACAGTCGCTTTTTCTACAAGGCGGCATATAATTATCTAAACGGTATTTCGTGACTTCAAGTTTTAAACATTCTGCTTCTAATTCACGTAACGAAGTGACGGATGCCAGTTGTGCGGTGTAAAAAGGGGCAAGATTTCTTGAAATAATATCTAATTGTACATCATCGGGTATGCTGCCATATCGTCGGAACATTGACTTCATAATTAACAAGTATTCCACGATATTTTCGGAGGGATCTTGAGTTCGCGACAAAATTTTCTTAAACAGTCGACGCCTGTAATCAGGAGGTTCAAAATGTCGAATTAATAAAGAAGATAGGTCGTGCCAATTAGTAAATTGGTGACGATTACTACTGTACCATAATAAGGCTTTGGATTCAAATAAATCTACTGAACTTTCAAAAAGCTGTAAATCGGAAACACCACGAGCAACTTTAAGCTCATTTACTCTTTCTAGAAAATTATGAACACTAAGTCCAGTAGGATCTCCAGAAAATTTTAAGTTCCATTTAACTACGGGTGTATGGTGACCTTTAAAATTAGAACTAGAGGCAGGATTACTAGAAACAACACTATCCGAGAGATTAGGCGCTTTTACAGTTTCATCTGTAGCTAACGTTTGAGTAGCAAACATTGCAGGAAGGGCGATAAAATCTGACGCCGTTTGTACATCCAAATTGTCCATAAGCGTAAGAATTGCCGGTAACAACTGATTATATGTCTTAGTTTGTTCAGGGTTAACGAAGAAGTAACGATGAGATTATTTCTTTTAATAAATGAATAAGACGCGAACGAATAGTAGCCAAAGGTGAGTCCAATTTCTTCAGTTTGCTTTAAGTTCAGTTAATTTAGTTCCAATAATTTCAAATTCTTCATCAGTATTTAATTTCAAAGTTGGGTAAGATAATGATTTATCCAATTGTTCCATTTTAATTAAGGGACGGAGACATGCTCGCATATGGTCTACAGTTTCAGTGGTAGCCATATCAACACTACGAATGAATAATTCAAAACACAGCTCATCTTTTCTTAAACGGTTGAGGTCTAATTTATATTCAGCCATTACACATAAAAATATATCACTACACAACTTTAATGTTCCTGTTTCTCCACACGAAAATTGTTATAATCACAAAACATCAAATGATACTCAAATATACCGCAGAAATGGTGAAACAACAAAATAATAATCAAAAGTAGCACGCAAACGTAAAGGTTACACAAGTTCACATAAACACAAAAACAAATTCTGTAAATAGAAATCTTGGTTAACTTCAAGGGCACTAATGAAAATTGATTATTCGAGGAAACGCCAAAATATTTAAAACGAGAACACAAAAAAAATCAATGCAGGTTTTCGAGGCCACACGCGTTGGGTGCGCCAATTTTTGGATGTCACGGAAAATTTAAGTCAAGTTGACGGCCGCTAGAAATGTGCTTCGGTAGCAGCTTTTGGGTTTGGGGGTGGTGATAACTTTTGCTCCGGCTTAGTCAGGGTGAGACTATAATTCAGGGTAGATCAGAAAATGTACTGCACAGATTATATTAATAAGGGTTAGTATTGAATCAGAGCCGGGACAGGGAATGCCAAGGCGCCAGGAACTGATAACAATTAAGGAGCGTATGAAACCTAAAGTTCTAGTTCCAACAGACTTCGAAGGAACCCCCTTCCAGATCATAAATATAAAACACGCAACTTCACAAAATAACTATCTTTAATATCGCATCGGAACACAAAAACAATTAATAACAAAATTCCAAATACCAGTTGAATTTCAATATTACATCAATTATGATTAACACAAGAATAGAAAATACAAAATTAGTAAATATTACCGTAAGGAACCCCGCACGAGTGCATATCAGGGAAGAAGAACTTCTAACTTCTTACTCACTTTAAAGTTATTTATTACTCACGTACTCATATACCCTTGGCCAAGAAAGCATGTAGTAGTACGTAAAATGCACCATAAATTAAGTGCTAGGTGTTCTAACCTCAATTTCAAATAAGCACCTCGTGGAGCAATCTCTAACAATAGTGTAAATATTAGATACCTTAACGTACTGTTGAAATATTTCACAATTATCTTAATGAATCACCCTAGGCAGTAAAGAGGGTGCCTAGAAATATACTAAATGTTGATTTTTAAATATTAAATTTTGTATATCAGTATTACTAAATTTTGAATGAAGTAGATGTACTTCTTATGAACAGCAATAGTTCAAATTAGTAATATTAAGTCCTAGTAAAGGAAAATAATAAAACCACAATGGCACCAAATAAGCACAAACACTAACAACGAACAATAAATACATGGAATAATCTTACTCAATGATTAGCTTCTGTACGTAGTTATCTCACATCAAAAGTCGTCGAAGTCCTAGGCTGCTGGAATGGTAACCCAGAGCAACGACAGCTGGTCGCCAACGCCAATAAATGATAAACAATAAAGTTGATAGTGCGACAACGTTCTTGAGATAACGGAGACAGGAGCATAAACAGAATGAAGAGCATACGTATAACGCACAATGAGAAGGCGTAGGGAGGAAAAAGAAGAAGAAGAAGAAGGAGGACCCTAAAATTTAATATTAGAAATCAAGTTGCAAACAAAAATTGAGATATTAATTACCACGTAAGTGGGTCAATTAAATGTGCACTAACTGATTTAGAGATAACAGGACGTTACAATATTTAGATTTCAATAACGAACATCTGCACCTAGAAAAATTAAAATAATAAAATTTAATCTATTTTAATTCATACCAATTATGAACGGTGATAATGAATTTAAATCCACTACAAGTGAAAATCGAAGCTTGCAAAAGGTATTCCAGAACCATAAAACCAAAATTGCCAAACTCCAATAATTATTTGTCGGTTTTACCTAAATCCGTAATCAATACGTTTATATCGGCAGAATCCAACTTTCACCAACAACGATCGAAATAAGAATGCCTCTTATCCACAAGGACAAAAGCAAAGTACAGCTTATTATCATATTTGTAATTTCCAATGCAGATAAGTAACGTAAATTTGAGTATACGGCAATAACTTGTAATTATGAAGGTTAACACGAATGAAGCGCAAAGGTAACAACGATATAGATAGCAGGACTATGCTATCAGCAGACAATTGAATTTAGAAATATTATATAAATAGAATGCTGACACAGAAGTGTCGACCGGAAGGTTACATCTCCCCTTCTCTTCGTAAGGAAGTAAACTCCATTGAAGATTGAGTTTACTGACAAAACTCATACATGAATTAGATCACCACATGAGGGATCCATTTTTGAAAAGTTCGGGCCTCACAACATAAGTATGTTCCACACAACAATTTCAAAAATATAAGAGAAAAAAAACAAAGCCAAACAAACATAAAGAAAACATCAACCTTGAACATCAATAACTGCAGGTTTTAATTCTTGAACATGCCAAGTCCCTGCGGGTTCGCCATCACTATCTTCCAATTCATAAACATAAGCACCAATCTTTTTCTTAACCTTATAAGGCCCTATGAATTTTGGAGCCAGTTTAGCAGATATGAATTTGGTTGCGTCGCTAAGGATCTTGTTACGTCGCCATACAAGTTGACCTATCTGGTAAGTCACATCTCTTCTACGCAGATTGTAGGTGTGTCGAAAACGCTCGTGAGCGAGACGAAGACGCTTTTTCACCGTTTCTCGTAATTTCTGAAAACCAGTTTTTCTCTTTTTCACTTGAGAATTTAAATTAGGCGGTTCGGAGGCATTCACATCAATAAAGTATTCCTTACCATCGGCAACGTGTTCTCTACCAAAATTAATATAATAAGGGGTGAAACCTGTCGTTTCGCTAGTGGAAGTACGAATTGCACAAGCCACAACGGCTAATTGATTATCCCAAGCACGATGGGTATCCTTGATGTATGAAGCGATCATGGTTTTAATAACTCTGTTTGATCTCTCGGCAGAGTTAGTGCGAGGATAATAAAGAGGAGTATAGAAAACTTCAGAGTTGTATTTTTGACATAAGGCTTTAAATTCTTTGCTTTTCAGTTGTGTTCCACTGTCACAAATTATTGATTGTGGAACACCATAAATCAAAAAGATTCCTTCTTCTAAGTTTTTACACACACTCTTAGCAGTAGCGGAACGGACGGGAAATAATACTACATACTTGCTAAAGTAGTTGCGTACTACCATTAGATGAATGTAGCCTTGACTTGAGCGTACCAACAGTTCTATAAAATCTACACTAATTATTTGCCATGGCCTACTAATTTTAGAATGACTGCGCATTAATCCTGTGGGTAGTTTTTGTTCGGGTTTCTGTTGTTGGCAAATAGTACAACGATTGACATATCTGGTAATGTCGTTTTTCATCTGAGGGCAATAATAAAGATTTTTAATTTTAGAATATGTCTTAAAGATACCGACATGTCCAGCTGATGGATGATCATGATACCGTGAAAGGATCTCTTTGCGATGGTCTTTGGGAACAACCAATTTCCAAACGTCAGACTCATTGGCGAGTTCGGGTATACCAGGTTTAACATATTTGTATAATTTATTGATTTCAGTATGCCACTGAAGGTACTTTAAAGGAAATTCCGATATTTTGGTAATCATTTTTCTATACCATCGGTCAGAAATGTTAGAAATTTCGTTGGCATTCGATTGAAGAACATCAACCGACACAGGTACGGAACGCGATAAGAAGTCAGGAACGACATTGTCTTTGCCTTTCCGATGTCATCATTTTGTTTTCGACCTTACTTAAGGTCGGTTTGACGCAGCTCTAACTTCTTTTCTATTCTGTGCTAATCTAAAAAGCTCTACATACCCTTCACAACCTAAATTTCTAATAATTTGACTAATATAGTTTGGTCTAGGTCTTCCTATATCCTTCTATCTTTTCCTATCCAGCTGGCTCTACATAGATATTAGCAACCTGATGGTTGTTAAAGAACTCTAACATGTTTACATGATTACCATTTATAGGAAATGAAATATAACCTGGTTATCCGCTTCAAAAGGAAAAGTGTTAAATTATATGTTATGGTAAGGCTTAAGCAACGAATCGCTGTCAACATGCCAGACCGCTACCTAATTGTGAGTTATGTTATGATGACGTTTATTAAATTATCTGTTATGGTAAGGCTTAAGCAACGAAACGCGACCAACATGCCAGCCCGATACCTAATTGTGAGTTATGTCAAGGTGAGGTTTATTAAATTATATGTTATGGTAAGGCTTAAGCAACAAATCGCTACCAACATGCCAGACCGCTACCTAATTGTGAGCTATATCATGGTGACGTTTATTAAATTATATGTTATGGTAAGGCTTAAGCAACGAAACGCTACCAACATTCCAGACCTCTAACTAATTGTGAGTTATGTCCTGGTGACATTTAGTTAACTGATTTTATTTTTTTTGTTTTGTTTTCGAACTTACTTAAAGTCGGTTTGACGCAGCTCTAAATTCTTTTCTATTCTGAGCTAATCTAAAAGGTCCACATACCCTTCACAACCTAAATCTCTAATTATTTGACTAATATAGCTTTGTCTAGGCCTTCCTACTCTATTTTTATTTGGTAGTCTATAATCTAAGACTTTACTAAATAGTCCCTCATGTCTTAACTGGTGCTCTATCATTCTATCTCTCCTGACCTTCAATTGTTTCCACATACAGGGTTCCTCACCTATCCTTCTATAAACTTCCTCGTTTGTTACTCTATCTGTCCAGCTAATCTTTAACATTCTCCTATAGCACCAAGTTTCAAAAGCTTCTATCCTTTTCTTATCTACTTCTTTAATTGTCCAAGTCTCACTACCGTATAGTAGAACGCTCCATACGTACGACTTTAAAAACTTTTCTATTATCTAAACTAATACTATTAGCTATTAGTAAGTTTTTCTTTTAAAACATTTTTCTAGCTTGAGCTATTCTAGCTACTATATCCCTTCTGCTACGTCCATCCTTTGTAATTATACTACCTAAATAGCAAAATTCATCTACCTCCTCTAACTCGGTATTACCTATTTTTAATTTTGGTTTATAACTAGGCTGTAACTCACTTGTCATTATCTTTGTCTTTACCGAGTTAATTCTCATACTATAGTTACTCCGTAGTATCTCATCTAAAATATTTAAAACTCTCCTAACTCTTTTCTAGACTCTGCTATAATGGCTATATCATCTGCAAAACGTAACATGTCTATTTTCTGTCCCTGTACACTAATACCTATCTCTTTCTCTCTCTAGCTAAGTTTAAAGCTTCCTCAATATAAACATTAAAAATCAAGGAGACAGTATACAACCCTGTCTAACACCATTTCTAATCTTAGCTTCCTTTTCTATTTCATCAAATCTAATTACTACACTTTGGTTTTATATAGACTGTAAATAATTTTTCTATCCCTATGAGAGATTCCTATTTTTGCAAAACCCTGAACATAACAATCCAATTAACCCTATCAAATGCTTTTCTAAATCTACAAATGCGAAATGAGTCTTTTATTTTTTGTAACCTTTTTCGATAATTACCCTAATCATTAGTATCGGTTCTCTAGTCCCTCTGTCTTTACGAAAACCATATTGGTCTTCGCCTAAATAATTCTCAGTCAAAGCTTCTACTCTATTTTCAATTATTATTGTTAGTATTTTGGAAGCATGAGAAGTTAAACTAACCGTTCTAAAATTCTCACACCTATCAGCTCCTGACTTTTTTGGGATTGCGATAATAATATTTTTTTCGAAATCTATTGGAACCTCACCTGTATCATATATTAATTTCACTAGTTCATATAATCTATCTAAAGTTTTCTGACTTGCATATTTTATTAATTCTGCGGGAATATCGTCTATCCCTGGCGCTTTATCTAGTTTAAGATTCCGAACAGCTCTATCAAATTCCTCTCTTAATATTGAGTACCCTATTTCTACATCCTCTTCTTGGTCGTTCTCTAACTCATCCATATCGTCTCCCTTATATAAATCTTCTAAATATCTTTTCCATCTATCTGCTACCTCAACTTTATTTATTAGAAGCTCATTATTCTCGTCTCTAATACCATTATATTTTTCCTATCTTCCCAAAAACTTTTTAACTGCCCTGTATGCCCTGTCTGTCTTACCTACTCTCAAATCATCTTGTATTCCCTTACAGTTCTCTTCCATCCATTTATTTCTAGCTTTTCTACACTCATGTACTATCTTATTTCTAACTGTATTATATTTTGCTTACTTTCACTATCCACTTCTCTGAAAGGTTTAAGCTTTCTTCTATTCTCTATTAAATCTAATATCTCCTTTGTTACCCACGGTTTTCTCGCTTCTATTTTTTCTTACCTATAGTCTGTGTTGCTATATCATGTACAGTCAGTTTTATTTCTTTCCATCTATTTTCTACGTTCCTTCCTACAGCTATCTCTTTGCTCTTATTATCTAATACTTGTTTATATTCCTCTTTACCCTACTATCATTAAGCTTACCTAGATCCCATCCTTCTCTTTTACCCTTTCTCAATTTTTTGAATTTTAGTTTACACTTCATTTTAACTAAGTTATGATCGCTATCTATGTCAGCCCCTGGATAACTACGACAGTTTTAACTTGGTTTCTAAATCTTTGTTTAACTAAAATATAATCTATTTGGTATCTAGCCCTATCACCTGGGGCTTTCCAGGTATATCTTCTCCTAACATGTTGTTCGAATAGGGTGTTTACAGTTACTAATCTATGTTCCTGGCAAAACTCAACTAATCTTTCTCCTCTATCATTTCGTCTGCCATACCCAAATTTTCCTACCATTTTCCCTCACTACCTTCTCCCACTGACGCATTAAAATCGCCCATAACTATTAAATTCTCATCTCCTTTTACTTTTCTCACTATACTATTTATATTCTCGTATACCTTTTCTACTTCCTCATCCTCGTACTGAGTTGTTGGCATGTAAACCTGTACTAAAACAGTGTCTGTGGGTTTTGTACTCAATCTAACCATAATTATTCTATCACTAAATTGTAAGTACTCTTTAACTTTATGCCCTAATCTTTTACCTAACACTATTCCTACCCCTGCCTGTCCATTAGTTGAAGAAGTTGTAATTATTCTATAATTATCTTTCCAAAAGTCATTACTATCTGGCCATCTCACCTCACTAATACCTAAAATGTCCAGCTTTTCCTTTCTCATTTCGACTAATAAATTCGTTAACTTATCTACTCTAAGTAATGACCTTACATTCCAAGTCCCTATCACTAAATCGAACTGTTGTTTTATATTCTTACGATGACGAGCCCCAAGTACCCCCTCCCGGAGATCCGAATGAGGGAGTATTTTACCTCCGGACAAGAATTTTACTTGTGAGCTCTCCATCATATATATTTCGTGCTTTAGGCCACGCACACCTGGGAAATATTGTGGTAGGCTCCCATATCTTTCCACAACGCAGTTTTTAAAGATTTTAGCAAAAAGCCGTATCCGTCACGGCCAACCCCCAACAAGCTTGTAAATTATTGAGGATCGCCCGAGACCAACCGACCCTCCTCCAATATCTTTTAGCCAGCAAGGCTGCTGCCCCTTGCTGCGCCTTTTAATCGCCTTTTACGATAAGCAGGCTTACTATAGTAGTATTCTTTATCCCCTACTATAGGGCCTTTCCGATGAATGATGTTGAAATCGTAGGGTTGCAGACGGAGAGACCATCGAGCTAATCTACCTTGAGGGTCCTTCAAACGGTGCAACCACAGCGAAGAATGATGGTCAGTAATAACCGTAAACGAAACGCCATCTAAATAATGTCTTAATTTTTCCACAGCTCAGATAACAGCAATACATTCTCGCTCGGTAGTGGAGTATTTTCTTTCTTGGGTTGTCAAAGAACGAGATAAATAGCAAATAACGTTATCACCTTGGTCGGATTCTTGGGTAAGAACAGCTCCGATGCCATAGGCAGAGGCGTCTGTTTGCAAAATAAACCGTTTCGCAAAATCAGGACAGGTCAAAATGGGGGTTAACACTAAACTCTCCTTAAGGTGGTTAAATGCTAACTCACAAGATTCAGACCATTTCAAATAGTCTTTTCTTTGTCAAGTCTGTAAGCGGATGTACGATAGTAGAAAATTTTTGATAAATCTCCGATACCAACTTGCGGTACCTAAAATCGACGCAGTTCTGTAACAGTTTTTGGACGAGATATATTCAGAATCGCACTAATTTTCTCGGATCGGGTCTTAATCCATTAGCATCTACAACATAACCTAGATATTTGAGTTCGGTCACAAAATTTACATTTCTCCAAACTAATAACGAGACCAGCTTCAGCCAATCGATCAAGAACTTTTGCGAGAACTTCCAAATGAGTATTAAAATCTTTCGAAATCACAACCACATCATCAAGATACTGCAAAACAAAGGGTTGCAGATCGGCACCTAAAGTGTTATCTATCAAGCGCTGAAACGTTGCAGGGGCATTAGTCAGACCAAAAGGCATCCTAGTGAACCGATAGAGCCCACGCCCTGGAACCGTAAATGCAGTAAAATCCTTAGAGGACTCTGACAAAGGCACTTGCCAGTACGCTGACCTAATATCAATTGACGATAAATATTGGGCATCACGTAATTGATCTAAAATCGCAGATATGTAAGGAAAAAGGTAGGCGTCCTTAATGGTGACGCGATTTAGTTGGCGATAATCGACACAGAATCGGTAGGAACCATCCTTTTTCGGAACAAGACAGACAGGTGATGACCATGCACTTTTGCTAGGTTCAACTATTCCCGCTTGTAACATTTCATTTAGTTCATTATCTATGATTTTCTGTTTAGCCGGGAATACAGGGTAGTATCTTTGTTTAATAGATTTTGTATCAGGAGTGATTTCAATGACATGTTCAGTAGTGGTGCACAAGCCTAAGCCAATTCCCATTATTTTCAATTTATTTGAAATTAAATTATTTAACGCATTGCGCTGATCAATAGATAATTAATCAGGATTATTTAAACTTGCAATGTGAGGAATTTTTGATTCATTGTCAAAATGCCAAATGTCTTCCTTTAAATTAGGGACAATACCCATTAATTTCCAAAAATCAATACCAAGTATTATATCGTGACACAATTCGGGTACTACTAAAACATTTACAATGCGTAATTTATCTAACAGTTGTATCGGTGTGGCTATATAACCTAAACTTTTACATATTTGTCCATTAGCAACTGTACATTCAGTTGGCGACTTAATTAAAGTGAGTCCAAGTTTCAATAATAATTCGTAACCAGGTAGTCCTACAACAGTTTGTGCAGCACCACTATCTAAAAGAGCTAAAATAGGATATTCCACAATTTTTATTTTCACATAGGGTCTCTGATCACCTTCAACATGAGAGAGAACATAGTCAAGTAAGATTTGCGCAGGAAATTGATCAGATTTAAACGTAATTGATTTGCATGGCTTAATATTTTCAGGATCGAATTTAGGGGAAGTCAAGCTTTCAGATGAATCGAGGTTAACCACTTGACTTAACGGTTTCCTCGTGAAAAGTTTAAATGAGTATTGCACTCGGGACAGGTGCGAATAGTGAAATCGTGTTTTCCACATTTATAACAGAATAGTTTCTTTGGTTCCGTACAATTTGTACTAGTATGACCTAAACGTGAACAATTCCAACAAACTACAGTTTTTGAATTGGGTGATGTCTCAACTACAGCAGGCAACGCAGATGCAACTCCTGACACAGCTTTAGTTTTGCGAACAAATGCAAAATCTGGTTCGACACAGTCGCTTTTTCTACAAGGCGGCATATAATTATCTAAACGGTATTTCGTGACTTCAAGTTTTAAACATTCTGCTTCTAATTCACGTAACGAAGTGACGGATGCCAGTTGTGCGGTGTAAAAAGGGGCAAGATTTCTTGAAATAATATCTAATTGTACATCATCGGGTATGCTGCCATATCGTCGGAACATTGACTTCATAATTAACAAGTATTCCACGATATTTTCGGAGGGATCTTGAGTTCGCGACAAAATTTTCTTAAACAGTCGACGCCTGTAATCAGGAGGTTCAAAATGTCGAATTAATAAAGAAGATAGGTCGTGCCAATTAGTAAATTGGTGACGATTACTACTGTACCATAATAAGGCTTTGGATTCAAATAAATCTACTGAACTTTCAAAAAGCTGTAAATCGGAAACACCACGAGCAACTTTAAGCTCATTTACTCTTTCTAGAAAATTATGAACACTAAGTCCAGTAGGATCTCCAGAAAATTTTAAGTTCCATTTAACTACGGGTGTATGGTGACCTTTAAAATTAGAACTAGAGGCAGGATTACTAGAAACAACACTATCCGAGAGATTAGGCGCTTTTACAGTTTCATCTGTAGCTAACGTTTGAGTAGCAAACATTGCAGGAAGGGCGATAAAATCTGACGCCGTTTGTACATCCAAATTGTCCATAAGCGTAAGAATTGCCGGTAACAACTGATTATATGTCTTAGTTTGTTCAGGGGTTAACGAAGAAGTAACGATGAGATTATTTCTTTTTAATAAATGAATAAGACGCGAACGAATAGTAGCCAAAGGTGAGTCCAATTTCTTCAGTTTGCTTTAAGTTCAGTTAATTTAGTTCCAATAATTTCAAATTCTTCATCAGTATTTAATTTCAAAGTTGGGTAAGATAATGATTTATCCAATTGTTCCATTTTAATTAAGGGACGGAGACATGCTCGCATATGGTCTACAGTTTCAGTGGTAGCCATATCAACACTACGAATGAATAATTCAAAACACAGCTCATCTTTTCTTAAACGGTTGAGGTCTAATTTATATTCAGCCATTACACATAAAAATATATCACTACACAACTTCAATGTTCCTGTTTCTCCACACGAAAATCGTTATAATCACAAAACATCAAATGATACTCAAATATACCGCAGAAATGGTGAAACAACAAAATAATAATCAAAAGTAGCACGCAAACGTAAAGGTTACACAAGTTCACATAAACACAAAAACAAATTCTGTAAATAGAAATCTTGGTTAACTTCAAGGGCACTAATGAAAATTGATTATTCGAGGAAACGCCAAAATATTTAAAACGAGAACACAAAAAAAATCAATGCAGGTTTTCGAGGCCACACGCGTTGGGTGCGCCAATTTTTGGATGTCACGGAAAATTTAAGTCAAGTTGACGGCCGCTAGAAATGTGCTTCGGTAGCAGCTTTTGGGTTGGGGGTGGTGACAACTTTTGCTCCGGCTTAGTCAGGGTGAGACTATAATTCAGGGTAGATCAGAAAATGTACTGCACAGATTATATTAATAAGGGTTAGTATTGAATCAGAGCCGGGACAGGGAATGCCAAGGCGCCAGGAACTGATAACAATTAAGGAGCGTATGAAACCTAAAGTTCTAGTTCCAACAGACTTCGAAGGAACCCCCTTCCAGATCATAATTATAAAACACGCAACTTCACAAAATAACTATCTTTAATATCGCATCGGAACACAAAAACAATTAATAACAAAATTCCAAATACCAGTTGAATTTCAATATTACATCAATTATGATTAACACAAGAATAGAAAATACAAAATTAGTAAATATTACCGTAAGGAACCCCGCACGAGTGCATATCAGGGAAGAAGAACTTCTAACTTCTTACTCACTTTAAAGTTATTTATTACTCACGTACTCATATACCCTTGGCCAAGAAAGCATGTAGTAGTACGTAAAATGCACCATAAATTAAGTGCTAGGTGTTCTAACCTCAATTTCAAATAAGCACCTCGTGGGAGCAATCTCTAACAATAGTGTAAATATTAGATACCTTAACGTACTGTTGAAATATTTCACAATTATCTTAATGAATCACCCTAGGCAGTAAAGAGGGTGCCTAGAAATATACTAAATGTTGATTTTTTAAATATTAAATTTTGTATATCAGTATTACTAAATTTTGAATGAAGTAGATGTACTTCTTATGAACAGCAATAGTTCAAATTAGTAATATTAAGTCCTAGTAAAGGAAAATAATAAAACCACAATGGCACCAAATAAGCACAAACACTAACAACGAACAATAAATACATGGAATAATCTTACTCAATGATTAGCTTCTGTACGTAGTTATCTCACATCAAAAGTCGTCGAAGTCCTAGGCTGCTGGAATGGTAACCCAGAGCAACGACAGCTGGTCGCCAACGCCAATAAATGATAAACAATAAAGTTGATAGTGCGACAACGTTCTTGAGATAACGGAGACAGGAGCATAAACAGAATGAAGAGCATACGTATAACGCACAATGAGAAGGCGTAGGGAGGAAAAAGAAGAAGAAGAAGAAGGAGGACCCTAAAATTTAATATTAGAAATCAAGTTGCAAACAAATTGAGATATTAATTACCACGTAAGTGGGTCAATTAAATGTGCACTAACTGATTTAGAGATAACAGGACGTTACAATATTTAGATTTCAATAACGAACATCTGCACCTAGAAAAATTAAAATAATAAAATTTAATCTCTTTTAATTCATACCATTTATGAACGGTGATGATGAATTTAAATCCACTACAAGTGAAAATCGAAGCTTGCAAAAGGTATTCCAGAACCATAAAACCAAAATTGCCAAACTCCAATAATTATTTGTCGGTTTTACCTAAATCCGTAATCAATACGTTTATATCGGCAGAATCCAACTTTCACAAGGACAAAAGCAAAGTACAGCTTATTATCATATTTGTAATTTCCAATGCAGATAAGTAACGTAAATTTAAGTATACGGCAATAACTTGTAATTATGAAGGTTAACACGAATGAAGCGCAAAGGTAACAACGATATAGATAGCAGGACTATGCTATCACCAGACAATTGAATTTAGAAATATTATATAAATAGAATGCTGACACAGAAGTGTCGACCGGAAGGTTACGAACTCTATCCCATCCAACATTATTAGTAGCGTATCACTATCCGTTTCATTCTATATTAATTTACGGAATTCTTCTCTGGGGTCAAGTAGCCTGCTTGGGCAAACTATTCCGTCCTCAAAAGAAAGCTATACGAGTACTAAGCGGAGTCACACCTAGAACTTCATGCAAACAATTGTTTATTAATTTAAAAATAATGTCCCTACCTTCAGTATACATTTACGTCGTACTGTTAGAAATTCACAGGAATATAAAAAAATACATTGTCCACTCTGATATTCACACTTATGATACAAGATCAGCCAAATTAATCGCTCCGTCTTATTCGAAAACAAAATGCTCAGCAACGAATAAAATTAATATTGCCTTATATAATAAACTTCCTATCAATATTAAAGCTCTTAATTATAAAAAATTTAAAACTAAAATAAATACTTACCTTCTACAAGAATGTTACTATAGTATAGACAATTACCTAAGTGTTAATCTAACAAATCTGTAATTAAATTCAACGCAGATTTATGTTTGTCTTCAATAGTTTACTTGTTAGCCTAACAAATACTTAACATTATTCTGTTTATTAAACTTTTAAAAACACATTATAATACAATTTATTTTTAATGTACTTACAATATAATTTCAAAATTGTATTAATAAATAAAATAATACCATTAGGGAACTATATCATATAAAAACTTTTTTATGCTAGTTAGCTATTATATTTAATTATACTGATATACTCTAATGTAATTGAGAGAGTGAATAAATTTATCTTTATCTTATCTTTAAATACTTTGGATATATATATATATATATATATATATATATATATATATATATTGCGAAATCTCCATCCCATCCTGCTAAAGACAGCTTAAACAAAAGAAACCTTAAATGCTACTACTACGGCCTCACGATTTGGACGCAATAAATACTGCGAAATCTCAAGCCCCACAATTGGGTGGCCATTAATACCGCAAAATCTTCTCTATTGGCAAACATACTAGAAACCTTCCATACTGCTAATATACCTAGGAAAACTTGCAATAACTCTTCTTCGCAATGAAGTATACCACGGCTGCTCAGCTACTTTTCTGAAAAATCAAACTAACTAAAAAAAAAATTTGCTACGGTAAAACGCCTTAGTTTATTAACATATTCATAAGAAAAGAGACTCCCAGATCAACATAAAACTTTTCGTCACTCATTAATTACACATTATGTGCATCCTCTTTGTTAAAATAACACATTTTACAATACATTTAGAAATCAATAGTTACTCAATATTTATAATTAATTATACTATTTAAAAAGAGTAACAGGGCTTTCCTACAGTCTTGACTTTACCTCCGGTTTAGTACTAGCTCATAATAATCCCTAGACCTTTGTGCAAATATAGCACGTCAATTCTCCAAAAGTATTTTTTTATTTTGTACATATCAAAAATTATTAATATCATCAATTATTTCTTAAACCTAAATTTCCACAAAAAAATAAAGTGCAATAATGCAACAGCAAAAGTTCAATTTATAACACTTTCCAAGTTTCTCTTTTTAGTTCATAACAGTATACCCACAAAGTACAAAACACCTGTATATACACATATACAAACGAAATAACAGTTACCTGGATTCTATTGCTGCCCCCAGGACTGACATCATACCATCAACGACTGCTGCCTACAGGAACATCCAATCTGGATTGCAATCACAATGACTGCTAACTGCGACCATATCAGCAAAGGGTTGTCTGATTTTACACCTCCATACTGCATTCCAACTTCCAAATCTCTTCTATAATGTGTAGGTAATCAATCAACCAGTACGACGTACACTATCTCTTATTCCATTCGCAATTGTATACAAAGTACACTTCGTGCAAAATAAAAATGTAACAATTTTACTTACAGAACTTTAATACTTGGCGCCGTTAGCTGGTTGTAACTACCAGTGTAAGTCTAAAGAGACGTACACTTGCTGAAATCGTCAAGAGGGAGAGAGAGAGAGAGAGAGAGAGAGAGAGAGAGAGAGAGAGAGAGAGAGAGAGAGAGAGAGAGAGAGACTCACCACCATCCATTAGGGCTAATATATCTATTGTTTGCCTCTCTAAAGTTTGTTAACACCGTCAATACAAACATTCAATTCTTAAAATTCTCAACGGTTAGATTTTTCTATAAATTCTAGCAACAACAACTCTAATGGCCAACGAAATCTTAGAAATTTTTCCTAACACCACAAGCTAAAGTATACATTTCTGTGAATTTCACTCCCAACCGACACCGATTTTCTCCAAAAACTTAAGTTTACACTCTCAAGAACGCACGTACGATAAACATTTTTTTGAAAATGGTAAACCTACTGGCAAAAGTTAACGTTTAAAAAACGCCTCTAATAATTCTCGTTATCTCTATCTCGCTTCAATACATACGCGCTAATTCACCTGTATACCTTGTGTGTTAACCCCATTGTTCCTGACCGTTAAAGTTCACTCTCTGATTATTGCACTTATACCCATTTTATAACACAATCTCACTTTGTTTACTGGTTTACAAGTTCTATTATAACGGACAAAATTACCCTCTCTTCTTAAGTTTAAACTATGTTTATGTTAACACCTGATATTTCTATCTTACTTCTGCGTATTCAAACAACTAACCTATCTTTGTTTCTCTATTGGCAAAGCAATATTTGTAACCGCCTAGATCCCCCGAAACCATAAATTCATGTTTAATTGACACCCACCTTACCAACGCTACTAAGCATTCGCTTGTTATTTGTGTCGTCATATCTTATAACGATATTCAAAAGGCTTCGCTCGAAAATAACTGCCAACGATTTAATATGCCCAAACTATTTTTCAGAAATTACACATCCCTTTTTGCTATAATTTAACTTTTGAAGGTTACCTTGGTTTATAATATGAAATTTACAATGCTTATACTTGTTAAATGCAACAGTAAAATATGTTTATGATATTACACACGCTATTCTTAATTAATCTTCATAATTAAAGGATGATGCTAATTGACTTTTAGCTTACTGAAATCATTTAATACAATTATTGATTTTTACTTTACTTATATATAGTAGTTAATGTTAAATATTCAGGATATGCGTATAAGGTATGCTAAACTTTGCTAGTTAAGATTTGTATTTGTATGACGAGCTGTTTAGCGGTAACTGAAGAGACATATTTGTACATGAACTTCATAAATTTTCTTTAAGATGCTATTGAGAGTTAGTATGATGAGTTGCGAGATATACATTTGTAGTTTATATAACGTTTTAATTTATTCGTTGTTTTAGGTGGAAATCAACCGTTTTAATTTCATCTTTTCCACGTTAATGTGTTTGAATGATAAGTATCGGAAACGACAGCATTTGAAACCGAACACACTTCCATTCAGTTAAATTGCTTTTGGATTAAGCCAGGTAAATAAAATTTTGGGTAGAAAGGATGGAATGGGTGTACTGAACTACTTTTTATGCAACTACGTGGGTTTGATGGCCGGAGGATAAACCGATGTAAATGGGTTACCTTCTACGAAGTCGGACGAGTTGGTGGCTTAGTACGACGACTCTGCGGTCAGACAGACTCAACTCCACCTGCTGGGTGTCAGGGTTACAGCAATTTCACATAGATTTTGTCCTCCCCGTTGCCTTATTTTTATTATTTCTCGATTCAACCAATCGTTCCAACGATTATTTACCAAGAGGTTGTGGTTGAGACTAGCTTTCGGAATATTTACCTATAATATTAAGCTATTTTCTTATTTTCGTTGTCAGATTAATATCTGACGGCGGGCGCTCATATGATTTACTTTAAACTGCATGATTTGTTACTATTAATAGCCATAATTCATCTATAGAAGTATTAAATGGTATTTGCTACGTTGTTTTGGCCTTTGTGTGCACGGTAGTCCATTGTGTGCCTCTAACGAATGCTGGGTCAATGGCGATTGCGGCATTGTTCCATCTCGACGTCTAACGCCCGGTAAGTAGGTTATGAGGTAAACGTTAATGCACTGTACTACCTTGAAACTCAAATACCATGACAATAATAGTTTATAGAGATTGATAAATAAACACAATATTTTTATATCTCCATTCTACTATACCTGGTGGAAGGTCTGTTAGAATGATCACTCAAATGTGTTAAGAAGTCTCTATGGTTGTGGCACTTTGTCCATAGCGACATTCGAAGCCTAAATGTTCTCTTGGAAACCTGTCAACACTGGGGAGCTTAGCTTTAATACCGATCGTTATAAAAACCGTCTACCTTGGGCCATGTGAATTGTGTCTTTGACTCTCAAGGGGCTGTAATGGCTATAAATTACTCGACAGTTGATCTTCGTCTTTTACCATTATTAATACATAGCGGTAGGGGTCTAAACTTTGTAGAGTTGGAATTTAATTACGCATATAAAGAAAACAATGCACATTCGTCAATAGGTGTAAACATGACTAGTTCATCCATAACACTATCTTACACACAAATAACATACTAATAATATGTAAACGGAACATGATCATTAAAAATTCCTTTTGGTAATAATGTCAGTCTAAACCAATTATTCTATTATGACTATGTTTACACAGACAATTAACGCAGGTTTTATTAAAAACGGTACTATTAAACTGGTTCTGTAACATCCGTTTACACGTATAATTGCAAAGAGTGTTATTTAGGACCTAAAATTCAACTGGCGTTTAACTGTCAATCCGTTGTCAGTGATACCAATAGTAATTTATAAACAACGTTTTTAATATTTATGTATTATCTCTTTGGCATATATTAATATTACATATTGCAGTCCTTAAGTTTACGTATAAAATCAATAAAATATTTTTAGGTTTATCTAGTCGGCTATCGATACGCTATCCAAAATTTGGGTCGATTGCGCGGGTTGGCAATACTGCTTTATAAACCGATGTTATTTGTAGAAATGTTTACACGGCTTTTAAAACCCGTGTTGACTAAGTCACGTTTCTTGCCGAAGCGGTGTAGTTTTATTAAACCGGTTTAGTAAAACAGACGTTATTTATTGTTTACACGGGACTTAACACTTGTTTTATTAACAATTGGTTTTAATAAAACCTATGTTAACGGTTTGTGTAAACGTAGTCATTGATTACTAATATTCGGAAGTAGCTCCTATTGCTTACTGAATCTGTAATTGCCACGCCCACTCCATCACTTGGTCGCGCGCCAGGGCACGTCCGGGGCGCATCAGGTTGCATCTGGTCACGTGTAGGGCGCGCTGGAGCACGGAGCTTCTCATATACACCATCATATACTCCCTCCGACCCTATACACAAGCTCCACCTACACACCCCCACCTCCACTATCACCTCAATCTCTACCATTACCCCCCTCCACACGCATATTACCTCCTTCTCGTACTCTTTGCAAGGAATTTCAGTTTACATTTATTACTTGAGCAACATATATATATATATATATATATATATATATATATATATATATACATATATATATATATCTCTCGCGTTCCAAAAGTATGGAAATGGTAAGATATTTCGCTTGGAACGTCTTTTCGGAAAAAATGCCTCGAACAAAAATTGTAGTATGTTTGAGGCTTTATTGAATGATGACATTAAATTTGACGTTGACCTTGTCCTTCAAGGTTATTTGAAGGTCAACAATATTTTTTCAAATGGGAAGCTATACTTTTTATCACGGATTTGAAAAGAGCAGAAAATTTTACATTCAAATATGACCTTGAACAGTACTTAGACTATGCTCTTCAACGTGACTCCAAAGACAATCTTGTTTTTGCAAGAGGAACGCTGAATAACTTTGAGGCAATTAAATTTTTAAAAAAAAGATTAGAACAAATGTTTTAGAATCTTTCCCTGACTATTCAATTTGACCTTGATCTTGTTCTCCAAAGTAATTTCAAGATCAACTTTATTTTTTCAAATGAATCCCCTAACCCTAAAGCGAAAATCTTGGCGAATAAAAGCAAGCAGATATCACGGCTATTTAAGGAAAAGCCAGTCAAGGCGAGGCGAAGGTTCCCGGACAGTTAAAGCAAAGAGAGGAAACCCGGCCAGTTAAGGCAAGGCCAACACTCTTGGTTCAATATGTTCTCCATCAAAATCCTAGTAGACGGTCACCAAAATTTACAATGGCGCTCCTAAAGTTTCAGGTATAATATTAGTGCAACCATTGTCTTTTCTTTGTCTCAGATACTCCATATCTTTTGGTTTAGTAACGTGCACGATTATTTGTAAGTAGTCATAAAAGAAAAAATTAAGTAGAGTTAAATGAGGGATCTTAGCTAGTTGCTGAATAGTTACTCTCCGTTCTATTAAATAATTATTAATTTGAAATTTTAACAACTATTTCATGAATCATTGAGACTATTTCCTTATGCAGCGATTGACTTGAAATGTCGATTTGTTTGAATAAATAAGTAACTTTAAATTAAAATACTGAAGAATCCTTTCCATCATGCTTTGACAAAATTCAATTTCCCTGTCATGATCATCTTTATTAATTTGTTGATCTATACTTGCCTAAACTGGCCGGCCTCTATCCTTGCCTTAATTGACCGGGCTCCATCGTTGCCTTAATAGGCCGGGATTTATCCTTGCCTTAACTGGCCGGGATTTATCCTTGCCGTAACTGGCCGGGCTCTATCCTTGCCTTAACTGGCCGTGACCTATCCTTGCCTTAACTGACCGGGTTGTATCCTTGCCTTAACTGGCCGGGCTCTATCCTTGCCTAACTGGCCGAGCTCTTTCCTTGCCTTAACTGGCAGGGTTCTATCTTTGCCTTAACAGGTCGGGCTCTATCCTTGCCTTAACTGGCCGGGTTTTTTTTCCAAGCCTTAACAGGCCGGGACTCTGCGCCTCGACTGGCCAGGATCCTTCGCTTTTCCTTAAATAGCTGTGATATCTCCTTGCTTTTATTCACCAGAATTTTCGCTTTAGACTTAGGGGTTCCATTTGATAAAACATAGTTCACCTTAAAATGAGCTTGAAGCACAAGGTCAAAATCAAATGTAAGGTCACCATTGAATAGCCAGGGAAATATCATAAAACATTTGTTCTTATCATTTTCAAAAAATTTGATTGCTTCAATGTTATTCAGTGTTACCGTTGCAAAAACAAATTTGACCTTGGAATTACACTGAAGGTCATGGTGAAGATGATGGTAAAGATCATATTTAAATGTAAAATTTCCTGCTCTTTCCAAATCCGCAGTAAAAAGTATGGATTCCTATTTAAAAAAACGTAGTTGACCTTGAGGGACAAGGTCAAGGTAAAATCTAAGGTCACATTGCATAGCCAGAGAAAAATCCTAAAATATTTGTTTTTTACCATTTTTCAAAAATTTAATTGCCTCAAAGTTGTTTAGTGTTCCGATTGCAAAAACAACATTGGCTTTGGAGTGACGTTAAAGGTCATGGCCAAGATTATATTTGAATGTAAAATTTCCCGCTTTTTCCAAATCCGCAATAAAAAGTAGAGGTTCCTATTTGAAAAAACATAGTTGATCTTTAAACGACCTTGAAGGACAAGGTGAAGGTCGAATTCATGGTCACCATTCAATCGAGCGTAAAAAGTCCTACAGCTTTTGTCCAAGACATTTTTTCCTAAAAGGCGTTCCAAGCGAAATATCTTACCGTTTTCATACTTTTGGAACACCCGGTATATATATATATATATATATATATATATATATATACTCGGGGTGAATGACCTTTGTATCTGGCAAAAATGGTCTTTTTGGACCTTAGAATTTCCAATGTTAAATCCCATAAGAAAACGGGTTTTTTGGTGGTAGCCTTGCTTATCAACTTTCTTGCGTAGGACACAATAGAAGCAAAACCTTGGAAAACAATAGATTTTGATTAAGGCAAAAATTTAGTCATTATATGTGAAAATTGCTGATTTAGGCTTGTATAATGTACACACAATGGTTGTGAACATTAAATGCATTACAAAAGCTATCAAATGGCAAAATATGATAACAGATTAATTGATTAAACCTTATTTAATATCAATTTGTAACCTATTGAAAATCATTCATAATTTATCCATTTTAGATTTGGTTGTAACTTCATGGCAAATGAATTGTTCAAAATTAGTAGAATTATCAATATAAAGTTATTTTCAGTAAAAAATAATATTGTTACACCTGCTGATCGTGCATGTCAATTTCTTATGGCAAGATATTTTCAAGTTTGGAAAAGTACTTTAAACCCAAAAGTCTAATAAAAATAAGGACCGTTTGGTTTAAATTAGCAAGCATTTACAGTAATGATCAATAAATTCGTGGAATATCGTCTGGTTAAAAATGGTTTAGTATGTAGAGAGAAGTTATAAAAGCATATAAAAGATAACATTTTCGTTTTAAATAATTGATTAGATTTTGTACAACCTTGATTTCCAAAGTTCAAGTATTATATTTGTGTGAATCACTAATTTACACAATCATGAATGAACCTATATACCTTACAAATTACATGTGTTTTTGCTTACTTAAAATAAAATTTGTTGCATAACATACAAACTTTTTATCTGGTCATTCACAGACAGGTGAAAATAATTCTCTTAGTAATTTCAATTGAAATCATATGTATTTACTTAAAATTAAAAGTATATAATTACAGAACTTCACAATTGTACATAAAAATAAATATTTTAAATATAAATTAATTTGTATGATAAATACAGACTAATAATAACATTCGCAGTTAAGAGCATATCACTGACCATAAAGTAAGCGTTAAATTACGACTAAGAATATCTTTGAAATAATTATTATTTAGACAATTCAGATTTGCATAAGCATTTATCCACACCATTAAACGGGATGACCAATATCGTGTTGGTAACGTGAGGTAATATACTGTGTTGTTTCGTTTAACTGCCGAAGACAGGCAGTAAGCCCATGAAGATGTCGCCTAAAGTGTTGTGCAAGTAGAGCAGCTTTATCTTGTGCTTGAGAAACCTCCTCAATTCCAGAATCGTTTTCATTACCTGTATCTGATTCACAATCACTAATAGAAGTTGAAGAATTTATAGATGTTACACTAACAGTGGAGGGTCTCCTGGTGTGATTCTTTGTTGATGAATCTTTAATATTAGAGCCGCTTGCACAATTTTGTGTTGCAGAAGCAGAAGTTTCATTATCGAAATTTTGACCCCAAAGCAAGTCAACTTTAATACCATTAAGCATATTGTATACATCAAACAGATCTGCAGAGTTGAGATATTCTTGAACGCCAGTTCTAGACTTAGATTTGTGCATTTTTGGCGCTGTATGATCCTGTGCATCTCCTACTTTCAGATCCATTAAACGGCAAGGAACTAAGACGGTTTCATCCATAGTGTTGATTGCTTTAATTAGATCGCCCATGATGTTCAGTACACTCTGATTCGAGAAATCTGAATTGTCCTTAATACCAAAACGACGAAAGCCATTTCTGAAACAATAATAAATATTTAGAGTCATCGCTTTGAACTTGTTAAATAGGTAAGTAGAACACTTACAGAACTAAATGCAAGTCATCTTAAATAAATGACGCATTGCATAATAATATCAATAAAACGTTGGAATTTCTATTAGGAATTAATGTAAAAACAGCTTTCACTATATAAGGCAATCTTAAATATACGTTTATAAAATTTTAAGTCGGCAATTAAGTGTAGGTGCTGTATAACGAAATAATACCAATTTACCACCTAACTCAAACTATTTCTGGGAAAATTCAATGACGTCAACGAGTTTACTTCAGGAGTATTTAAAAAAACTTGGCAAATATTCTAATAAATATGTTTATTTCAATAGAAATTAATTACGGTAAATAGTGAAAACATCCCTAAATTTCATCAGACAAATGTGGGTCGCGTTATGGCTTGCGGCATGCTTTCACTTCATAATTTTGGAATATACAAACAATATTAATACATTCCAATAGCATTTAGTAAAACCCGATTCGCGTCACAATATATTAAATAATAAATTAATTAATAAACAAATCTTATCATTCCGCACAGTGGTACATACCTTGCTTCCTCGATATTGCTATTGATCGAATCGCTGTAATTATTCATTTTGAAGTTTGAAAGTTAGTGAAATAATTATAAAGAGAACGAGAAGCTTTTCAACTAGCACAAAACCCGGATTACACGTACAATTCGTACACTACTTCAAATCGAACTAACGAAGCGAAAGTAAACTGAGATTGACAGCGCACGTTTATATAACGGGTAGGGAGAAGTGGGGTTCTAGATAACGATTCGGGAACTTAGTATTTTAATTTATATCTTATGACGTTACGCATTCATAATCTGTTTCTATAATTTCCTTGATATCAGTATTAAATCGAGTGCAGAAGTTCAGCATTTCCAGATGTTTGCATTTTGAGGTTAATTATTACAAATACTATTAAATATATTATTTTCGCATTTTTAACGATACGAGATGAGAGTTTCCTTCCAGAGCCCTATTAGTCAGGCCATTTTACACGCAGGCTATTGGTTGATTCTGGTTGGATAATTATTGTGCATTACAGACAATTTCAGAGTATGGCCTGGGATGGATTTAAATAATTTTCTCTCGGACGTTCTAATTGATGCATAACAGTTTGTTTGGAAATTTGGTAGCACAACATAATTTTAATTAAATGAATTTCACTTCAAGGATGTTAAAGTTCATGAGTATGCATTTTAATTACAAGGTTGTGCGATAAAGTCATATCTAATAGATATGTTTTCAGCTGTTGTTTCAAGTACTGTATTCCTGTTTTTTTCTGTTATTAGACCGGAAATCGCATAATTCCAATAATAATTTATAATGAAGGTCTCATTGGTGTAACGTAAGTTTGCATACAGTACACAGTCAACAATAGTTATCCGTTTCAAATTAAAATTCTTTAAGAGTTCAATTGAATAATTCAACATTTTGTTTATTTTACGTCAATTACCTATGGTAACACATATTTGCAATTCTGAGCAAGTTGATAATAAAACTTATTGGATAATTATTATATCACATGTATAAATTACCTACTATAAATACGCATTAAATTGCGTTTGCGTCATTTTTAAGCGTTGGTATAGAAATTGATGTCTTTGTTAAAACTACATACAAATTATTTATTTAAAGATGAATGTGCTGTAGAAGTTTGTGGCACACTTTTAATTTTTGAACATTGAAAAGTAGTATTTTACCTAAAGGTGCAGTCGAGATGTTATTGGAGATTTTTCCTTCTGAAATCTGCACACGGACGGAAGATTGTGAACTACACATTAAATGGCATTCGTCTGACTTTTGCATGAGCAAACATATATAGAATTACCTTAAAATCTGTTTTTTGCCTCGTTATTTTCAATCCCAAAAACGGCAAGTGAGTTCAACCTTTCCTCTGCACCATAGTGACCGCAAATAGGTTTTTTAAGCTTAAGCTTACTAAAGTCACGGGTATTGTTAAAAACTCTGAATGCAACCCACAAGTTTGTGAACAAATCTTTACTGTTTTTACTTTTTATGTCTACAGAACTTCTTTTGGCGTCACTTTGTCCTTTTTCCCATTGTTGAAAAGTGCTGAATTTTATGTCCTTATGTGGGAAAGAATCATCGTTTGTTCTAATTAGTAAATAAACAGACCTCCGCTGCAGTAGTTGCAAGTATAGATAGTTGGTTTAGGTGCTATTCACCGACGGCCAACTCGCCGTCATGCGATTCGCCGACGTGTCACTCGCCGTCGTACGACTCGCCGCCGTGCGATTCGCCGACACAGTTTATTTCGCCGTCGTGCAATTCGCCGACAAGTATGTTTTTATGGACCATACTTTCTGATGCACTATAATTACCAAAAATACAGCACGGGATATCTGGGAGGGATAAAGCATCAACAATTCTGACACTGACAATAAAAATTTCAGTTAGTGTGCATTGTCCACCAAAGTAAGATAATCATAAAGCCTCAAATTAGTAAAACTTCGATTACCTTAGTTTTAAGGGGGAACCCTTTTAAGAAATGTGATGAAATAAAACAAAATTCCCAACAAGGGTTGATCTTGATTAAGGAATGGGAATCGAGATGGAAAAATTTTAATACCCCCCTCCCCCCTTTAAATTCTATAATTAAAAACTCACCCCCAAAAATGGCTTATGCACGTGAGGTGTCAATTCTTAAAATTCAATAGCCTAGATTTCATTTCTGGAATAATTTTTAATTTAGGATCATTCCTTCAACCCCTAAAACTAAAAACCCACCCCAAAAATGATTTATGCCGATTCTCAAAATTTAAAAGTCGAGATTTCGTTTTTCGAAAAATTTTTAATTTAGGATCACTTCTTCAATTTTTTAGATCAGGAGACCTGGTTTTCATTTTGGACGGATTATATATATATATATATATATATATATATATATATATATATATATATTGCTGTGAATCGGGGGACTTACACTTTTAACATCGGTCCTTTACCCCTACTCATTCGAGCCTCACGAATTGGGCGCAATAAGATTGCCGTGGCTCGTGGACTTACGGGTTTGCCATCGCCAGTGTCAACACTGATTTTCAAAAAAACAATAAAAAGAATTTATAAAAATATTCTTACCCTGTTGATTTCCTGCTTCAAGAATCTTCAGCAGCTTCCCTGGCTAGCTCAGCTGTGCCTCCTCGGATACCTAAATTTACAATCATTCTTCCTTCCCACTCGCACACCATTCAATAAAATCACCAAATAATACAACAATCATACAATCTTTTATTTACCGCTATTTACAAACAAATTATTCACAGGTATAAACAGTTTGGTACACTAATTACAACTCAATAAGTGCCATGCTTTAAAGTTCTTGTTTTAAATTATTATTTGCAAACACATTTAATAAAAATATGTTTATTGCACACTGGAGTATGGTGAGCTCATAATAACCCAGTTTATTAATGTATGCCTTTTACTTTGCATAAAATTACTACAAAACTAATAAACCCATGTACCCTTAACAATCCAATTTAAATTCATAATGAAATTTAGTAAGTTTTACATACACCCTTTTTCAATATTTTAAATAACCCTAATAATTGTCAAGTACATGTATCTTTTCCGATACGTTATATAACCATAAATAACCCCGATGTTCACTCACACATCACCAAATAATTCTAAAAGTTTATCAACAGAAAATTCAAATAAGTTACCTGGAGAATGCTTCAAGCTTCAATCCCTCCAACGATGCTCACCAGAACCCCTTGGCTTCGTGACTATGCGCTCTGATACTCCACATATTCATAGATGATAACCCCACTATGCACCACGCGCCTTGCTTCCAAATTACCATTCCATGACAGCATACAAACTCACGTAGATTATACTTCTGTTTATTGATTTACTAGCTTGGTAAGGTATTAGTTGGACCTCGGTTAATTTAATTCACTCGACACTACTCACGTTAATAACTATAAGGCCTTAACTACTAAGTTACAAGTGCTAGTACTACATTTACTGTATTATGAATAATTTTTAATACTCACAAGAACTCTACCATAACATCGGTCTATCGTAGTAAGTAGCATAAAGCGATGAGAATATAAAGAGAGCTCTACTAATTCTCTTAGAGTATTTATATTGTTTAATATGCCACTTCTAGGCCACACTTCACGCAAAAAACTTATTTTAAAATAACACTTCCGCAAATTTTGATATAACTGACTTAAAGTTTCCAGAAATTCACCTCGTATGATCCGAAAATCGCTTCCACCTATCGCATGTTCGTCCGTTTGTAAAACTATGCGTTTCAACCAATGATTCTGTTCTGTGTCGTCATGAAACTAGGCCTGTAATATTTTTTATCTCTGTCTTATGCATATTTGATGTAGCGTTCCAAACCCCACTTGAGTTGTAGAAAATCGATATTGCTGACAGCGTCTCATTACTCCACGCGGATAAGAACATGTGTTTTAAATGCCAATGCTTTTATATCCGTCTCTATCTGTAGCATATTACTGATCGTGCATCTCACCTGCTTTTTAAGAACTTTGTTAGCTTGTTATTCGAAGCAACTGACGGTTAAAAACTATTTTTTATGAAGCCCGCTTTATTATGCTGATAATTTCGAAGAAGGTAACGTTTTAAACATGCAGGTGTTCTTAATTATAGACCGTTTAAAACAACAATTCTTGGAGTCTATATTTCACCGTACTGACGTCTGTTTGTTACCAAGAAATCTTTTGCCTTGGGATTATCGATTTTCTTTACCCTGATGTGTTTTCTAATGCTTTTATATGTTAAATTAAAATAAATTAAATTAATGATGCCTTTCTATTTGTTTTTAAAACTGGTTTTCTTTATGTACCTTTAACCTTTCAATCACTAATTATAAAAATACGTCAATACTTGTCCGTTTCAATTAAATAAAGCAAATAAATTTTGCGCGTAAATAATTTGTTCGTTTCTCTATTCAACGTAGTTGAAATTGCATTGCTTACCCCAAATTGAACCCTTTAAATCCATAACAATATATATATATATATATATATATATATATATATATATACAATGGTATTCTTTTTCTAGGTTTCAGGTCTTCTTAAATAATCAGTACTCTTTTTTATAAATCTAAGCTTTCGGCTATATTCAATTCCTTGTCAAAGATACTAAAATATTCGGAAATAGTAATACTGTAAAATTATAAAGGTATACTGTTACTTACTAAAGCGAGGCTACAGATATAAATTAAAAATACATTTGTTTAGCAATACAAACATTAAAGATATCAACTTGTTGGAAGTTAGGTAAAGTTTGACATTTGACAGGTAAGTGTTTTATTTTTGACTGAAAGCTCCCCCTTCCCTTTTTATATTATTATTTAAATTTTAAATAGCATATTGTGTGTGTGTGTGTATGTTAGTAGCTGTTCTGTAGATTACTGAATATTTTTAATTTATTTGTTAGTGGTTTGAAAATTTAGAAGATAAGTATATATAGAGTTCAAACTATCAAAATCAGTTTTTTTGTTCATACTGTTAGAATTTTGAAAAATGTAACACATTTCAAGAAATTCTTTTCTTTTTATGACTTTCAATGTCTAAAATTTTTGGTGTGTTAAAATTTATCTCATGATGAGTGCTATTAACATGAGTAGTTAAAGCACATGCATTGGGTTTGACTCGTATGTCACTTTTATGTTGAGTTGCTTTAAATCAGATTCTAAGTTTTACATTAATAAAAAGACTCTGAATAATTACTGGATCCGATGTGGAAATTCAATTAGTATTTAAACAATGACTGCATCAGACCAGGAAGTTTAACAAGGATGCTAAAATAATTTATGAATTAATCAGTAGAGGCTATACTAAGAAAAATACAAACCATATCTAAAGTAGATCTGGATTCAACGTTGGACTATTTAAATCAGTAAGCTGAAACAAGAGCAGTTGGAGCAGGAACTGGTTCGAATTGGAGACAACAAGTTAGCCAATCTGAATATTCTGTTGTATTTTTATTTATAAATATTTTAAACTTTGCTTTCATAAAAACTTTATATAAGGGACAACAAAGATCGCTTTAGTACACGTTATAAATTACGTAAAGATTGAAGGAAGTTTAATGGACGTTCATAGGGCTTCAAATAATAATAATAAGGGTGGTTTTTGATGAATTTTTGTTTAATTAACGGGAATAATAATTACTGAAAGAATTTAATTCAATTATTAAAAAAGAGGTTCTATTCAAAGAATTCTTAAACATTTTTGTACATTGTAAATATTTTGAAAATATTATAGTAGTTGTGCTTAATGGTGTTTTGACTTAAAGGCATAGGAAGTAGAGGTAAAAAGAAAATTAAAATTTTTTGTTGTATTGTCGTAAGCTTCATGCGTGGTTAAAACAGAGCTAGCCGAGGTATAAAAGAATTAAAATTAATATAAAACATTAAAATTGAGAAGAAGAACAATTTTAATCTTTTTATTTCACAAAAAGGGGGCACCGGGTTATTGCAACGATATCACAGCAATATATATCCAAGAAAGTTCTTTACAAATGGGATTTTTTTTTATTAATTACTGGAGCAAAAATATTTTTCTGTAGAAAAGTCCTGTTCAGTTCAATAAGTTTTATTTTATTAAAAATAAAAATTATCTGTGATATTCAAAATTATAGCAAAATTAGTTACATAATCAAATTTAATTCAAAATAATAACGGATATAATTTCTAAATAATTAATTATTCAAAATATTAAATCAGAATTCAACATGTCCTCCATCTCTCTCCATACAAAAAATAGTTCTCCTTCCAAAATCCGTCACTGAATTTCGAATCATTGCAGCAGGAATTTCATGGATATTCGTGGTGATAATCTTTTCCAAATGATCAATATCTTGAAAAGGTCTCTCGGAGTATACTGTTTTCTTTAGATAGCCCCAGAGAAAATAATCTAGAGGTGTCAAATCGGGTGATATAGCTGGCCAAAGATTTGTAGAATATTTTCCAATCCAGTGTTCTTGAAATGATGTGTCAAGATATTGCTTGATAATCCTGGAACTATAGCATGGAGCACCGTCATGCTGATGCCATGAAGTAGATCGGATATGCAAAAAAAAATGTATGCAGAACATCAAAAATTTGATTATTCAGAAATTGGTAATATGCCTTCGAATTGAGATTATGTCGACAAAAATAAGGTTCGACCATTCGATTATTAAAAATACCAGCTCATACGTTTATTTTGAACGAATACTGATCAAACATTCAATTACAAAGTTAGTGTTTGCAGAACTTCAACAACGGGTATTTTTGGATCACACAACTCCGTTAGATGTGAACATTACCTCATAAGTGAAAAGTATTTTTCTAGCAAAAAAGCGAACGGCTTATAATATTCCTTAAAACAAGGCACAAAAGTTGAATCGACATATCAAATCTCTGGGTTTGTGCATATTAACAAATTTTGGTTTGTTAAGATAAAATTTGTTGGATCTTAAAACTTTCGAAACTGTTGATTTTCCTACGTTATTTGGTAACATTTGTGAAATCCGTTTTAACAAGGTTTTTGGCTCTTCTACAACATCTTGCATGATTAGTAACTTATTTTCTCCGTTATTAACTCTTCGCTTATGGTTTCTCTTAAATTTATTTTCAACAAACCTAATCATTTTAAATTTAGCAATTATATTTCACACAGTCGCCTGTGAAATACAATTTTCCGGATGCCGTTATTGTATAACACTACAGCTTCTTCTTCTTCGAACTCTGACCTCAAAATTTGACGAAAACCATCCTTACTACAAATAAAAATTTTTATGTAAGATTAACAACTTATACAACTTACAAATATTTAAATATTTTTAACAGTTATAAACAATCATAATTTATACTTGCGAAAGCAGCGCTTATCAAAATCTCACTTCCATTTCAAATTTCCATTTAGAATATTGGTTTACAAACAATTAATTTCAGCAGTAGCTCTCACATCTGGATTATTTATGTCAAAGATCGTTTAATTTTATAGTATAATAATAATTATGTTTCATAGTTATGCAAAGTTACTTATTAAATATCATAAAATAAATTATAAATTGCTCGAACTTACATGTTTGAAGAATTAATCTTTACTCAAAGTTACATATTCGATGTCGTGAAATGAAATAATTCTCAATGTCAAATCTCGGATCTTACATGTTGTTTGACTTAAAATTGAATGAATCTGAATTCTTTATAAAAATTGATATAAGTAAACATATCATAACTTTAATAGTCACTAAAACGCACCATTCGCATAAATCACCTAGGATGACTAATCTTTCTATAGATCGGGAAAATCTAGACTATGACGTATTGACTTTTTTTGGTGTATAAACCGAAACTGAATTAGAACGATTCATTCAACATTTGGCATGCATGAATGAATCGTTCTAATTCAGTTTCGGTTTATACACCAAAAAAAGTCAATACGTCATAGTCTAGATTTTTCCCGATCTATATAAAAAGATTAGTCATCCTAGGTGATTTAGGCGAATGGTGCGTTTTAGTGGAGTAATTAGTATAAAGCTATGATATATGTTTATCGTAAAATGTGTGGTTTATCCTTTTCTAATGCACAAAGCTAAAGTTCACTGTCTCTTTTATTATCGTAATACGCAAGGCTATTAAACTCGCCTATCTTATCTCGGTTTTATTTTGTAGCATTTTAATAACCGCGTGATTCATTGTATCGGGCGTTTATTCATTGGTGCAAATAATCAACTTATTTAATGACTTTAAAACATATTTTATTTCTGGTTTTAAACAATCTACACACGGAATTTATCTTTGCCTTAAAGATGCGTTAAACTATTTTATGCTTTGCTTCTTCCAGGATGAAATGAAGACTTTAATACTAAAAGTGATTATTTTAATTTTGTTTTAAATGATATATCGATGCACGGAAGTTAATTAGATAACTAATTAAAGCTCGCAATTAGTTATAACACTTATTATGGCATTTTTAATGGTACGTGATTCAGTATTTTTAAACGCGTTTTAAGGTACTTCAAGAATAATTATTTTTACATACACGGCTTAAGTGAAATTGAATGGTTTTAGTATTTACATTGTAAAATAAAAGCTAGTTTTAAGTATAGAATGATTGTTTACACAAAAGCCTCTCAAGAGTAATTATTTATGCATATGACTAAAATGAACTAATTTAAAATTAAGAATCTTTTCACACTCAGCAATAAATGTAATACACAGTATTTAATTACATAATAAGGGTTTCTTTTTAGGTTTTGTAATGACGCGAGTGAAATGAATGGCTTTGTATTTTAATGGTAATGAAATACGCTTATTTTTATACAGGGTAGAGAAATTAAATATAGGGACGTTTTAATTTTTCCCGTTTTCTTTTCTTTGGAGGTATTTTTCATAGAATTTGGGTGTTGAATGATCTCTCGTGGCTTCTTTATCACATCAATATATATTATAGTCCATAGAAGCAAACATGAGACTTGGAGGAGCGTGGTATGAGGTCTCCGCTAGTTTTAGAGTTGTTTATTTTTTTTTGTAATACGTTGTTTACTTTTTTATAATTAATAAGTTTATCATCAAATTTAAGTTCCACTAAATATTATTGGCAACGCCGCTCAACTGCTTGTAACGGCCTGCCTTACTATTAGATTCAATCGGGTTTGAGTTCTAGAATAGTAAACAGCACTCTCATGTATTTTAACCGAAAATAAATTTCAATCAGTTCTATTCAATGTCTATTTACTAATTACAGTCCACATGAATTCTATATTCAACATAAACATTGGTCCTTGAGCGAGGATGTGCATTAGCGGCAATTTCAATTAAATTGCAGTCTTCTAGTTCAATATACAATTATTTCAATATTCGAAAATGCGTGTCCCTACAAGTGAATAAGCGAGGGTAGAAAATAGTCCAGCAGAATTCTAAGCAACATTAAGCAATATTCAACTCTATTGAGTGAAGTGGACCATTGTACAGATGATATGTTGGATGCAGGTAACCTAACGCCAAGACTAAACTGCAGCCCAATCCGTTCTGAGTCATGCTATTCATGGTGAAATGTAGCGAAAATATAATGGGTAGCTGGATGTTAAATGAGGTCAGTTCGTTCCTTATATTTTAATATGTACTTACCTAATTTCTATTATTTCACTATCATAAACCATTACAAATTCTATAAAAAGTAAACCTACCGACAATTGCAAGTAGAGGTAGATTTATTTTACAATTTTACATTCAATTTATGTTATTCTATTAGCAATTATGATGCTGAAACAATTAATAAGGAATAGACATTCTCTTATACAGCGCTTGGACAATTTAAAGATATTTTTAAACACTTTGGATACCGATAATCCGAGTGTAGCAGATGTTGAGTTTAGGGTCGAAAATTATAATACGATCTTTGATGAGTTTGATTCTTTACAGAAAGAAATTGAAGAAAAATGTACTGATGAGACTCTTGATGCTCATTGTAAAGTAAGGCGGGAATTTGAAAGCGATTTTTTTCGAACTCTCGGAGCTTTAAAAAATTATATTCGAACAAATACAGTTGAACGTGAAAACAATACTGTTCAAAATAATAAGTCAATAAGTGCAAGTGCAAACAATTTTCAAGGTAATCTTTTACCAAAAATTCGATTAGAACCATTCAAAGGCGATTATGAAAATTGGCTCAATTTTAAAACCAATTATTTAGCTATAGTACACAATAATCCAGATATTAGTAAAGCAAACAAGTACAACCTCTTGCGAACCTCGTTGGTAAGTTACGCCAAACAAATTATAGAGGGGATTGATTTTGTAGAAGATCAATATGAAACCGCGTGGGAAACTTTATGCACTCGGTTCGATAAAAAGCGCATTTTAGCCAATAATCACTTAAAGGCCATTTTTCAAACAGATTCCATTCACAAGGAATCAGCACAAGCATATCGAAAATTACTTGATGAAACTGCTACACATTTGGCAGCATTAAAAAACTTAAAATTAAACGCTAAAGAAAGCTCGGACATCTACCTTGTATATTTAATTACGTCAAAATTAGATCCCAATTTGCAAAAAAAGTGGGAAGAATTTCAGCCTTCAACTGAATTACCCACATTAGAAGAATTGTTTGACTTTCTAAATAAAAAGCAGATGCGCTAGAAAATTGGCAACAAAATCAATCAAAATCACACCAATCGCGTGATACGGGCAATTTGTATCACAATAACTATAAAAGATTTAATAAAAAATCTTCGGTTAAGTGCAATCTTGCAGTAAATGCAATAAAATGCAATTTGTGTCAAGGAGAACACACTATATATGTCTGTGGTAGCTTCTTACAACTCTCTCCAGCAGATAGAATACAAAAAGTAAAACATTTAAAGCTCTGTGTTAATTGTCTTAGAACTGGTCATAATAAAGAACAGTGTCGATTAGGTCATTGTAAAAAATGCTCCAAAAGACACAGCACACTATTGCATAATGATGCGTTAGATAATAATCATGCAACTGATTCGCAGTCTAATACTGAAACAAATCTATTGGTTAAAAACAAAGTTTGTGCCACACAAGTGGTTCTCTCCACAGTAACATTTCAAATTAAAGACAGTCACAATCAATTACATACTGGGAGAGCAATTTTAGACAGTGGTGCACAATCGAATTTAATTACACAAGATTTTTGTGAGAAACTTAACATGCCATTAACCAAAACCTATATTCCCATTATAGGCATAAACCAAGCTGAGTCAATTATTAATAAAAAATGTTCAGTCAAGATATTTTCAAATACTAATCAATTTTCAGCAACAATTAATTGTTTAGTTGTACCTACTATAAGTACAAAAATGCCTTCACAATTTTTAAATTACTCTTCATGGAACATTCCCGAAGATATAAAATTAGCAGATCCGTATTTTCATGAGCCTGGAAATATTAACATGCTAATTGGAGCTGGTGAATTTTGGTCGCTATTATCCCAAGGTCAAATTAGGTTAGGTAAAAATTTGCCAACACTTCAAAATACAAAACTTGGTTGGGTGGTAACAGGTTTAGCCCCTATTGATAAACCTAACAATAACCCTTCCGCTGCACTCAATTTTACAGCCACATGCTGTTCTGAAGACGAACAACTCAAAAAATTCTGGGAACTGGAAGAAATATCTAATACAAAGTTTATGTCACAAGATGATTTAGAATGCGAACAGTTATTTCAAAAGGATACAACTAGAGCTTCCAATGGTCAATTTGTAGTTAAGTTGCCCTTAAAATTTACCCCAGATTTATTAGGAGATTCTTATTACAATGCAGTTAAGAGATTTCATTCTATAGAAAAAACGGTTAATGTTAAAATCAGATCTAAGCACATCATATAAGCAATTTATAACTGAGTATAGTGAATTAGGCCATCTGCAAGATATAAGTAATACTCATCATTTAGATTCACCAAGTCACATCACAGTGTTTACAAGGAATCCAGTATAACGACACAACTACGCGTTGTTTTTGACGAAAGTTGTAAAAGTACGAGTGGATGGTCTCTAAACGATTTACAATATACGGGACCTAGAATTCAAAACAATATATTTGATATTCTGATCCGATTTCGACAATATACTTATGCGGTATCGGCAGATATAAGCAAAATGTATCGGCAGATATTAATGCACCCAGATCATCAACCTTTACAACGTATTGTTTGGAGAGATACTCCATATCAAAATCTATCTATTTTTCAACTTAAAACTGTTACCTATGGCACTGCTGCCGCCCCATATTTAGCTATTCGATGTCTAAACAAGTTGGCAGAAGAAAATTTAGAAAAATTTCCATTAGCATCAAAAACTATTAAGGGTGATTTCTATGTCAACGATCTACTAACGGGATCGGATGATCTAAAATCATTAGAAATTGTATGTCATCAAATTTCAACTATACTCAATTCTGGTCATTTTCAACTTAGAAAATGGAACTCTAATTCAAGGGATTTTCTTGATAAAATTCCTAATAAAAATATTTCCAATTCAGTTCTTAATTTAGGGAAAACAGAATCTTCAAAAACACTTGGCATTCAATGGCTCAGCCAACCCGATTTGTTAACTTATATTATTACACCATTTATTATTATATCTGAGGATGTAACAAAAAAATCAATTTTATCACACATATCAAAGATCTATGATCCATTAGGTCTTCTCAGCCCAACAATTATTATTTCCAAACTACTTATCCAGCAATTATGGACCCGAAACTTAGGCTGGGATGAACCCGTTTCTGGCGACCTGTTGGAAACCTGGAATAAATTTGTGTTACAATTGCGTCTTCTGAATGATCTAAAAATTCCAAGAAATGTTATTCCACAGCATTTCAAGCTAATTGAACTGCACTGCTTTTCAGATGCATCTCAGACCGCATACGCTACGTGTATATATGCACGCAGCTTCAATTTCGATAGAAACACATTTAATTCTTATCTTCTATGTTCAAAATCAAAGGTTGCCCCAGTAAAACCTACCACAATTCCGAGGTTAGAACTGTGCGCTGCTCTCTTGGGAGCCGAGTTATCAGATCAAGTAAATAAGATTTTGCATGAATCAATTCCTATTATATATTGGAGCGATTCACAAATTGTGATCGCTTGGCTTAAGCTGGAGCCCGCAAAGGTTCAACAATTTGTTGCCAATAGAATTTCTAAGATACAAGACCTTACAAATATACAAAATTGGAAGTATGTTCCAAGTAAGGCTAACCCCGCAGATCTAGCTTCAAGAGGTCTTCAACCTGTAGGTCTTATAAATTCGCAATTATGGTGGCATGGTTCAGAGTTTTTAAGCCATCCTTTAAACTGTCAATCTTCTCTTGTTTCGTTGCCAACTAACGAATTACCTGAACTAAAAGTTCAACCTAAAAATATACTGGTACTTCAAGAAAAGAAACCAATTTTGGAACAATCGTTCTTCTTTACAAGATATTCTAATTTTAGTAGATTGTTAAGAGTTACTGCATATATTTGTAGATTCATTACAAATCTTAGACAGAAGATAGAAAGTAAATCAATTAATCTAGAACCTCTTAGCGCACATGAAATTAACCAATCACGATTAAAGTTAATTAAACTTGCCCAATCTGAATTGTTTGAATCAGAAGTAAAATTGCTCAAATCCAAAAAGGAGTTACCAAAAAACGATAAATTATTAGCTCTTCAGCCATTTATCGACGCCAACGATATTCTTAGAGTTGGAGGAAGACTACGTTTTACTTCACTTGACTATAATGTAAAGCATCCTATTTTACTATCCTCCAAACATATTATTTCTAAACTAATTTTGATTCAAAAACATCAATCTCTATTACACGTTGGGCCACAGTCCTTATTAGCGGCTGTGAGGAAATTTTATTGGATAATAGGTGCACGAAACTTAGCCAGGCAAGTAATTAAGGAATGCATGTCGTGTTTTAAAGTTAAACCTAAATTTTGCATCGCGCCTATGTCAAATCTTCCCGATTCGCGTGTTAAACAATCATTTCCATTTCAACATACTGGTATTGATTATGCTGGTCCCTTTTTAATAGCCGATCGCAAAGGGAGGGGGCGTCAAACAACAAAAGCCTATACTTGTGTTTTCATTTGTTTTGCTACAAAATCAATTCACCTAGAACTAGTCAATAATTTGACTAGTGAATGTTTTATATCATGCTTACGGCGGTTTACTTCACGACGAAGTGTTCCAACACACATATATTCCGACAATGGATCAACTTTTGTTGGAGCGTACAATGAACTAAAGGAGTTAGGTCAATTTCTATATAAAAACCAAAACTCTCTGTTAACTTTTGCTGCCAATACAGGTTTTGTATGGCACTTTATTCCCCCATATAGCCCTAACTTTGGTGGTCTATGGGAGGCCTCTGTAAAGAGCATGAAATTTCATCTAAAACGAGTATTAAAAGATAGTGTTATCACCTATGAAGAATTCAATACCCTATTAATCCAGATTCAAGGAGTACTTAACTCGCGACCTCTATTTGCAATGTCAAATAACCCATCTGATTTGATCCCTTTAACACCATACCACTTTCTCCTAGGTCGTCCCCTTACTTCACCTCCAGACCTCGATGTTTGTGATGTAGTACCCAATCGATTGACGAGATTACAATTCATACAACAATTCCACAACAATTTTGGAATAGGTTTTCCAAAGAATATGTGACTCAATTACATAAGCAATATAAATGGAAAGAAAATGCTACGCCTATTGAACAGGGTAGTCTTGTTTTAATAAAAAACACAAGCTTGCCCTCCTTTCGGTGGAATCTTGGACGAATTGTGAAGCTTTTTCCCGGAAAAGATGGTGTTTCGAGAGTAGCCAAAATAAACACTCAACAAGGTTGCAAAAACGTTCCATTAGAGACTTGTGCTTACTTCCAAATAGTGAATCAGTGACTTACATGTAGCAATATTTTCTTGTTTCAATTTTTTTTTTGAATGTGCCCTTCAAGGTGGGGGCTATGTTTATTTTTTTTTGTAATACGTTGTTTACTTTTTTATAATTAATAAGTTTATCATCAAATTTAAGTTCCATTAAATATTATTGGCAACGCCGCTCAACTGCTTGTAACGGCCTGCCTTACTATTAGATTCAATCGGGTTTGAGTTCTAGAATAGTAAACAGCACTCTCATGTATTTTAACCGAAAATAAATTTCAATCAGTTCTATTCAATGTCTATTTACTAATTACAGTCCACATCAATTCTATATTCAACAAGAGTAGTCAGAATAAAACGTAAACAAATAATGGTGCAAATTAGTAGTTATGAACAATACATTGTCGAAATTCATTAATTAATTGTATATTACGTGCAGAAAGTACATTACTGCCAACTACAAATCCTAACGTTTGTAAATCGCTTCAATTATTAATTTATCTTGTCACTGGAAAAGGGGAAAATTAACTTCTGTCATGTAAGGTACCTTCAATTGGATTTTTTTTAATTTGCTGCATAATTTGATAATGCATTTTAGTTCGCATATATTCTGTATAATATGTTTACTTCTGTGAGCTGTATATTTATTTAATATTTAGAAAAAATATTTGTTTTAAAATATTTTAATACTATTTCGTAATATTAAAAAAAAAACGTTTACTTCGCAAATAATTAAAAATATATATTTAAAGTTCATTAAAACATATTTTTTATAATAAAATAAAAGTGAAATAAAATTTGTAATCTCACCTTGATGTGAGTGAGTTGCTAATTACAAAACCCCTTTCCTAAAACAAGTTGTTAACGGAAAGACAGACTCCCGACATAGCTAGGGGTCTATATCTGGATAGGACAATGTGAGATGGTCGTACGTCTTCAAAAGCTATACTTCATACCACACTCTATAGAAACTAAAATTAGAACCACCCTAAAAAGAGCGCCATCAGGTCTTAGGTTCTTAAAAAAACAAGACGTACTTTCAGGGAAAACTTGGAAACCCTCAGAGAAAATTATTGCATTCGCTGTGTGAATACAGTTATCAAAAAGGAATGCGCATCATCTACAAAACAATATAGTTAGGGCAAAAAAAAACATTAGAGGCGAACTCTTACTACCTTGCTATTGCAAAAGAAACAACACATAAAACCATTTTCTAATAAAAATATAGCTCTATTTGAGGATTACTGTAAGAAAGTATTACAAAAATAGCTTGTCGATCTAGACTTCTACTGATATAAAAACCAAGTTGTATTACTGACCAAACCTGACAGGAAACACTGTACAAATGATTACCAATAGGTCACTATTAATATATCACCTATTTAGCAATATAGATCAACGAATTGTACTAAGTTTCCCTACTTTTGACCCAAGTTGATGAGGTGTCTTTGAGACAGTATTCAGTTTGTATAAAAGCTTATAGTCTGCGTATCGCTGGGTTAAAATGTATCATAAATTGGTACACTTCGGTTTTACATATAGGGCCTGTCACAAATTCACCATGTGGAAGACCGTGTCACAAAGTGTACCCAAATAGAATTTTACTGAAACAAAAAAATATCTTATTTTTTTTAAATACATTAAACGCTACAGAAAAATACAAAAATTTAACACTAAAAATATTAAATTTACAAAATCCTGTAAATGGCAAATGAGAAAATAAAGATAAGTAAGTGAATAAATACTAAATAAAATTATGCACATCAGGAAAGCTAAAAATTTTTCCACGCAAAATTTGGATAGTATTAAGTTTTTGCTGCACTATATCAGAAAGCTCATAGAAAAGTTCGTCCTTTCATGAAGCTCATTTCAAATGTGCATAATATTTTTCTATAGCACTCACGGACACTCCGCTTTCTTTGATGCTTGTGATGACACCGTGAAACTTATTTTCTTCATAGCGGATAATGATATAGTTTCCAATTTCCGCTTTTATGCAATCTTACACAACTGCACCACGCTCAGATTGTTCACAGTTATATGCTCTGTTAGATTCACTCATTGGAGACAAGTTACTTTCTCTATATGTATCAGTTTTCGCTTATTTCAGTGTCACTTTCACAGCATCGTGATTGTGTCCTTTTCGCAGATTCTCGATTTTGCGCTTGTTTTGAAGTTGAATGCATATATTAGAAATCTTCATTTAGATGCACTCCGTTAGGTGATGCATAGTGATCGTGATAGACTCTTTTTGATTGTTGATTGGTTATCAGCTAAAACATCTGCGACAGTTATGCTTTTTCCATGGGTTAAGTTTACTTTCTTACGTTTCCGGTGTTGAACCGAACCCGCTGCACTCTCTTGCTTTTTTTTTCGTATCATCTAAGAATCTTTCGCCAAGAGCTACTCTCTCGTCTCTACTTCCATTGTCCAATATTTCCTCTGGCATTCAACTTAACACTTCTGTACGGTACAAAAGATATAAACCGCATTTTTTGAAACCAGCTGAAAGAATTTCAATTTTTAATAATGGAGGAAATTGATATTTGGGTATTGTTCACACCTGCTGCCCAAATACCGTGTCTTTTTAGTCGCGCAAAATTTTTCTCCAATTTGCTTTCATGGACCTAAAAAAAGCAACATCCACCAGTTGGAGCAAGTGTGTGGCGTTAGGTGGCAATGCTATGAAAGATATATAGTCTAAATCATGAAAGAATGAATTCACGTCATAGGTTTCTGAATTAAAAAACGACATACTTTTAAAGGATCTATCGGAATATACTTAATGCATAAGATTTGAAAGTATGTCGTTTTTTAATTCAGCAACCTATGACGTGGATTTATTCTTTCATGATTTAGACTATATACGGGTGCACTTTATATTAAATAAATTCAGTGCAATAATTATAAAAGTATAAATTGACTCTTCTAATAACATAAGTCTTTGCAGTTGAATGCAATAAAAGCTCGAAATGTACCTTGATCGCAATGATCTAAATATGAGTATCATTTTAATACTATTGAAACAAAATAACCCGCAAGTAAGTAGTACTTGACGAAGAATTTTATGAAACCGTTGTCTTACGTTGTTTAAATTCTTCCTTAACGATTTTACAAATATTTATTATTATATTTAAACATTAATCAATTAGCTGCGTCTTATTAATTTTTTAGAAAACTAAAAAAATAGTTCTAATACACTCTAAGAAATTATTTTATCACTTTTGATATGTGACTTTAGGTGAGGTACAAAAAAATTCTGAGTGTAAGGCTACTATTTATTATTTATTTATAAATAAATAAACGTTAACCTTTTTTTAAAATTTTTTCTAGTGCTCTAGTAACACAAGTATCAACTGATAGAATTTGCTGCTCCCTCAAGAAATAAAATCTTGAACTACAGGATTTCACATCTGCATATGGTTGAAAGTAAGGAAACATAAACGCCAAAGATGCATTCTGTTTCAACGATTAAATTTGTGTTCAAGTATTTTTTTCCAAGAAATTTAGGTACGAAGTAGAATTAATAAATTTTATTAACAAAACATTATGTGGACATTTGGGTCTGAAATTTTAACATCTGACCAAATGCTTGAAGAAAAAACCTAAAACTTAACAGGATGCACTGCCTTTGATCCCTGCCTTTAAACTCTTGAACGGCCTCATATTTCAAAAATTAGGAAAAAAAGAAACTACCGGATTGTTCGGAATCAAAGAACCAAACGGACAAAAGTTACCACCTGGTCAGTGAGCAGGAATACAACGATATAGCAATCAAATGATATGAAGACTGGAAAAATAAATAGAATTAACAGAATTTAAACCCACCTACATTATGTAATGGATAACATCACTGCCAATGAAATTATAGCAACACTGCGAAATGTATATATGTTTTATGCCATTTATTGTATTATATAGTTGAATAAAATAATAGTTAGTTCTAAGGACTTAAATTTATTTATTCTTAACCAAATTCAGAAGTGTTGGACTTTGTTTTTATTAAATTTAGACTGTCACCTTGTAGCTGCATGTTAATCTCATTAAATTTATTGAACAAATTTGTTAAATAAGCAATGTCTGGTTTCCAATTAATTAAATTTTCTTTTAAAATTGAATCTATATCAAAGCTGGAAAAAATCTAGTAAAATATTAGCCTTTGGGCAGTCAGCGTACTTCAGTGTGAAAGAGCAGCAATCGATAAAAGTTCTCGTCGTTTTCTTCACACTGATGCGCAAATAATCCAATACTCAACGCATACTTCGAAATTTGTTTCCTGCGTTAATGACAAATTAAAGAGATTGGTGTAATGTACCACTCAGGTTTTTAGCAACTAAATGTTGTCGATGAATGACAGTGTATTGCAAACAAACCGAGTACGTTTTGTTTTAAATGGCTTATAGATACACGACAGCGTCCAAACATGGCCGGTACTGCATTTGCTGCAGCTTATATTATATTTGATAAAGAAATTGCTTTATATATGAAATAATCTCTCAAAACACTACATATTGATCCGCCTTTAGTGTCTATTGTCAACGTTCTCGCAAAGAACTGTTTTTTAGGGATCTCTTGGCCCATAACAAAACGAACATACCCGAACACATTACCAAGTAAAGTTGACTCGTTGCTACAGTTTTATACTTAGAAGATGTAAAGACTAAAAAAACTGGTTATTACCTCAAGCGAAAGTTAGAGGTAGAAAACGTAGTTTTAAGTTTGGCGCCACTGTATCTAAAAGGTATTAATCAATTTTGAAGGGCACATACAAAAAAAAGCTTATTAGTGTTTACTAATTCTTACTGTTTATTAAAGTTTTGGATAAATATATTCTGACAATATATAGGGCAGATTTTGTCTCAGTCAATTAGAGCCATCTCCCAATAAAAAATTATTTAACATATGTAAGTCTTAAATTATGAGGCATAAGAAACGTTAACGTGATGACCTGTCTATTTTATTTATGAGAAATATATATTTTTTATCATAACAACACTATAAAATTTATTTTGAATAACATCATCAAATAATATCACAACCATGATTTGTCAAATCTGGTATACCGCTTACATATTTATGAATTATCTAAGTTTTAAATTATTGAGTAGTTTTTTTGGTTTTATACAAGGCCAATTCTTGCAAATCATTACACAAAGAAATCTTTAAGAAATTATTTAGTTCGGCCTTTCACAAATGAGAAAAACAAATGAAAGAAAGCCCTAATTGTAACAAATTTTAAACAGGAACTCTTTTAACTTATTTTTTTTTTAAAACTATTTGAAACTAAAAAATTGACATTTAAATTGTAATTTCTGTTTTACGAAAAAATCCAAATGAGTGAAATGGTAATTTTACATCTAGTTCAGTTAACGAGTGTATTGATGTCTCATGCTCTAAAGGAGGTTGTTTAATACAACAGGTTTTTCATAAGTTTCTTGACGAATTCAGCAACAGAATAAATCACTGGGTTCCTGAGTGTCAAACCGTTAATCAAAAGTAGTACAAAAAAATTCTAATCAAGCTAAGTCAGAGATTAAGAAAGAAAACGTCGAATTTGCGGAAAAAGTACTCTTAGATTCTGCACTAATACAACTCGCCAGGAAACAGTGATCTACCTGTAACGCAGTCTTTAACGGATAAACGTACTCCTTTGCTTGCTCATCCTCCATATTCGCTAAATGTCGCACCGGGTGACTTCCAACTATTCCCAAAAATGAAAGGTACATTAAAGGGAACACAGTCTGTTCAACGTGCAAAAGCAAAAACGGTAGAGTCGTTGAAGGAGCCGACAACCGAACAGCTGTAGCTGTTTTGAGCAATGGAGGACACGTATGTATCGGTGTATAGATAAGGAAAGGGAGTGCATTGAAGAGGATAAAAGGTAAATATAAGTCAAATTGATCACAATTTTCACACTAGTTTCGTTATGTAAATATCACACCTTGTGTATAAAGAGAGAAAGCCGCAACATCTTTAATAGTAAGCGAAACATACCATAAAAGTATGAAAAATTGTACCCCGGTACAGCTTCTGCTTAATTATTAGTTATTATTATTAAGAGAATATCCATAAAAACGCTTTCATACATTTAGCATTTCAATTTTTTGATTAGTAAAAATTTCTGAAATTTCTTGTTATGACACCGGGTCTTTTAACAATAGGTAATTTTCACTCAACAGAAAAACGCAATATTTGGTGAAAAGTGGGAATATGTTTAGTTTAACCCATACAACCTCTATGGTTATTGTTTCCGCATAAGAGCGGCTGTATTTTACCAATAACAGCTCTAATGCGTCTTTGAGTGCTTGAATTGTTACTGGAGCATTTGCATAGACTTCATCTTCAACGTAACTCCAAAGAAAAGAGTCTAATGGTATTAAATCTCACGATCTCGGGAGCTAATTGAAGTCGCAATTTCGAGAATTCAAACATCCAAGAAATTTTATACGCAATAGAGCCATTGTTTCACGAGTTGTGTGACAGTCAGTGTCGTCCTGCTGAAAATAAACGTCACCACACCCATAGCACCAATTTTAGATCACAAGAAAGTAGTCAGCATAGTTCGGTAACGCATTCTATTTACTGTAACAGTCGAAACAGCAATAGTTTCAAAAGTGTAGACCTACATTCTCAGCCCAAAAACTGCACCAAACTGTCACTTGTTGTGGTTAGAGAGGTTGTTTAACTATTGTTCTTGGGTTTTCAAAGCCCCAGATATGACAGTTTCGCTTGTTTACGTACGCAGACAGATGAAAGTAAGTCTCTTAAGTCAGAAAAAATTTAGTTTAACAAGTCATGATCTTGTTAATGCATTTCTAGGATCCAATCATCAAATGTACGACGTTGTGCGTGACCTGCTGGTTTCTATTCTTGTGTCAACTGCAACTTATAAATTTTTTGTGCAAAATGCAATGCAAACTGACTTATGATATTTCCCAATTCCTTGGTTTTCAGCTACACGCTCAGCTGCAGCAGCAATATTTTAAGGTCGCTTGGCTGAACGAGCACGAATTGAGTCTTCACATCACTAACTTGTCCGAGACGTTTTAATTTATGAATTCCTTCGGATATACTTTAATTTATTCTGTATACTTCGCTATTCTTTTGAGTTAAAATGACGGATCACAGAATGGATATAAATCGTTTACCTAACAATGAGCTTATTTCTGAACTATTGATTATAAGAGTACCTGTGTCGTCTACGGACACCGTCAAACAAATGAGAAAGTGGCTTCGTCCTTTGATCAAATTGGAATTAGATGATAAACCCCTGAGTGGTTCACTCTATGAAGTGAATCCGGATGCAGAATTAAAGATTATTGATAACAAGTTAGAAGAGTTACATAGTAACTTTGTAAACTCCGATTCACTCGTAGCTACCATCCGATCACGACTGGTGCATATATTGAAACGTATTAATTCACCTTCTCCTGTCAGTCTACCGCCTAAACAAATGGCTGTACGTAAGGAATTACTAACAAAACTTCTTACTTTACTGGATCGTTTAGAGCATAGGTTCCCAACCTTTTCTGAACCACCGCCCCCTCTACTGGAAAAAAACTTCCAACGCCCCCCTCCTCATCATAGTGCATTATAACGAATATTAAAATATTGTTGCATAGTATCTATCTATCTATATATATATATATATATATATATATATATATATATATATATATATATATACATAGATACTCATATACCAACGTTGCACTTTTGACTGCTATTACAAGCGTTCACTAAAGCGTTGGACAAGGTATATATATTAAAAATCGCAAAAGTAAACCTTAATTAAAACGACTATCAAATGTAGTACAAACTTGTTTATTAAAACTTAAATATGAATACATAATGAACAGAAAAAGATTAAGAAGAAAAAATTAATGAGATAGTTGAGGCTGGTGAAGTTATAACAATTTGCTAATGTCGGGTTCCAATTTCGTTAACATCAGCCGCAAATCGCCACGTTCAGTAATGTGCAGTCTGTTCCTTTTCTTAGACAATAAATTAGCTACTGCACTGAACCCACGCTCAGCCAAATAAGATGAAGGAAATGCAATTAAAAATATCTGTACTCTTGACCACAATCCAGGGTAAAGAACTGGTATTGATTTTTGAAGCCAGAACTCTTGATATCCATTTCTGAATTTTACTTTTAGTTCTTCGTTAGTTGTGAGTTCTACGAGTTCCTCTTCTAAATTTGATGATTCTGCTGTATCTGCATTTGCGAAAGGATCTAAAACCCAACCCGGTATATTCATGTTTAAAATATCCTGGAATCGCTCCACACAATCAACATGAAGAACGTCCAAGTGTTGGCAGTAAGTAAGTAAATCTTCATGTTTTGCAGAGACTGCTGATAATGTGGGAAAGTGGCTGTATTCACCTCTCCCTAGATTTCGTTTGAATAGAAGAAGTTTTCCCACAAAAGCAGCTATGACGTTTTTTGTTTTAATTAAATTCAATTCGTCACCTTGCAATTGTAAATTGACTTCATTAAATATTTTAAACAAGTCTGTCAAATAAGCGATGTCATTTTTATGTATAATCAGGTTTTCGCGCAATTTTTCGTTTCTGTTTTCAAGAAAGTCCAGTACTGAATCAAATAGTTGAAAAAAACGGTTCAAACAAGTACCTTTTGAGAGCCAACGAACTTCTGTGTGCAGCAGCAAGCGATTGTAATCTTCATCATTTTCACTACAAAGTTGGCTAAATAATCTGTCATGCAATGAATTGCTTCTAATCGTATTTACTGCTCTAATAACGTAATGAAGCGACGAATGCAAACGTTCGTTCAGATTTTTTGCAACCAAGTGCTGACGATGAATAATACAATGTATAGCGAGTACATTTGGTACTGCTTGTTTCAAATGAGCTATGAAACCCTTATGACGTCCCGTCATTGCTGGAGCACCATCAGTAGCTGCCGACAAAATATTATGCATAGGTATTTCTTTCTCTTGAAAAAACGTACTCATGGTATTAAATATCGTTTCTCCCTTTGTATCAGTTTCCAAATTTTTGCAAATAATAACTCTTGATAAATTTTTTCGTTTTTATGAACCGAACGTATGATAACAGCAGTACTTCGTTATTTGGTAGAGTGGATTCATCAAGTTGAATGGAAAAATTGCAAGTTTTAAGTAATCGCATAATGATATTTCAACGTCTTGAGCCATTTCGTCTATTCTCCTTTGCACTGAGTTATTACTCAGAGGAATTTTTCTGATGACATCTGCCGATGTCTTATAATGAAGAACAGTTTTATTACCTCTCTGACTGCCGGCAAGATAAGTTCCTCGCCAATGGTATGTGGTTTTCCCGTTTTGCGATTAACAATGAAATGTTATATGATGCTCGTAGTCCATCATCTTCTTGTTTAGAAGACGACGCAAATAGGTTTGATATAGTTGGCTGTTTCAAATATTTCTTCTGCAGTTCTTGAAAATAGGACAAATCTTTGTCCTTTTATCAGTATGCATTTTATTTAAATGTTCTTGTAGCCTAGAAGGCTTCATGGCTTCATTTGAGAAAACTTTTGGCAAAGTAAACACATGGGTAATGATGGGTTTACAGGAGAGTGCGTAAATCCATATTTCAAATACAAAAGACTGTACTGCCGGCATTTCTTCTTAGATTCAGACATTTTGAAATCCAAAACTTGCCACGGTTTAAAATAAATTAACTTTTCAACGAATTTATAGATAATTATAAAATTAATGGTTATAATGACATATAACTTATCACTCACGAACATGGATTATTTGCGAAGCACACAAAAATAATAACACATTCCTAGAGCTATCCCTGCCTTTTATACGTTTGATTTCATACAAGCATCAACTTGTATGTTTTATCTTGTTTGCGATGCCGGTGCACTTTGTAAGCAAGTCATATCGCGTCTTTGCTTATCAACTTGCAAAGACTTGTTGCGGACAATATTAAACGGAATTAGGTATTCATAGACCTAATAATGAATTAAATGTTTTAAAGTATATTTTCTCGATAACAATAACATAGACATTTTAGATAGCTAAATAAACTGTCTATACATGCTAACTAGGTATTTTCAAAGTATTTTAATATATTTATTTTCTAAAAAGGTAAGTACGTCACGAACGCCCCCTTGATCCTCCTAACGCCCCCCTTTTGCCCCTGTACTCGCTACCGCCCCCTTTGAAAGCTACAGCGCCCACTGGGGGGCGGTACCGCCCCCGTTGGGAACCTATGGTTTAGAGGAACCCCATTTCGAACCCAGTAATTTGGATGACATAGTCACTGCGTTTAATATTAAAGCCGTAAGTCCCGAAATCAACCTTCTTGATATGTCCATCAACCCACTCTACTACTTTCTAGCTAGTACTGTATTCTTTGGATTCCTTTTTTCTGCGGTACTCGGTGCAGGCTATTTTCTTTGCTTACTTTACTTTTCTTTTTTATCCGCACGGAATACCGTAACAGACCGTTGAATGTTGACAGTTCAAAAATTGCGCGAAATTTAAAATAACATATCTTGTTAAAAGTCCCATTACCTACAGCTTCTACAAAAAACCCTTATCATTCTGAAATTTTTGTAAATGTCTAATTACCTGTTTCAGATCTCCACTGAGGTTAACGAAAATTATGGCATCATCAAGACGACAAACAAAACCCTCAGAAATAAAAAACAAAGAAAATATCTAGATCAATCGAAAAATATTTTCAACGTCTACTTCACCGAGATTTTGTTTTGATGGATGGAAGTCAGCTTTCGCGTTTAAATAAAAAAAAACTTAATAAGTGGGGAGTTCTTTAGGCAATAAGACGACTGCAGTTGTTCCATTTATATTCAGTTTCAGTCACAAGGCTCTCTTCCAGAATTGCAACTTTGCAACGATCTAGTAGTTTACTCTACTAGATAATCTTCGAATATTTGCAGTTGAGAAAGGCCCGCTACAGATTAGTAGCTCTACTTTTCTGCTAGACTATTACAGTCGATCATTTTCGGTTAGTCATTATTATAAAAAATTAAGTAAATATAAAAATGTTGCAAAAAACTGGCTTGTTTATCCTAAATCTGATTACTCCGTATACTGCTTTTCTTGTAAAACCTTATACATGTTTAAATGTTTTCGACGGGGTTAAGGGGTATAAAAGCTAGCAACGTTAATAAGAAATTTATACCTTCATGGGAAAAATAAGGGACATTTTATAAGTATTTTCGAGGGTAGAATGGAATTTTATTTTTTAGAAAGATGGAACTTTTAAAACCTGTGAAACCATTCTTAAATCTGATAGCGTAATGTACGAATAGTTAGCAGAACAAAGTAGTAGCGTCAAGATGCCACATCACCCTCGTCAAAACATTCAGAACGAAATCATAAACCGTGTAGGTGATAAAATTACGAGAAATATAATGGGCACACTAAAAACTTCTAGGTATTATTCAATAGTTTTAAACTCTACTCAAGATATGTTATGAAAAACAAATTAGGATCGTAATCTGTTCATTAAAATTCCTTAAATAAATTAATGTCGTAGAACATTTCGTAAGGTTTTTTTCCGATTACAGACAATAAAGGAAGCGTCCCGACGACTATTCTTTTTAAAGAAATTAACATTGACATAGAAAACATTTGCAGTCGGTAATACAACAGAAGCAATATAGAAAAATATAGGTTTGAAAAAAAAAATTTCATACAAATCGTACAGCTTTTTACGTTTTGTGTGCAGCTCATACCTTCGATTTGTTTGTTAATGATGCCGAAGGAAGTTCTTTGGATGTATTTGATGTTTTTAGAATCGATTAAGAGATATATGACTTACTTTTAAACCCTTTCTGAGATACGGTGGGAAATCAGAACTAATACTGTTAAAGTGCTTAGATTTAATATAGAAAACACTTCGAATTTGTTGTTCTTGCTTTTCAATGATTCCTCAAGAAACACTGATAGTAGAAATTTAAAAAGATTTTTAATTATTAATTCAAAATATTACAAATTTTGACATTTCTTAATAACTTGGAATAAAATTTTATCAAAAACAAGACTGCAAATGTCAACTCTCAATTTATTAGAGGCTGAAAAATTGAGACAAAATATAAAACAAGCCGTGTGTGTAAATAATTAGTCGTTGCGAAAAACTGTAAAAATGAGTTTCAATCTTTAAGAAATAAATCCATTCATTTTCATTTATTATAAAAATATACCTTCCGTTCATAAAATTTGTTTCGTTTACTTTAAAAACCAATCGCTTTGTTACAATTATTAACATGCAAATCTTTTGGCATTTGTAAAACTTGTTGGAAAAGCAATAAAAGCTTTAATTAGCTAAATTGACTTCCGTGTGTGTGTATAACATATTCTGGAAGTTTTGGAAGAAATATAAAAAATTGCGTCATTGGTAATAAGAACTACTTAATACGTCAATTAATAAGAAACGTCATTAAAACTTAAACGTTTATTAAAAAAACTTGCGTTATCCTTAAACAGGCAATAGAAATCGATAATAATTATTTATTACCTTTCCGTGTAATTGTATAATAGAATTTGCGCCACGTTAACTCCGTGCATTGGACAAAATAAACAACGCTTGCGATGCTCATAAATCAAATCGGTCGAGACGGTTTGACATTAATTAGACCATTAGAAGAATTCCTTAAAGGTTTTCATTCACCGTAGAATGCGTTTTAAATACTAAATGACTTCAATATCGCAAAAACAAGGTTATATAATGCATCATTTATTATGTTAATATAAAAAACCGTGTATAGGCATTTCTTGCAGACAGAAAAATGAGTAGCATCCACTTTAAAAGTATTAAAAATGATTTTTTATCAAACTATCTGTTTTTAAGGTATGCGAAGCTAAAATCTATACTTTGCTGGAATGCAAAATTAATCTTTAGGAATACCACAATAAGCGATATTTATTCAAAACGTTATAACCAATTACGAGCTTTAATGCAACCTCGGTATGAGCGTAATAGCTTTACAAAGACGTTAATTTAAGAATTATTTTAGAAAAATGCCGCATTTATTTGCTTCAACAAGCTACGATTTTGAGACTTCGAAAAAGTCATAAATCAAATATGTCAACAGGCTAATTATTTTTATCAATGAATATACGTCGATTCATAAAACGCGATAATACCGGAAAGGCTATAAAACCAAGATAACAACTTTAATAGCTTTAATTATGTTACACAAGGAGAGAGATTACAGCGATTGTTTTCGTTTCTTAAAAAAGAATGGAAGCTTTTTACTTTCACCATAAATTTTAAAACTAACAGCTCACTAATCAGATAAGGAAGCCAAATTGTGAGTAATTATAGCATTATACGGATGCGTCATACTTCAAGAACAATATCTAGGATGTAATAGAAAAATGACGTATTTAAAGTTTCATTATATAAAGAGAAATTTTACGAGAACCGGTCATTCATTGTAGCAGCATGCAACATGTAAGTTTCGAGTAATTTGTAATTCATTTATTTAGTGATTTATTCTGTCGGTGCTTCACTTGTAATCTGAAACTTTAAATACCAGGCATAAGTTATAGCTTCGAAATAAATCATATTAGTGAAAGTTCCTCGCTAATTTTAATCTATTAAAATATATGTACCTTGCAAACCAACTGATATTTCTACTTGCGAAGATTGATTAAAAATTAAAATTTGAAAAAGAACTATGACGTTTTCAATGCAGTTAATTCCAATGAAAACAATATTTTTATAAGCAGACATGTATTCGTGAAGAAGAATCTAACGATTCAAACCGCAAGTACAAATTTGTTTCAAACCTAGAAACTTAATTGGTCTATTATTAAGTAGACTAAGCTAGTATACGTTTTTAATTTTACGTTTATAAATTATTTGGAAATGGATAATTTAATTTCAACAACTTTGAGGTCAGAGCGCGAGACGTTTTTGCCCTTACAAAGATATCGGTACAGCGTCGTTGATCAACTACATATGACCTGGGTAATAATAATAATGAAAAATATCTGAATTATCCAGATAATTTTAATGAAAGTTTTGTGATACATATATGAAATGTTTAGGAGTTTTCAAATAGTGCCTACCTGATGGTTTTCTCGATACAGTGCTGTTAAAAAGTGAGATCAAGGTATCCGACACTTTTAATTGTGTAGGATAAAGGAAAGAAGCATAGAGCTGAAAGTATTGGAATTAAGAATCAGATACAACAGAAAATATTTCTGTTCCTTCCTTCTACAAGCAATGGAATCTATTTTAGCGGCAACCCACAATTTGTCTGAGCAACTGCAAGTCAACAACCTAGATTTGTCTTCAACGGTAATACTGAACCTAGGTACTCGTAAAGAACTTATTAGCTACACATGTGAAAATTTCTAGGACAAACTGTTGAACAAGGTAAAATCTATAAGTAAAAGTTGTGGGACTGAATAACTTAAAAACACAAAACAGCCATTCACATGAAATTCCAAGCAGATTTGATCTAACCCACCGTAGGATAAAACTAAAGAGACACACGGGAAACTGCAGTTAAATAACGAGACAACGCCAAGCTGAAAAAGCTCTATTTTAAAGTTTTGGACCAAATTGTATAAAAATCTAAATACTGCTTATAAAACAGTTTAGCTTAGGTAGCAATTCTTAACTAATTCCTGTTGACAATTATAAAAACTCAAATATCTCCTCTCCGAGATACAAGATCCTGTTTGATTTATACGTGGATAATTTATCGATTCTTTATTACCCCATTTGTGAGTGTAATTGGCCAACGACGCTGCACAGATAATTTAGTAAAGAACAAAATGCTTCGAACTCCGAACTCAAAATTATCCCTTTACAAATAATTTTTATGATATTAAGAACTTATTTTAACTTAAGTGCTAATATCTAAATATTCTCACAAACAAAAAAATCCAAGATTTATACTTGATCTTGTTATTTTAAATAGAGCTTAAAATCTCATTTCAATTGTAATTAATCAACATTAAATACAAAGAAAGTTCCATTTCAAATTTCCATTTGACGCTAAAATGTCAGTTTACAAAGTGCATCTATTTTAATCGATTATAGTCAGCAGTCTTCTGGTTTCTTTCCGTTCCAGGAGCAGTTTTTCATCTCCTTCGATAGGCGATTCACTTGTAACGAGTTTGTGCATTCTATAGCAAAATACTTCAAAATGGAGAGTAAAGCATTTCCAAATTATGAATATCTCGAACCTTTCATGGACCACTATCGAGGATTTCTTGACATCGATTTAGTCAAATTACAGTTGCTGTTGGTAATGAATCACATTACAAATGTTTACACATGGGACACTATTCTTGCATCTTTATATACTCTAAATGCTCTGTCAACATACTATGAGATAACTAAAGTACTCTAGATATTGCTACATTACCCATTACAACTGCTGGAAATGAAAGGTTCTTCTCCGTCTTGAAATGAGTGAAGGACTTCCTAAGAACAACAACCGAAGATGAAGAACGTCCTGGAACTGGAAGAAAGTAGAAGTCTTGACCTAGACCAGCTATTAAACGATTTTGCGTAAAGTCACGTCGGTAACCTTCACTACACTACAAGTGGCTATAAAGTCAGTTGTTAAATGCTACAAAGAAAACAACAAATAAACTTGTAAATTAGGTTATTGATTTCAGATTAACCAAAATATTTATATTTCACTTTACAGGTTTTAATCTTTAAATAATCTATAAATAATTCATTCGTGTAGAAAAAATTGTCTATAATAATTTGTATTTCTATTAAATTCACTTTAAGTTAAAACATTATAATTAGTTGTTTGATTATTACAATTAACCTTATTACTGAAAAAATATTAATTTTTTGATAATTCGGCAGTAAGTATTCATCAAGCTGAACAATTAGTAGGATTACTTATTGAAACTTGAGGTTACAGTATTCATAACTTTTCTGTAATTCAAATAAAACATTCCACAAGTCCACAGTTTTATCACATTAACAAAAAAAGCAATTTTATAACGCTTTCAACACAATTATAACGTATTTTAATTTTACTTCCCTGTTCGATCCAATACAGGTCCAATCACAAATATTTAAAAAGCTCTTAATATACTAGATACAACTACAAAGATCACTGATAATCATTGCAAACAATAATTTTGGCACTAAAGTATTTATTCTGACATCGCCTGGTTCTTAATGCTTAGCTACCTTCAAAATATTCATTAAATAAGTTACATTTTAATTTTTAGTAGCTTTTCATTGCATTAAAATGTGGGTTTGCGTTTTGAAATCGCTAATTGTATTTTTTACTTTCATTTTCTAATTTGAACACACAACAAATTTTCTGCTTCCAAAAATTTGTTACCCCAGGCTTACTCCGTCTAAAGCCGTTATTCTACATAATTTCAAAACAGCAAATACTTAGGAAATAATACCTTTAAACCAACTAAAAAGTGTAACAGATAGTAGATAAAAAAGCTACTTAATGATACCCTTTATTTTCAAATTTCTCTTCAGGAATGAAAGAGTAAAGTGTAAGATGTATCCCGTTTACACACAGAAAATTAGTTAATCGTACTACAGGATTATTTATTAAAGACGCACCGAAGCTTCGAAATTAAATAATGCTGTTGACAGTAGATATGAATTTACTTGATCTAGGTTGGCTAATTTATGAAAAAAATTTCTACAGACCAATTAATTTTGGACACGTTTACCAAAACAAAGACGAAACAAAGTTCAGTAATGTTGTATAATAAATTAATGTTAATTCATAAATCTACTAAAAATGCAAATATACTTGTCAGAGATTCCACTAAAGTGAATGTTTGCGGATTTATGTACGACAAGATCATTGCTTTTGTGTTGTAGGCCGTACAATAAACGGTAGCATGTACCTGTGAACATTGTAGCACTTTGTAACACCTCAACTGAATGTGATTTGCAACCTAGGGTAATTTTCCTTTAAGATCGCACACCATCACATTGTAGATTACTTGTTCAAGATTACTTTAATGAATCACATCCTGATAGGTAGATTAGACACGACGGTCCCATATACTGGCCACCAAGATCAGCGGACATAACCTCCCTACATTTTTCCCGCGAGGCTTTTTGAAGAAGTGGAGTGTGTGCAACATATGTACGTGACATGGACATATTAAAAATATATATTGACATGATCAATGAAAACTGTTTTGTTAGATTTATCAGGTTTTAATACAATTAGATCGGCATTTTGTTTTAAAACCTGATAAATCTAACAAAACAGTTATAATGACTAATCAAACATACAATAACAAAATTTTAGAACTACTTCAGGAAAAATCAACGTATGAATTAGTCAAACAAAACCCTACTAACACATTTCAAAAAACGAACAATGAGATTGTGAAAAATTGGGAAAAAAGGATATATTTCCCCCAAAGAGTGTAAGAAATTAATAATAAATAACGCGTTGCCACCCATGCTTTATGGGTTACCAAAATTACACAAAAATTGGTATGCCCATAAGACCAATCATTTCCACAATACAATCACCCTTTAATAAACTTGCAAACTTTATAAAAGATATTCTCAAAAACGTGATATATAAAAACAAATTCTATATAAAAGACTCTTGGCAATTCAAAGAGAATATTAAACAAGTTGCTATACCGGATGACTATATTCTGAAATCGTTAGATGCAACATTATTATATACAAATGTACCAATAGGGTTAGTTATACAAGCAATAGAAAAAAAGTGGATAAAAATTAAAACTTATACAAATATACCACAAAAAGAATTCATAAAAACAACATAAATAATATTAACCTCAACTTATTTTACATACAGAGATCAGGTATATAAGCAAGTAAACGGTTGTGCTATGGGTTTAGCGCTGTCTTGCGTGGTGGCACAAATAGTTTTGGAAGAAGTGGAGGAAAATATAATAAAACAAATAAATTTCCCACTACCTTTTTTTTCCGGTACGTGGATGACTGTGTTTGTGCCATCCCACAAGGTAAATGCAATTATATAATTAAACTTTTTAACAGCTTTCACAAAAAGATTCAATTCACAATTGAAGTAGAAAAAGATAATAAACTTAACTTTCTAGATATGACATTACACCGGATATACCATCATATTAAAACTTCATGATACACTAAAAACGCTTTGTCGAGAAGATACCTTAACTATTACTCCCAACATCCTATCTCCCAGAAAAAATCTGTCGTAATAGGACTAGCGAATAGGGCAATCAAACTATCAGACCCTGAATATAGATGGGAAGCAATTAAGAAAGCTGAAAACACATTACGAGAAAATAATTACCCACTAAATTTAATTGAATGGACATTTAAAAAACAAATTAATAGACACTATAACACAAACTACATCAACAATACCAAAAAAAATCAATAATAAAATGTGCACCCATACCACTGTATGTGCAAGATTTATCCGAAAAACTACAAAAATTATTAATAAAACATAATATAAAAATTGCGCAAAAGGGATACAATTTAACAAAAAGTTGTTTTAGTAAATTAAAGGACAACACTCCTAAGAATAAAAAACAACACACCATCGATAAGATTCCGTGTCAACAGAATTGCATTGTGTATACATTGGGCAAAGTATACAGCATTTAGAGAAAAGAATAAATGGTCATAAATATGATAAAACTAACCAAACTGATCTAACCAAACATGAAAAACAAGCCCAACATAAATTCGAATTCAACAAAACAACAATTTTAAAAACAGAAGCAAACCAAAAAATTCGAGAATTTCTAGAGATGGTGTATATTATTAAACATCCAACATTAGTGAATAATAAAATAGATATTAGCAAATTAAGTAAAATATATTATAATATATTAAAATAAAAATGCATAAAATTAATCATGAAAAGGTGGTTGTCTTGCATATACGGAGGCAAGATAGAGTGAGTAAACGTATGTGTATGTGTAGAGGTATGTACAGGTGAATACATATATAGATATATATTTAAATAAATAAACACATTGATATATATTTATATCTAAAGTTAAATGTACCCAATAACACAGATATACATAATTGTAGAAAGCATTACGATTTTAACCTGTTTTTAAAAACGTGTCTTTATCCAGTGACAAGAAATAGAAACTCCAATAAATCAAGCATTAGTTTTTAATCAAACTCTGTACTAAACATTTTAATATACATGTTGACAAAGAGTTTAGCAACTCGCATCAAGATGTACATAATTTATACAGAAAAACAATATTTTAATTTGTGACGTAAATGTTTTGTACAATTTTAAATTAAATAAATTAGATTGTAGTAACCGTGCCATATCATTCAGTGAATAGCTCAATTTATACTACGTTATAAATATATAAAACTCCGTTTATGGGGGAAAAAACATCATTGATAAAGACCATCTAGCGACGGCCGAAACGTCTGATTAACACACATATAATGTAAAAAATTTTTTTTTATTTATTTAGACCTTTTTCCCAAGAAACAAACTTTCAAGTGTTAGTATATAAAAGAAGGTCAAGAAATACTAATCGAATATTATATATATTGATATGATAACGCTGTACTCGAGTATCAATGGACGTTTTCTACTTATAACTGCACCTCTCTGTGTTTTCCTAATAAATTCTAAATCTCACTAATTTTATTATTCTTCTGCCACGGCTAGCTTTTATTATTCTACACAGAGTGCACAACCTTACGATGATCAATTTTTTTCTTCTTCACCTCTTTCTGATTACCTATCTGTTTGAATTATAAAATGAAGTCAATTAATTTCATATAATGAAAAGAAATATTATGTACAAGTTTTGAAATTATTAAAATACACACTTCAATCAATCAATATTATAAGTCTTATTTATCCCAAAATTCATATGCTTTGCAATCAATCTAAAGTCACCAAAAACTACTCTGTTTATCAAAGAAACCACGAACGTTCCAGATATCTTCCTAATATTACGTACTTTTAACGTATGCAAAGTTTGTTGCCGACTTTGTTACACTTTTATAAACTAAGCAAATTCAATATCCAAATTTAAATAGAAAAAATGTCTTAAAACTAAGTAGATCTGACCTGTTCTGTTCTGCTTAATTGAACCCCTTGGTTTCCATAAATTGCTTCTTTATTTTCTCGCAACTCAAAATTATTCCAAAATCGTCGATACTGATTTGAAGTATTTCATTAATCCAAAAAATATGCCCTTATTCGAATTATCCATACATTTGAAATATTATACCATCAATTAAAATTTTCCATGCATTTAAATTATTATACCATTCATTAGGATTTATTATGAACCAATTTGGAATTATTATCATCAACACATTTGAATTATTAACATCACATTCGAATCAGGATTATACGCCCATTTGGAATTGGGATTATACACCCATTTAGAGCCCTATTATTATATTATTAGTTTAAATAAATTACCTCAAATTCTACTCACGTTAATCGGCAAAATAAACTTTTATATTTGTAGCACTTACTTTTCACTATTATATTATCAATTATTAAATTACGCGAGACCTTTAGGTTCAGAGTATTGCAGCTTGGTCTTCTTGAGTTAAAACTGAGCTCTCTCATCATTCTCGCTGTTAATATAGGCTTAACCCACTTGTATGTGGGTTGAGTTTCCACCAAGTCCGTCGCTTATCTTAACCAATAAGGTCTTTGCATTTCCTGCTCTTGAAGTGGTTTTCTGATGTAATATATTCGTTTCCTATGTAATTGTTTTTTTTAGATATCGCGTTTTCCATATTATACAAAAATACATGATGTAATTTCAATTTCGATTTTCGTGAATGTTTATTTATTTACGCGTCTTTAATTACATTTACTTATCAAAAATGTTGATTGTTTCTACTCACTTACACAAAGCTTGGTTAAGTTTTATTTCTTCTCTCCGTTTTATATCATAACTAATTAGAACCCTTTTGAATGCGTGTTTAATTACATTCATTATCATTCCTTTAAATACGCGTGCTTTTTACTGAAAGATACTGTTACTTTCATTGTTTAAAATTGTTAAAGCTCTATATACCGAGTGTTAAATTCTTCTTATTTACCTAATGTATGAATTACCTATTTCTATGCTAAATATGCGTCCTCTTATTGTAAGATGTGTTTATTTGCGTCGCTTAAAACTAATTATGCTTTATATACAAGGTGTTAAATGCTTACTATTTACATAATATAAGAATTATTAAATTTTCTACTAAATAAATGCAGTTTTATGCTTCCTATCGTAATTTATGATTTCTGCTCCGACCTTTGCTATACAATACACCCTTAAACAACCCCTTATCACAGCTTTATTCCCCCAAATTAGAATATAAAATTTTAGAACAATGACCTTTTTGGCGCCCAACGTGAACTTAAACTCACATTGGTCTAGAATTCTTATATTTTTATTTCCTTTTTTAAAAATTAAACTCTTCCTTTATTAATCTCTTATTTACATTTATCTAATCTTATACCTATGTCTTGTTTTACTACCCTATTCATACTTATACCTATTCTTATACCCGTATCCGATTCTATTTCTCTATGTATACCTATTCATAACAAGTTTATTTTACATTTCCTTTATTCATTTGTTGTCCCTTCACATGGGTGTGAACTAAATTTATTTATAACTTCCCTTTTATTGCTTTTAAATCTGGGTCCTTTCAATTTATATTTCTTCATTCCCTGTTTTATAATTATATCCTTACTATATATTCGATATCCTAAAAATTTAACCCTATCTTGCAAAAATTTGCACTTCCCTAAATTCAAAATTAAATCTGCTATATTCAGCTCTTATAAAATCCTATCTAAATGTACTAAGTGTTGTTCCACACTATCACTAAATATTAATACATCATCCACGTAGTGGATACAAAATTCTTCATACGGTCCCAAAATATTCTGCATAGCTTTCACTAATGCAGCCGTACTCGAGGACAAACCAACCGGGACCACCCTAAATTGATATATTCTTTTTTCTACTGAAAAACCCGTATATTTTCTTGATTCTCGCGCTAATGGAATCAACCAAAATGAATTCTTTAAATCTAATTTGCTATAAATTTTCCTATTACCTATTCTCCCTAATATACTATCTGTCGTTGGTGGACAATTGTATTGCGGCTTCGTTTGCTTATTTATCTTCCTTGTATCTAAACATAACCTAATGCCATCATCACTTTTCTCCACGACGACTAATGGATTCACAAAATGTGTATTGGAGCTTTCTATGATACCTTTACGTAACATTTCTTCTATTTCTTTCTTCACTCTATCCCTATATGCTACTGGAATAGGATATATTTTAGTGTTAAACGGTTCTGTATTTACTACTTCCAACTTGTGCACATAACCCGTGGCAATTCTCGTCTTCGACCCTATTAATTCTGAATGCTTACTCAATAATATATTCACCCTATTTCTTAAATCTTCTGGACACTTAATCTCTTCATTTTCATTACCCTCATTATTTATTTCTTCATCATTAAACTGATTAATATTCACGCAGTCATCTTCTATTTCGATATTACCTTCTTCATACCATTTAATATATTTCCCATTACACTCAATCTCTTTGCATTCTGCATTTATCTTCAACCCCAACTTATCTATAATATTCATCCCAAATATAACATCTATCTTTAGTCCAGGTACTACCATAAAATCATTTTCCCATTTCACATCTCCCATTTCACATCTCAGAATTACCATTTCATTTATTATACTAAATCTTTTATTATTCGGTGCCACCAAATTACACCTCGTTATAGGTATCGCTTTATCCCCCAATTTTTCTCGTTTAACAAATTCTTCTGCAACAAGTGATGCTTCTGCCCCAGTATCAATCAATACTCTAACTATTCTATTTTCCACCTTTAAATTAATTATTGGTAATAAGTTCCTTTCAAATCTTCCTACTTCATTTTCCGTTTCATGTTCAATTAATTCGCAATGATTTCCGTTAATCCGTAGAATTTTCCTTGGTTCGACCGTACTCAAAAATCCTGATTTCGCGTTGAAGGTCCTGCCTGACTCGTTATCTCTGCGTATGTGCGATTCGTATTCCTTATTTGCGTGCTATTAATATTCCTTGCTTGCGTCCGCCGATCATCATTTCCCTGCCTATTTATTTCTCTACCATTATTACCTTCATGATTTGTCCTCTCTATTTGTCGCCTTATTATTTGACCCGTATTCCTGTTTCGCCTAAAATCATTATTAAAGTTGCTATGGCTCCCCCTATTAAAATTTCTTCCACGATCATAACTATAATTGTTTCGTTGATAATTAATTCTAGACTCATTATTTCTCTGCGTCCTTATAAAATTCGTGCGTCGATCCCTAATATTATTTTCCATTTTATCATTAGATTCCAACTCATCATACCTTTGCAAATATTCAATAAATATATCCCTATCTACTATATTATGCATCGTTATATATCGTTTTACTTCAGCGTTAAAATGCCCAGCTAAATATTTTATAACTTGTTTATCATGTAGAGGAGGATCCAATTGTTTCGCTACCGTAAACTTCTCAATAGCATATAATTCTCGCGTCATTCCTTTTTCTGAATTGTATTTTCCCATGTTCAAGTTATTTCTAATTTTATCTTGCTGATTGTCACCCCAAAATTGACGTAAAAATTTCTGCTCAAACTGTTGAAATGTTTCTATTTCACTTTCCACTAAATTGTACCACATTTCAGCACTTTCTTTCAGCATTGATTTGACTAAATTTCATTTATATAACTCGTCTGTAGAGCCCTGTATTAACATTTTAAAATTTTTCAAAAATAATTTCGGATTTAATTTTCCGTCCCCGTAAAATTTAATATACTGTTCAATTGAAAGATTTGGTTGAATTAGCCTTATTGGTTCCATCGCATTAAAATTTCCTGAATTACTTTTTAAATTATTTATTTCTCGATTTATTGTTCTGAACTCGGTTTCACAATTTTCCTCAATGTTCCCTAATTTAATATTTAAATTTGTAATTTTATCCTTTGACTCGCTTTCATAGTTTTCTTGTTTTGATTTAATTGTTCCAATATGATCCCATACACAGTCGATTTCTTCGATAACCCTCACGATTTTCTTCTGCAGTTGTTCCCTCATTTCAGCGATTGTTTGGTTGGTTTCCTTTAATCCATCACTTAGAATTTTAATTTCATTACCCAATTTTTTGCTGTTCTCATCCATCTTCGTAGTCATAGTTTTCATGGCCTCCTCGTTTTATCCATTTTGCTATTTAATGCTATTAAAATTTCCATCATTTTAGTTTCCTGTAAAATTCTTCTTTTTTCGCTAGAACTTCTCTCAAACATTATGCTTTTTTGGGATCTTTTCTCCATTTTGAAATTATTATGTTTACGCTAAACTTTTAAATACTAAATAAATCTGCCTAAATTTAATTACTGTACAAATTCTCTCTTAATTTTCGGTTTTGTAATTTTCGCAAATTAACACCCTTTAAATCCCCGGTTTAATTTAATTATTTTCTTTTTAATCTCACGGTCGTATTATCAAATTTATTTTGATTTAATTCGAGCCCTAGGCTTGGACAGCCAATAAAAATCTTACTAATCTTACTAATTTTATTATTCTTCTGCCACGGCTAGCTTTTATTATTCTACACAGAGTGCACAACGTTACGATGATCAATTTTTTTCTTCTTTACCCCTTTCTGATTACCTATCTGTTTGAATTATAAAATGAAGTCAATTAATTTCATATAATGAAAAGAAATATTATGTACAAGTTTGGAAATTATTAAAATACACCCTTCAATCAATCAATATTATAAGCCTTATTTATCCCAAAATTCATATGCTTTGCAATCAATTTAAGGTCACCAAAAATTTCTCTTTTTATCATAGAAACCTAGAACGTTCCCGATATCTTCCTAATATTACGTACTTTTAACGTATGTAAAGTTTGTTGCTGACTTTGTTACACTCTTATAAATTAAGTAAATTCAATATCCAAATTTAAATAGAAAAAATGTCTTAAAACTAATTAGATCTGACCTGTTCTGTTTTGCTTAATTGAACCCCTTGGTTTCCATAAATTGCTTCTTTATTTTCTCGCAACTTAAAATTATTCCAAAATCGTCGACGCTGATTTGAAGTATTTCATGAATCCAAAAAATATCTCCTTATTCAAATTATCCATGCATTTGAAATATTATACCATCAATTAAAATTTTCCATGCATTTAAATTATTATACCATCCATTAAGATTTATTATGAACCAATTCGGAATTATTATCATCAACACATTTGAATTATTAACATCACATTCGAATCAGGATTATACCCCAATTTGGAATTGGGATTATACACTCATTTGGAGCCCTATTATTATATTATTAGTTTAAATAAATTACCTTAAATTCTATTCACGTTAATCGGCAAAATAAACTTTTATATTTGTAGCACTTACTTTACACTGTTATATTAACAATTATTAAATTACGCGTGACTTTTAAATTTAGAGTATCGCAGTCTGGCCTTCTTGAGTTAAAACTGAGCTCTCTTATCATTCTCGCTGTTAATATAGGCTCAACCCACTTGTATGTGGGTTGGGTTTCCACCAAGTCCGTCGCTTATCTTAACTAATAAGGTTTTTGCATTTCCTGCACTTGAAGTGGTTTTCTGATGTAATATATTCGTTTCCTATGTAATAGTTGTTTGCTATAGATGCCTCGTTATCTAAACCATATGTTGTTTTCTTTAGATATCGGGTTTTCCATATTATACAAAAATACATGATGTAATTTCAATTTCGATTTTCGTGCATGTTTATTTATTTACGCATCTTTAATTACATTTACTTATCAAAAATGTTGATTGTTTCTACGCACTTACACAAAGCTTTGTTAAGTTTTATCTCTTCTCTCCGTATTATATCATAACTAATTAGAACCCTTTTGAATGCGTGTTTAATTACATTCATTATCATTCCTCTAAATACGCGTGCTTTTTACTGAAAAATACTGTTACTTACATTGTTTAAAATTGTTAAAGCTCTATATACCGAGTGTTAAATCTTTCTTATTTACCTAATGTATGAATTACCTATTTCTATGCTAAATATTTGTCCTCTTATTGTAAGATGTGTTTATTTGCGTCGCTTAAAACTAATTATGCTCTATATACAGGGTGTTAAATGCTTACTATTTACATAATATAAGAATTATTAAATTTTTTACTAAATAAATGCAGTTTTCTGCTTCCTATCGTAATTTATGATTCCTGCTACGACCTTTGCTATACAATACACCCTTAAACAACACCTTATCACAGCATTATATATATATATGATTTATTTCAGAAGTTTCTCTTCTATTTTACACTAAAGAATATGGTTACAACAACAAGATCAAAATTTAAAGGATATACGGCATGAACACAATTTAGTACACCTGAATGCAATTGCATGAGCGTGCATAATTTAGTGTGTTTACATATACATATACCATGACTGGTTCAAAATCATGTTATCAGATGATAGACTAGCTGGTTGGCATGAACGTATGTTATCGTTGGAACGGCTCTAGCAGCGCTACTTGGGAACAGTTTGAAGTGGAAGGATTATTTGGTAGGCTATTTACTGGCACACAGCATTTACAACAATACGCATCAAGTACCACTAATTTTGGTGACGCTTCTTCACAATTAACTCTGGACACACCACAACTGTACAGTTAAAAATGGAAATACTGAGAAGCCTATAAATGTGGAACAAGTCCTTTCATTCTTAAAATCATCTGTATTCAAAATGCTTACTTTCAATACAGAAGGCTTGTAGAAATAATACCGTCGATCTGATTCAAAACCGAAAAATACAAATTACTAGAGTTTATATTTAATTTCTGTATCTACTTAAAATCCAAATTTAGAATTTGATACATCTGCGATCATCAATAATCTACAAATTGTATTTATATATTTTTTAATAGACACAGTCGGCAATTTCTATCTAGTACTCTTCGGCCTGGCAAGTATGAAGCGACAAAAATTCCATCATATTTCTAATATTAAAAATTTATATAAACAAATACTCTAATCACCTGGTTATCTCGCATTCTATTTATTTCCACATTGCAAACTAGTTCATTCTTATTTAACAATGATAATAATCTAACACCTTGCGTACTATTTTTAGAGTGAAGAAAAATTAAATTGCCATCAACGATTTGACTATACTAATAATAACTTTCCCAAAATGAATCCGCCATAGAAAATGAAAGCGAAATGAGGTGGATGTGTTAACTTTTTTCTGAACTGTAACACCCTGTATAGTGATAAAGCTAAAGTATCTCTTAGTGAAAAGTTCGAATGTCTAAAAAAAGATGAAAAGAAGTAAAGCAGAATAGAAGAAAAAACAATAAAGTTGTTAAAATGATTATTGAATAAATGTAAAATTTCTAATCAAGTTGAACTAAACTAGCAATCACAGAACAAATAAATGAATGCTTTGCAACTGTGTGTGAATTGAGGTGTAAACGAATGCGTATATTTTGTGCGAAACTAAGAAACGCCGAAACAAAATGGATTTAAAATTTATGGAAACATACAAATGTTTGAGACATACTGAAAGAGAAAATTTAAATATATCATTCTCTGAATTAAACATACCATAAAGTAGACGATAATCATAAAGTTCAAATACTGCAAGTTGAGATTCACATATTTATAGCTACATATGAGTAATGAAACTTATCTGTATAAATCGAGTTTAAAGTATAAAAAACATATTATGTTGACATACTATGTGTTGAGTTAACTAAACTGTAAAAAATGTGTGTATTTATATGCACTTTTAGAAGTGATCTTGCAGTTCTTAAAATAATACCCAACTATTAACTTCTTATAGCTACATGATTTATGTGCGTAATAAATAACATTTGTTAACATTTAAGTACAGTTGGTTATGAACCGCATCATCGAAATAAAAGCAATAGTAAAAAGCACTAGTTTATTTGCATAAAGTAATAAATTGCTACTTAAAAACAAGTAGAAAACATTAATAAAGTAAAACAAGGTCGTTTCTAATGTGATCCTTGAAAAAACCGGACTTTCATCCGAAGCTAAGGTGCACTATTTCGATTTAAAACAGTTTGTCACCAGGAATTGTGTTCCGGATTTTAAACTTGCTTTAAATCAGCAGAGCAATTAGAAAAACAACGTTGATTTGTTGACACTAATACCGGAAAAGTAAGAAGGATCCGTAAAGAAATTGCTACATTGGAAAAGACTAATGTCAAATTATTTTCAAAGACGTATGACAATAAACTGTAAAAAAATTTAAATTCGTTAAATAGAGAATACGTTTTAAGTATTTTATTTCATTAAATAAATTATGGCCATCAATGTCAGATTCATTTTCGAGTCGATCACTTGATTTTAACTGTCAAGTTTTGCAATAATTTAAAAGCTCATGCTTGGGCAAATTCAGAATGTGTACTTAGATAGAATTGGTTAAATCTTGATATTAACTCAAATCTGCCTTGCAACGAGATGAAGCTTTGGTCAATGATTCTGTAGAAAATATGATTTTAAGGTTTGTTTTGGATCTTTAACTGGTTCATCAAGATGTTCATAATCGAAAAGTTTTGGTCGCATTTTTCTGCGAAAATTTAGAATGGGAGGAAGCGTAGTTTCTATCTCTATTTAAAGTCACTTATGTTGCTATAGTTACAATATCCTCAGAGTTGCTATCATTACGAAATATATTAAAATAATCTAAAAAATTGCCCAAGTAATCTAGTGATGAACATTAGTGTCTGGATTTTGTAACACTTTGCTCAGAACGTAATTTTCAACAAAATATCGTACAAAAACTGAGAGGTGCTGAATGTTTGTCAATAATGAGTCCGTTTCATATAGTGTGTCGCAAATTAAAGTAAAAGTTATTTATCTCTAAGACCAAATTCCTTTCCCTAAATGAACTTAGGTATGGATTCACAAATGAAAAATGCAAAGAAGAGGCACCCGGCCCATACTTATGTCAATCGATTACGAAAACAGCTATTTAAACAGATAGCCTTTGCGAAGTACAACTATCACGATTCTCTAATCACTATGAAAATTGTGTGCCAAAACCAGTACAAATTACGGGCATGAAAATTCAGAAAGTTACGGATAACAAATGGATTGCTATATTTCCTCAAGAAGTGATAGCCACCGCCAATTGCAACAAAGACGAAAACAATTTACCCCTAAATAGAAGCAAAGTGATCACCATAAAGGAAGATTGCTATTTAAAATTAAAAAGCAAAATTATTCGAGTATATCAAAACCCAGCAGTGACGAAGAAATTCGCAAATCTACCTGAACTACAGCTCAAGATTCCTCAAACCGAAGACAACGAAAATATAAAAAAATCGATGCAACTAGAACATCTAGACCTCAACGATCCCAACCATGTAGTAAAATTAATAGACAATTATAAAGAATATTTAAACGAGTTAAAAGTGCCAAAGTTACATTATGACAATATTAGTGTTTCGACAATTTTATTGATCATTGTACTATCTTTATTAGCTGTACATGTATTGTATAAAATGTATATTAGATATAAGATCAAAGAAACAGAAGTGAATAAAGAAACCACAAATGAGACTTTAGGGAGAATGAGTTTTAAAAATTAAGCACAACCCTTAATTTTCATCTAAGTCGGGAGAAGTTACCTATTCCCCATATTAATATGTATATAAAATTAAACGCATTTATTATGTCTTAGTTACAATGTATTTAATTGAAGGTTATAATATTAAAGGTTAATAAGAGTTTATATCAGACATGAGAACGGAAGCAACTACTTTGTATTCCAGACGCAACCTGATACTGTAGGTGCAGAAACAACGAACTGCAATAAAGCAGTCTGTATTAATATTACTTAGAATAAGACAATGTATGTTTATCAAGAAGAAGCAGACGTGAGATCTGCACCTTCCCATAAAATGATGTGAGAGCAGGGATTACATAAATACCCTGAGAAGCCCCTGATATTCAGTCAGTCTCAAACTTCATAACTTTAACATTGTTGTTAGTTCAAGCTACTTATTGGTAATTATTAAAATATTAACTTTGCTTAATTTGTAAAAGTCACGTTAATGAACACGACGTACAAGTTGTTAAACCATTTTGTAATAACTATATTAAAAATAAATTTGATAAAAGTGTTTTTGGGAAATAAATGTTTTTAAAAAGAAGCTCCCAAAGGCCCAAACCCCATCTAGCGGCCTCAAGGAATATTACAACAAAACGACCAAAATTTGGGCAAATGTATATGGAAATTAATTAATTCCTGTGTATTTAACAAAGGAACTTTTGATTTTAGCTTAAAAATATTATTAAATAAAATGAAGGCACAGCTATTTAACACCCTTATTAGCAATTTTGTTGAAGTGGCAAAATTTAAAAATGGACTTATTTAATTAGGAAATTTCCAGCTTTAATAAAAGTTTAGGACAAATACAATATCAAATAAGCAGGAAATATGAAAATGACTTCTTTCAGTATTAAAATCGTATTAGATGGACAGGTTCATTAACATTTTTGAAAAACGTGTGCAGTCCTCCAAAAATTAGAATACGCATATTAAGTAAAAATGATTATAATTACGCAGATAAAATTGATAATATAGTCCAGTGCTGTCAATAAAATTTTATACAGTTAAAAGTAAGCAACATTTACCAATTGTAAGTAATTGTTTTGAGAAATTTTACAAGAGCACTCTAAGTACTGTCCTTGATAATCAGCTTTCTCCTCATGGGTCTGATTTTATTCAAGGGCATAACTTAATCGTTTGCTTTATATTAATATTGTATAATGCTTCTGATGTTGCTTACTTTTTGCAGTGAAAGATAACAATTTTACTTGTTAATAAATAATTACAATGCACTAAACACACAACATTTTTTATATTCAACTCCAGTGTACCTCAGACCTCTCAGAAGTCACTTTCAATGAGCTAATAAGATTTTTATAATTTTAAATAAAGCTTAGAAGTTAAATACTAAATTTATCTTTAGAATAATTTAGAATCATAAAAATAGGAAATTGAAATTGGCGAGGGCACAACTAAAAAAATAAATACAATTGCTTTTAGCGAGTATTAAAGGTAAATTAAACAATAATTGTTAATTCGATAACTACAGTAATTTTGGCTCAATTTATTTAATTAAAAAACCTGCATAGCTTATACGTTTGCAGTATTTGGCAAATTTAGGAACCTAATTTGTAGAAACCAAGTTGTCAATTAAATTTAATCAAAACTAAAAGTATAATATCTGCGCTTATTCCAAAACTTTTCTTGTGCAAACAAAACTTGACATAAGTAAATAGAAAGTTTACGGTTCCTAAATCTTTTAAAAATGCAAAAACGACATGAAAATTCAATTGCCTATTAACACTCAAGAAATCTTCATTCTCACATCAACCAAAAATTTTTAGACATTCTTCATTTAGTTATTCCCAATTAGATATTGAATGTTGTAAAGCCACTGTCTACCTGCAATTACATTAGAACGTAACAAAGCATTTGTACACACCTCTTCCGCGGAGCTACACCTTTCGAATGAATTTTGATTGACAAGTACAAGACTTTGCATTTAAAGATTACAATAGGTACATTCGAGATGTTATTTAGAGTGTTAGAAAAAAATCTCAAGAACGTAATTTGCATAATTCCTGTAGGTGCTAAAGTCTTCAAGAATAATTAAAATGTATATAAATTGCGGGTATAGTTATTGCAGGTCAGTTCTAATCGAGATTAAATTTTGATATGTTAAAATATGTGACAAATTATTGTCTATTGTCGATATAAATTACTCTACTGTTAATATAAATCGCCCCATTATTTATAAATTAATTATAGCAATTAGTGCTTCGTATATAAAGTAGTTGTAGTACTTCGAGGTTAAACTAATTAAGGAACTAGAATCGTAGTTTAAGAAAATTATATTTATACTAGCTGAAAGTAATTATTGTATGAGCGTTTAGAAATTTTATTGTAGGTACGAGTTGTGTAAAAGGCTTATACAATCAGCTTGAGAATAAAGAACTGTTATTCCAAATAGAGTATTTGTTGCACTGGTGTCAAATAATGGGATTTAAAAGAACGGTTTATATTTATATGCCCGTCACACGTAGTCAAAAACTCAAAATGGATATCAAAAATTTGTTTTTTAGGAAGGACTTCAAGTTAAACGTTACGGAGAGCTTAGTTGATACTTCTGTAAAGTTCATGAAAAAATTAAATGAAAATTCCATAGAACTACAGCAAAGCTTTTCTATAAAAGTTAGAAAAACAAGTAGAGCGGCAAGACCAATATCCTGCGAGCTTGACAGCGAAGTTAGGAGAAAATGCGGAGAAACAAGAACGAACTGCCGTAAATTCTACAGAAAAACTGACAGACACCGAAGTGAATTTACAGAAAAATTTACAGCGCGATTAGATCAGAATGTAAAAGTGGTCGAACAAAGATTAATTGAAATCTACAATCAATTGAGAGAGGAATTTATACAGGAAGCTACAAAAACCGCGGAAAACCTGAAATCTAAATTTTCTGACAGCTCACAGAAATTAGAAGCGCGATTGGTGGATAACTCGCAAGAACCAAAAGCAAAATTGTTAAAGACTTCGCGTAAAATGAAAAAAGATGTGCCGAGGGTGGAAGAACGGATTAATTCCCTAACAGTGCAAACATAAGGGGCCTTGTTATCGGTGACACAACCGCCCGCCATAGAATTAGGAATGGTGGTAAATGCAAACAAACGTCAAGGTTCAGAGTAAAGCCACCCACATTTAATAGAAAATCACCTTGCAGATATATTTTAAACAATTCCTGGATACTGCGAAAGCTAACTGCTGGATTGATGGTGAAAAGGCAACCGCATTGAATGTCGCGCTACTAGGTGAGACCTTGAATATTCTGCAGATCAGACCAGAAGCTACGGGGCCTTAACATCAAGGCTGGAAATGAGGTACGACGGATCTCATTCGCAGCAAGTGCACCACGCTCAAGTGAAAAACCAAAATCCAACGAAAATTTGCAGGAATTTCAAGCAGATATTGTTCGCTTGATAAGACTAACCTAACCAACAGCGCAGGATAGCTGTCTACAACAGCTGACAGTACATATCTTTGCTGAGGGGATACGCGACGGAGAAATCCAGCAAGCACTACTGCTGACTTGACCAAGGATCCTAGATGATGCAATAGCTCATGTTTTGAATTTGAAACTGCAAAGCAAGCTTCGCATCGTAGTAGTGGCAAAGTATGATGTTCCGTATTGGAGCAGGGCCAAGAAAACTTGGAGGAGGTGATTTGACAAGTACTTTATAAACACCAACCAAAGAGGAACGAATCTAAATGCTGGAATTGTGGCGAGTTTGGTCATATACAGTCCAAATGTAAACAGCCCAAGAAAGAAGCAGAGAAGTCGGAAAACTAAAGGGGGTCAAGAAGAAGGGGAGAAATTGACCTACACATATTCTGGCCTGGGGACAATAATTCGCGTCGCACGATCTAAGCATGCGGACAGCTGTTACATATATGGACAATTTAACGGCACGACTGTGAAGTTCTTGGTTGATACCAAAGCCACTAGGACAATTGCTATTACGGATGCAGTGCACGACAGTGGATATAGCCACGTAGGATTTATCATTATAGGCAATTTATCAAAAAATGTTGATAAACTGTTCTCACTAGCCGTTGCAAACCAAAAACCCTTCGTATGGGGGACATGAAGTACTTTAAATCAGCTACTACTAAAATTTTCATATTGTTAAAACTGTAGAAGCAGTTTAAGTTAAATAATTTATATCATAGAAACTTGTAAAAATTCGGTATTAATTTTATACATACGTGGACATGTTGAGTTTAACAATTAAATGATGCGAGAATTTCACAATAAATTTATAAAATCCAGATTTGGAATAAACCTTTTTTTTAAAAACCCCTTCTAAAGATGCATACTTTATTTTACACACGATTAAAATAATACGTATGACAACCTTAACGATTACAAAGCAATGGGTCAACTATCCTTATGCTCTCAAAATAAGCAATATTTTAGCCCCAAGATTTTCGCGAAGCACAATTCTCAAACCCTCCACCATAAAGCAAACAATTACATTTAAATTTGATTCTCGACACATTTTTATGCCACAAATGCATGCAAAGCTTTTAATCGACACTGGCAGCACAGAAAATTTAATGAATCAAAAATTGGTAAATATATTTTATAAGTTAGGTATTCACAATAAAGACTTTAGTATTGAAACAGAACAAGGCACCGTTTACCTTAATTAAGTTGGTTTTGATACTAATTTTCTACCTTTTTAAAACGAATCAATATCAGAAGGTTAATCTATTTATGCTTAATAAAAAAATACGACGACTTAATTAGTCTGGATCTTTTTAAACAATTAAATATTAATATTATTATAAGGACAAATGAACTAATGACTTTACAAACGAAACTACTCATGCGTTTAGAATCCACTTCAAACAAAATTAATTACCACGCAATAATACACATAAAGTATTGTAAAAGTGCCTATATTATATATATATATATATATTTATATATATATATATATTTATATATATATATATATATATATATATATTGCTGTGATAAAAAGGTAATTTAAAGGTAGAATAAGTCATGGGGATTGTAAGATACATGTAAATATTATTAGCGTTTAGAAAACCAAACAATTTCATCATTAAATGGAAGTAAATAGACAATTTTACATAAAGTCAATAGCGAGGTATAGGATTTAGAGACGCAGAGTAGAACCGGGAACAAACATAGCAATATATATATATATATATATATATATATATATATATATATATATATATAGATATATATAAAAATTAGCACCGGAAGCTCCACAGGCAGTAGTTAAACTTAAAAATTATTTAGGGCCAACAACCTTTATGAACAGTTAAGAGGACACAAAAAAAATTAAGATTTAACCAACCCTAGCAATCAAATACTTTAATCCGATTGACGTAAACTTTATTGACCAAATAGACTCAGTTGAACCTTTCCAAATTAAACACGATGATCTTTTAAAACAAGACATAATATTCGACTAAAGGATTGCAACAGAGAAAAAAAAGATTCAATAAAAAAGCTTTGTTACAAATATGAGACATATTTTACAGAGACACAGCATCACTTAGTTCCTCAAACTAAGTTAGATACTATATCAGAGTTATAGACGACATCTCTATGTTCATCAAATGCTCTAAAAAAAATTCAAAAATAATACACGACAAAGGATTTATAAATTGCTCCAAAATTGCAAAAACGTTTTAACCAATAATCCATTGCTGCAATTTCTAGATTTCAATGAAATTAACCATTTATAGTGACTACAGACGCTAGCAACTTTGCCTTAGATGCAGCTTTATCACAAGGTAGCATGCCAAACGACAAACCTATAGTATACGCTTCAAGAATTCTTAACGAAACTGAACTACTTTACTCAACTATCGAAAAACAACCTCTCACAATGGTTTTAGCATGTAAATACTTCAAAAGACAAGTTATTACAATAAGAGGTACAATACAGTAGTACGTCACTTGGTCGTACAAAGGTCGTAATAATGTTACACAAACTTTACAATACAAAATAAGCAAGTAGCTTAATTAATAATCAATCATACTTTTTGTTCATTTAGAAAATTAAATTAAGGTTTAGCCAAGTAATAATTCCTTGTATTGCAGTATTGGCCTCACTGAATTACTACCAGGTGCTGTTGCTCTTTCTTTGGTTCTGCAGAGTGTAAAGTTTCAGTGGCCTCTCTAAACCAAATTTGCAATGGAGTTCGTTGGTTACCTACAACACACAAGAACACACAAGTTCGGTAGGGGACGAAGATAAGGAATCGACAAAGTAATCTTGACTACATTATGAAGCCCCACTCCAGCAAGTCTTTCAAATATGGTAGTTGCGTGTAGAACGATCAGGGTGGCTGGCTTTTTCCACTTGTCAAATTCACCACTCTTCTTCGTTATGCATTCTGATTGGTCGAGCATAATGACGAACATTGTTACAAAGCGTGGGAAACATCTTATTTAACATTCCACTCCAACAAAATATTTGTGGGAACTCTTAATCGCATTTATACAATGCGTAATACTTAACTGGATTATATAAAAAGTCCCTTACGATTAATTATTTATCAACTAAAATTCTCGAGAAGCAATTCAAAGACTAACAACCAACCATTAACGTGTCTTTGTAATCTCAAAAAATCAAATTACCAACTTTTAAGAAGGAGCTACAATTAGAGAAATACGGTTACTTAATTATTTGTAAAAAAGGTGAACATAAACTCAACAAAATTACTTTTCGCGTATAGCATTTAGTGCTTTAGACTAGGGGTGAGCAATTGGTTTGGTTTCGGGGCTCTTATGTAGAAGCAGAAGGTAACAGAGGGCCGCACCTTTTAGCCGCCTTACTGAAAAATACAAGAGGAACCTTTGGTTGCGCATGCAAAAGAAATTTCGGTTTATTGTGGATTTTTCGGACTGTCCGTGCGGATCTCAAACATATCTTTGACGAGATCGCATGGCGGCCCGTGTTCCGCTATTTACCAACACCTGCTTTAGACGATACAGACAACCTACTTATAATAACACTGATGCTTCAGATCAATACATATTAGAATATTTAAAGTAACTAGCTCACGCATTCGCCACAGATGGAACACAAAGATAGATATACCAAGTTGAAGAAAATTCATAACAATCCCTTATTGAACCAATACCACGAAATACGTCAAAACACGATCTATCCTAGGGCAAAAATATACAAACGATGCCATTACATATTAGACGAAATAATTAATAACCTAACTAAATACGCGTACTACCTAACGTTTACAACAAGCCAGGAGTTTATATGAGAAATGTTTTTCAATGAATAATTTGATAAAAGATTTTCTTCGAAAATCTTTCAATTTAAATGGCATACACAAACTAATGTAGGATCACGATTCGGTTTCCCTTATCTGCTCTATAAACAACAAAATTATTGGTTGGGTTGATATTTTCTATAATTTGGTTTTTGAGTATTATATTATTTTGGTAATTGTTATTATGAGAAATTAACCTGCAACCTATTTATTTTCTGTGCTTTTGGATTGATAATTCAAAATAGTTCCTTCAACAACCTTTGTTTCTAAAATATTACTCAACGAAGTAAACAACGTCTTTATTAAACGCCAGGATTTTAAAAACATAAACCTAGGAATCTCAACCTTTCACGCCTATACATTTAAAACCAGTTGTTAGCTTTAACAATACCCAATATCCGTATTTTAAGGTTTTATGCTGTTTTTTCCTCAACTGGACAAAATCCATACACAATTTGTACTTAATAGCATGTGTCTCATTCAGAAATTAGAATCACTGTGTTTATCTTATAAGTTAATGATTGCCATGTTTGACATTTGCAATCTCTTCAAATCAGTACCAAAAATTGATAACATGGCTCTAGTTATCAAATTGGTAAAGAAGTTTGGTATTTCAATCGGAAACATAAGTGATACTTTCAAAATCTAGAATTTTGTCTTAGCGAAGATAACACCATATACAAGCATCTCTACTCATTAGTCTTGGGAAGTTCCATATCGCCATTTTTCTTGCCAAAATTTTTATAGATCGTATAAAACGGATTCATATACTCAAAAATCAACACTCAGAAATTCTATTTCTTTTCGTTCTCTAGACGACTATTCTGTGTTTATTAACGACAGCGTTAACACATGTGCTATTACTAGAACAACTGAAGAAAATTCATAAGGATAACTATTTCGAACGCAAAATAAAAAATAGCAAAATAAACTATTTTGACTTGACGAATGGAAAAACGAGAAGAAATTCCAATATAGAATCTTTTGTAAGAACACTCAAACGGATAATATCTTCTCATACAATTCCAAACACTTCATGCAACACAAAAACCCACGCTGAATAGCTATGCCAAGAAAAATGCCAACGGAAAAAAACCCATTTCCGTACTCTTTCAAACTAATATCTGAACAATCACATTATCAAGACGTTTAAAGCGTTTGACTACGCTGTTGAATTAGCATTTCAAACTAATAAAACTCTACATTCGTAAAAAATAAGAACTGAATGACTCAAACTGAGTGTGTGAAAAAAGCAATTTGAAAATGGGACTGAACTTGCAAGGAATTTAGTAAAAGACATATGTAAATACAGGCAATATTGAGAGTGCTCAGAATAAACTGAATGGAGCGATAATCTAACTTGCGAAAAGGTATGCGATATATCAGTTGCTAAAAAAATCAAGAAAGGTACTTGATTGAATTAGAGAGCAAGACAAGTAGCCAAAGAAAAGAGAAACGCGCGTGAAAATGTGTTTACTGAAGTGAGCTAATCGAACGTATACGGTTACAAGGTAATTATAGCAGACGAATATGGGTGCAAAAAGGTTGTGAAGAAAGTAAAGAAGAAACGAAAGCGAAAAGGTTAGGAAAAATGCAGAACGAGTTTGAAGGAAGTAAGTTATTTGGGCAGTGTGCAAAACGCAAAAAAGAAAAAGTGCAAAACAAGACGTGTGGCATCCAGAATGAGCAAGGTAAAATAATGTGAAAGAAAAGAGCGTTCGCATGATGGAAATGTGAAAGAAACAGAAAGCGATAGATAACAAGCCTGTAGTGAAAGGGCAGACAAGAATGAAGTGCTAATGGCCGTGAATGCGTAGAAAAATAGTAGGTGTATATTATCGCTGGTAAATTATTAAAACGTGTGTTATGCTGTTTACAGAGACATGTCTGAAAACGTTCTGTGTTTGTATTCTTGTATAAAGTTAAAAGTAGTAAAAGTGAAAATTGAATGTATCTGTTGGCAAAGTACTTGGAAAAGTGTAGTAAAAAAAGTATGTGAGAAAACGATAGGTAGGTTATGTAGACTGAAGTATTGTTTTTTGCCAACAAAAGGATGTATGGATCAACTGCTTGTTCTACAGCGGGAAGCAAGTAATTGAGAAATGTACGGATGTAAAATGTAGATGTACTGTACACATATGGATCACGAGAAAGTATATGAAGAGTAAACAGATGTATGTTATGGAAGGTGGTAAAATGGTGAACGTGATTAAATCTTGTACGACAGAAGCAGAAATGAATTAGACCTTGAGTAATTGATCCAATCTTAAATACCGAGGTAAGGCTGATTTGTGTCTTCGTGTTTATTTAATCTCCTGATAAATGCCTAAAAAACTAAAGTGCTTGTTTCTTATAAAAGAACGTCTAAGCTTAAATGCCAAGTTAGTTCAAATGACGAAACTGTGAAAGATTTATGAATTTGTGTGCCAGAGAAGGATGTATAGTAAGCATTAAAAATAGACGGAGGAGATATAACTAGGGTGACTGCTTAACGTAAAGTAATCGAGAAGATACGGTCTACTGCAAAGAATGAAGTAGTGTCAAAGAAAGCAGTAAAAATGATAGTGTACTGAAAAGTGTGTTGATCCCAAAGTTGAAGTATGGATATGAATTTGTGTGCAGCAGAACAGGCATGAGAGCTGAATAAATGCAGTTGGTAGAACATGCTTAGGAAATGCAAGTTGCAAAACTAAGAGGAACGTGACTAACACTGGATAAGTAATGGATACTTGTAGTTTAAAACAAAGCTAACAGATCAGTTTGCAAGAATTGTGTTGCGATAGGTTTGTCAAGTAGAAAGAATGAGCGATGAACGTGTACAAAAGAAGGATTAGTGGTTCAAGAAAAAAAGGCATGCTCCGAAAGACGTGTCTAAACGCGTTAGATGAACGTTTGAAAAGAATGTAAGCAAAATGCTTCAAGAACAAAAGGATTTGTATAAAGCGTTGGATAGATGTTAACGATGCGTGTCAGGACAGAAAGGTATGGAAGGAGATTGTCAACAGAGTCAGAAGGTTTTACAAGATAAATTAAGAATTAGTATTTAAGAAAAAAATTTTGCAAAATCAACCTATAATTTCTAGGAATTGGTGTGATGGGTATGAATGTATGATTTATGTATGTACGTTCGCAATTTGAAAACAAATAGGATAAAATCTATATACTCTCAAAATGCAGAATATGGGGTGATGTAATCGTACCCACGTTCATCGGTCGAAACGAACCGCCTAATAAAAACACACCCACAAGAACATTTCTGAAAAAACCAGTTGCATCATGTATAGAAGCAATGTAAAATTCAATAATCATAATACATCCTTTAACTCCAAAATATAGCGTTCCACAAACACAAAAAGTTTTTAAAACTAGATTTTTTAGAAGAAGCTGAGGTCGAAAAAAATCCAGGCCAATCCAGACAATGCTTTAAATTAAAAATTAAATTTAAATCGAAATTTTCACCCTTTGCACACAGGACAACATTAAGTATTACCTTTCAAACTTATCACATCTTGATGCCAATATTACAACCTGTCGTTATCACATTGGCAATTATCATTCTAATCAACCTTCATTGCTCGCTTAGAACGGTTTCTGTTTTATATTTTAAATGTGCAGTTCCAAATTACAATACCTAGGGGTGTAATTCATTATTCAAAAAATTTCTGAAACCTGTTGTTATTTTTATTTTTGCAAGTTATTCGATAAGTAAACTTGATGTTTAACTTTATAGTTTCATCTAATAATATAAAAACTTAATATACTGAAAATGACCTTCTAAAAGGTCGATAGTACTCTTGACGTTAAACGCTTTTTATTTATTTATTAATCAATTACGAGCACGTGGTTCACCAACTCTACATAATGCTACTTATCTAAAAGTGCATATCATTTGCGGTGAGTATAATATTATAATAAACAACCGTAGTCCTCATATAATAGTATTATAAAACTACTTTATAGGTATTAGTTGAACTACTTATTAAAATAATCATTTAATTATTTACAATAACCTTTGCTCCTACTCTGGTTTTTGTTTCACCACAATAATCGAGACTTTGTGTTATTGCAAATCATGGGTCGAAAGAGCAAACCTAATAATTCTAAAAAAAGAGTAAGAGTTCACTTTCTTTACTCCATGCTATAATTCTAACTTGTAATTCTATTTATATCAACTTTATATAATTCATCATGAAAGTTAGTAATTTTTTTTCCAATTTGAGATTATATTTTATTAAAAGCAAAGGTTTTTTTATAAACAAATTAGTTTGTTGCTTTTTCTTGTTAAAGAAACACGGCTTTGTGCTAATCTTTTTTTTATAATTTTGCACTTTCTCCTTCTATTGTTTTCTAAAGATATACCCTATTTCACCGCTATTTAGTGGTACGCGAAGGGGTTAAGCAAGCTGACGGCTACCAATATCCACCATCACTTAGACATTTGCCGAATCAATAGTTTTTTAATTACTTTTTTCGCACAATTAATATTTGTTGAGAATACTGCAAAACCAATACTTTTGTAGTTTACGATAATTGTCAGGTTTAATTACAATTATTTTTTTCATCATTAAGTTTTTTGTCTTGGAACTTGTTAGACGTGTACCCGCATTGATTTCTATTTCGAGCTAACCTACACATATTCCTGAAATTCACACAGCTTACATCTTTCTCTGTCTGTGTGCAATAGTATAATCTAGGTCTACCTCTACTTCTATTTTTTTTCTCTGCTTTTAATATATCCCGCACTATTCCCTCATGCCATAGTATATGTAATATTATCCTATCTCTACAACTTTTTTATTCTTTTTCACATATCTTTCTTTCTCTACCATTTTTAGATTTTCTTTGTTCTTAGCTTTGTATGTCCATGATATCTTCTTCATACGTCTATATCACCACATTATATGGACTTCTTTTGTTTTTCTGTCCGCTTCTACTACTGTCCACGTTTAGCAGTCGTACAGAGTTCTGCTCCACACATATACTTTTACCAATCGTTTCCTTGTCCTTATGTTTGTTGTTTTCGAACGTAGCAGCTGCTTTTTTTTTGTTAAATGCATCATAGCCTTGTGCTAATCTTTGTAATATATTTTTTGTACTTTTCACATCTTGTGTTATTTGACTTCCCAGGTAGTAGAAATCCTTAACCTCTTGCAAGTTCACTTTACCTATTTGTGTTTTGATTTTTAATTTATTTTTCCCTTCTTTACACACTAGTACTTTAGTTATATTTTTGTTAATTTTCAAACCGCACTTTCCTATTAGTACTGCTACCATTTCATTAAGAGCTGTTTCCTAGCTCTTCCTTTCTAGATGCTAATACCGCTACATCATCTGCAAATCTGAGCATATCAATCGCGTATCCCTACATAATAATTCCAAATATCTTTTTGCATTTGACAATATTTATTGTCACTTCGATCTAGAAGTTAAAAATTAACGGAATTAGGACACATCCCTATCTCACTCCTTTCTTAATATTTACTTTTCTACATGCCTGTTCTAATTCTATTGCAGCTGTTTGCTCTTTGTATGAGCTATGTACTATCCTCTATCGTTATAACTTATTTCAATCTTTTTGAGTATTTCGAACATTTTTTCCTATTTTACATTGTCGAATACTTCTTCCAGATCTACAAACCTTACATTCACGCTTTCTCCTTTTTCTACTGTTTTCTCCACACGAGCAAAAATGGCTTTCAATCTTTCGCTTAAACCCAAATTGATCTTCTCCTAGTATTTCTTCAGGTCTGTTTTCCATCCGCTTTTGAACAATTCTAGTTAATATTTTTGACACAAGTACTGTTAAACTTATTGTTCAAAAATTTTCACATCTACCTGCATCTGTTTATTTTGCTATAGTGACTATGATGTTACATTTGAAATCTTTAGGTATCTGGCCTGTCTCATACATATAGCTAACAAGTTGGAAGAGGCGTTCTGTTACTACTTGTACAGCGACTTTTAGAGTTTCTGCTTCTATACCAGGTGCCTTATTATTTTTCAAATTTTTTTATGTTAATTCAAACTCATCTCTAAGTATAGGATAGCCCAAGCCTTTCTTTTCAATGATTCATTTCTTTTCTAGTGCTTCTAGTTCCTGTCCTGCATATAAATTCTTTATATTCTTGCCACCTTTCTCTACATTTTCTATAATGGTGTCTTCCCCGCACTGCTTATACTTTTGCTAAACGGTTTTATATCTTTAAAATTTATTCAAATTAGTTTGTATGCTTCGTCTGTCTTTCCTATTTCCATCTTAATTTGTACATCTCTGTACTTTTTGACAATCCATTGTTTTTTAGATTTCCTGCATTTCCGATTAATTTTCGATTTTATGGTTTTGTATCTTTGTTTTCCTGCTACGTCTGGTCTGTTTTTGTATTTTTCCCTTTGTTACCCATGGTTTCTTATTTTCTTTTTGTTTATACCCAGAACTACCTCCGACCGCCATGTGTAAGCTGGATTTAATGTTATTCCATTCTGTTTATACTTTCTTAGTATCAGACATTTTCTCTATGTCTATTAGCAATTCATTTGACCTTCTTTCTGATCTTTCTTTGGATATCTTTAGCTTTTAGTTCCTCAAAGCCAAAACGCTTCTGTCTGTTCCTTTCCGTCAAACTTTTAAATTTCAGCGTGGTTTTCTTAATCACTATGTTGTGGTCAGTATCTATATCTGTCTTGGGTAGCTCCTACAGTCTTTTATTTGATTCCTAATCCGTTGTCGAACAAGAATGTAATCTATTTGATTTCTCATTGTGTCTCCTGACATCTTCCACGTGTATAGCCTTCTAGCATGATGTCAATATAATGTGTATGTAATGGTTATATTATTTTTTCGCAAAACTTTTACCAGTCTTTTTTCCTTGTCATTTCTCGTGCCTAAATCAAATAAGCCTACTACCGCTCTCTCAATACCTTCACCTACAGCTGCATCAAAATCTCCCATAACTATTAAATTTTATGTCCTTCTACGAATCTTAGTATGCCTTCGATATCTTTGTAGATTGCACTTACTTCTTCCTTGCTGTAGCTACAGCTTGGCAGGTATACTTGTACTATTACTGTAAATACCGGTAAATACCGGTTTAAATTCTAATTTAACCATGGGTAATCTTTCGTTCTTTTGTAAGTAGTTTTCTACACAGTATCCTATCTTTTCCCGTATAATTATCCTCACACCTAAATTTTCTTCCTCTGATCCTGTATGAATTACCCTAAAATCTACGTTCCAAAAATCTCCTACCTCTGGTCATCAAACTATGTTAATCCCTACTATATCTAATGCTGGCGTATCCATTTCAATTTTCAAATTTTCTAGCTTGCCTATTTGCTACAAGCTTTTAACATTTCGTGCCTCGACCCGCAAGATATTACCAGTTCTACTTTTCTTCTTATTAAACTTGCAGATTACATCTTTCAAAATTGACCCTCTTAGAGATACGAATGTGGGACTATTTTAACTCCGGAATCTTGTACCCCAAGAAATGCCATCATTTTTTAAAACAATTTTAGTACGCTGTGTACTTGGGAGATAGTGTTGTGGTTTCCCGTTGCCTTCCACATCGCGGTAGTGTCTTAGAATGCCACACTGATTCCTATGGTTTCTGCCACTCTAAGTACCGAAAGAGCTACTGCCCTCTTTCGGGGACCTGTCTTAGTCTGCTTCCTCACTAAAGACTCCACTAATTTGGTTAACTCTATAATTCGACTTTTTAGCTAACTGAAACACACACGCCATTCTACCCGTTCTAGTATTCTAGAATTTTTTTAAGGTGCAGTTCCGTTCAGAACAGTTTTTGCTGTACGTTTATATATCCCTAAAGCTCATTTTAATAGTTTGCCTTTTGTATTTCCATTTTAGTTTGCACCTCTACATTTTTCGGCAATGCGTTGTTCTTTAGCTTTCCAGCATTTGCGAATAATTTTCCATTTTATAGCTTTCTATCTCTGTTTTCCTACTTCGTCTGTTCTGTTTCTGTATTTTTGAATTTCTTCTATAACATGCTACTTCCTTTGTATCAAAAATTTTCCCTACGTCTTTCAGCAATTAGTTTGATTTTATCTCAAATCTTTTGTGAATTTCTTTATCTTTTAGTTCCTCAAAGTCGAGGTGTCCTTTTCCGTTTCCTTTTTTTCATCTTTTTTTAATTTAAGCACGGCTTTTTTAGTTTCTGTGTTTTGTTCAATGTCTATATTTGCTTCATGGTAGCTTCTGATTGATTCCTAGACCATTGTCTAACAACAATGTAATGTAATCCATTTGATGTCTCCCTAGGTCTTCTGAATTTTTCCACGTATCATTTTCTAACATGCTGTTGAAATAATATGTTTGTGATGATTAAATTGTTTTTGTCACAAAATTCAACTCGTGCTTAAGCCCAATAAAACTATTGCCGCTGCGTCCCTACCCTCACCTACCTTTGCATTAAAATCTCCCGTAATTATTAAATTTGTATGTCCTTTTATGAATCTTAATGTGTCTTCGATATCTTATTCAATGTAGCTAGATGTGGATATGTATACCTACATTATTACTGTATTTAACGGTTTATATTCTAATCTAACCATGCATATTTTTCGTTTTTTTTGTAAGTAGTTTTTAATACAGTGCCTTATCTGTTTCAGCATGACCATCCGCAAACCTAAATTCCATTCCTATGATCTTGTATGAATTATCCTAAGGCCTCAGATCTAAAAATCCGCCGACTCTACCCACTGAACTTCTATAATCTTTACTATACTTAATGTCATCGTATATATTTCAATTTCCAAATTCCGTAGCACATCTACTTGCTTTATGCTTTTAACATTACACGCACCGACTCACAATATGTTCCTGGTTCTTTTTTAAACTTGGCGATCACATTCTCCGATGTAGTCACCTCCCGGAAATCCAAATGGGGGACTATTTTAACTAAAGAATCATTTACCTCAGAGGATGCCATTATTTTAAAAACGTGTACTTGGGAGGCAAGGTCCTGGGTTCAAATTCCGACACGGTCCGCTTGAAAAATGTTAGGCGAACATTTTTCACAAAAATACACCCTCGGATGAGAGATAAAATAGAGGTCCCGTGTGTGAATGTTGTTACGCACGTAAAAGATCCCTACTTTTCTTGGAACAGCAAGGGTTCGGCAAAATTCAAAATTTTCACGTAAAAAGAATTGCGTCCTGGTCAATGTAGTACCTTCGGGTGAAGCATTGAAAAATCAAATGTAGTATGTTTATAGGAAATAAGGTGGTGGTTTCCTGTTGCCTTCCATATCGCAGTAGTGTGTCCTAGAATGCCATACCAACCCCTATGGTCTGTGCCAGTTCAGGTACATAAAGTGCTACTGCCCTCTTTCGGGGACCCATTTTACTCAAGTTCCTCACTAAAGATTCTACTAATTTGATTAAACCTATGTTTCGACCCCTCAGTTCACTGAAACACACAAGCCATTCTACCCGTTTTAGTATTCTAGAACTTCTTTAAGGTGCAGATCAGGTCAGGACGGTGGTACAGGTTACGTTTTGATTTTTCGAAGAATTCTGTAACTTGAATGAAACTCTCCATTGATCTTCAAAATCTATAAAGGTCATTACTGACCTTATTCTTTCAACTTTGGTAATAGGAATATGGGACGCCTTTATTTAACAGGGCGCTGCTCTCAAACCTATTTTCGTACGAAATCTTCGTAATCTAGTGTTGTAGTTTATATCGCATCCATTATAATAATGTGTCAAACCGCTTCTTGTTTGCAAATTCATGTTATTAAGCTAAATAGTTTGAATTTACGTGCAAATGCGTGCTAAATTGAGAACAATTTTCTAAATTGTGGTGACTTTGTTTGACATTTGTATTACTAGTTGTCGTGACAATTATTGGCGCTTCCGTGATACAGTAAAATCCAATTACTCAAGCAACGATATTTTATTTACTTTTTGCAAACATTTTAATTTCTTATAATTATATATACTTTAAAATATGCTCCTTTATGGTAACCTCCATATATTTCCTCGTATATTGCGTCTGTATAAAGCACGGTTAATTAGTTAATTACTATGCAGATTTATGTCAATCCAAGCTCCACTTTTTGAGTCGAGATTGAATATTCTGTAATACTGCTTATGTAATTACAATTATAATACAAAATATTCGCATTATATAAAGATCTGCCTGCAAAAATCAGTTCTCTGCCTAGATTGGTCACTTAATAAAAATAATATATTAATATAAAGAAATTTTATTTAATAATCTATATTGTGCATCAAATATCTACTCTATTAATTTTAACCATAATCTGTGCTTTAATCAGTGAAACTTTCTAATCAAAATATTTTCACAATTATTTAAAATTTTTATTTTTGTATTAGAAAACAACAATACTTCGGTTATATAACTTAGGATTTTATGCAAAGTCTAAATGGTCTTTTTAAATCTAGCTAGTGATTTAGTGGATGCGCAATTTAAGTATATTTATCTTTCTGATTAAATTGCTGGTTTCAGTAGCTCGATTAGTTGTCGTCTCCTCCAAATAAAAAATTGGTAGGTTTACAGGTTCGAATCCTGTCTTAGACCTTATATTGTCCTCTGATTTACTAGTTAGATATAAAATAATAACTTAGGCTTTGATAGAAACCTGAATTAAAATTTCATATTAACTAACATTGTAGTATTAAAGATTAGCTTGTTTTGTGCAACCAACTATCTTGTTTTTATATTTAGCAGTTGGCTTTGGCGATGAATGTGAACGCCGGCTTCTGTTTATATTTGACATAACGTCAAAAACTTGAGACTGTCAATATGGTTGACAAAAATGTCATATGTAGACGAAAGTTACGCTGAAATACGTGAGTTAAATTGGTTAATCTTTTCAATCAATTTTCTGGTAATGATGACTCAACTCATAAGTGCATTTATTTACAAATTAAAAGGATACCTTATATCTTCCCAAGCAGCATTTTAACGTTGCATCGACGTTGGTATTTCCCACATAACGTGGCATTGCAACGGGGGTATAACTTTCAAGCGACCCACTTCAATACCTATTTGATGAAGCAATTTTCAGTTTGCTCGACGTCGGCACTCGAATGAAGTAGTCACTACAGGTATACAAATTTGGATCTCTTTTAACGTAATTGTGTAGACTCAAACTTTCTCACAATATCATATTGAATCGGTATTGGTACAAATTTCAGAACTAGTTTTACAATAATAGTTTATAATATTAAAGAAATCTGTACGTATTCTAACAACTCTGTTTACTTTGCTAAGATATATACTTTTTGATGCTTTTATTTATAAGGTAAATATAGTATTATTTTAAATGACATTTGTGTTCGGACAAACGTGAATATGTAAATGAAGGGCACTTACCGAGAAAACTGGGTGAAATATGTTGAAGAAATAAAGACCGCTTCAAATTATCAAATGTATCTTTAAAACAATTATAATAATAGTATGTCTAATATTTTAATATTTACTTTTTAACACTGACCGTACATATTTGTGTTAGAAAACAAGATGACATCCCTTTTAAATCCTAACATAAACAAAGAGCAAATAGGAATACTAATCTCAACTATTAGTAACAAAATTTACACAACGTTTATATCAATTTCGGCATGTACTCCAAATACGTAACGCAAAGTGCACTGCATAAGACTTCCAGTATAAACTTTTACACCTAAACCGACGTCTGGTAGGACCAAGTTCAATAACCTTGCTAGTGTCGACATAACCTGCGTATTTTAATTGTTTATATTACATATAAGTTGCAGGAATGTTTAGTAATTTAGACTTAAAATCGGGCGGCTACAGACAGTTGCGTAACTTTTCCAAATCTATTGTATATGTATAACACATATAACCGTAGCAAAATTGATTTGGAGGTTAAGAATTCTGTAATTAAAATTATGCTACTTCCAATGTTGATCGGACGTCGTTCAAAAACAAAATAATTACGATAAGTACAATAACCTTACGAGTGCTGACATATCGTGCGTGTGTTAATGGTTTATATTATATATAAATCATAAAAATATTTATTAATTGGGGTCTAGGATTGGGCGCCTGCCGATAAATACGCAACTTTGTTAAAATCTAACACATAATTAAAGCAAAATTGATATGGTGGTAAAGAATTTGGTAATTAAAACTATAATAATACCAACGTTGCTCCAATGTCGTTCAAAATCTTAACAGTTACGGGAGTTCAATCCCCTTACGAGTGCCGGGATGTCGTACGTATTCTAATGTTCTATATCATACATGAATTACAGGAACATTTATTAATTAAGGTCTAGTATCGGACGCCTGCTGACAAATAATCAACCTTTCCAAGGAGACTAAAAATTTCGTAATTAAAGTTATACCACCACCAACGTTGATCCAAAGTCATTAAACTCTTAAAAATTACGTTAAGTTCAATTACCTTACTAGTGTCGATATATTGTTGGTAACTTAATGGTTTATGTTACATATAAATCACAGTAATATTTATTACTTGAGGCGTAGGATCAGACGTCTACTCAGATACGCAACTTTTTTAAATCCATTTGTATATACATAATGCATATTGTTATGGATTCAAAGGGTTAAATTTGGGGTAAGCAATGCAATTTCAAACTCCCTGTATAGAGAAACGAACAATTTATTTACGCGCAAAGTTTATTTCATTTATTTAATTTAAACGAACAAGTATTGACGTAAATTTTATAATTAAGGATTGAAAAGTAATAGGTTCATAAAGAAAACCAGTTTTAAAAACAAATAGAAAACGCATAATTAATTTAATTTATTTTAATTCAACGTGTAATAACATTAGAAAATGCACCCGGGGTATAGAAAATCAAAAATTCCAAGGCAAAATGTTAGTTGTAGCAAACAAGGACGTCAGTTGTATCGAATACCGTGAAAGATAGACTTCAAGAATTGTTATTTTAAACGGGCAATAATTAAGAACACCTTCATATGTAAAAGGTTACCTTCGTCGAATTTATCAGCATAATAAAGCGGACTTCAAAGAAAATATTTCCAACCGTCAGTTGCTTTAAATAACAAGGTAACAAAGTTTCTTAAAGAGCGGAGAAGATGCACGATCAATAATATGCTACAGATAGAAACGGGTATAAAAGCATTGGTTTTAAGACGCACGTATTCAATCTACGTAGTCATGCGACGCGGTCAGCAATATCAATTTTCTATAACTCAAGTGGGGTTTGGAATGCGATATCAAATATGCATAAGACAGAGATAAAAATATTACAGGCGGAATTTTATCACGACACGGAACAGTATTATTGGTTGAAACTGGTAGTTTTACAACGGACAAACACGCGACAGGTGAATGCGATTTTTCGGATCATACGGCGAGTTCATGAGATGAATTTTTGGAAGCTTTAAGGCGATTATATCAAAATTTGCAGAAGTATTATTTTAAAATAAGTATTTCGCGGGAAGAGTGACCGAGAGGTGGCATTTTAACAGTATAAATACTTTAAGAAAATTAGTAAAGCTCTTTGTATTTGTATCGCTCTCTTCGTATTTTCATCGCTTTAGACGTGAGAGTAGAGGCTTGTAAGTATTGAAAAGGTTTATAAATTCATAATAAGTAGTTTAGCAGTTATAACGTGGTAAGTGGAGGCCTTATAGTTATGAACGTGAGTAGTGTCGAGTGAATTAAATTAACCGAAGTCCAACTAATACCATGACAAGCTAATAAAGCAATAAACAAAAGTATAATATACGTGAATTTGGATGCTGGGATAGAATGGTAATTGGTAGCAAGGAGCTCGGCGTATACTGAGGTTATCATCTATAAATATCTGGTAGATCAGAGCGCATAGTCACGAAGCGAAGGGGTTCTGGAGGACAGAGCATCATCGAAGGAGGTGGAGACTTGAAGCATTTTTCAGGTAACTCATTTGAATTTGCTGTTATTTGATAAACTGTTGGAATTATTTGTGATGTGTGAGTGAACTTTGGGGGTTATTTATGGTTATTTAACGTATTAGAAAAGATACGTGTACTTAACAATTATTAGGGTATTTTAAATATTGAAAAAAGGTGTATGTAAAGCTTACTAAATTTCATTACGAATTTAAATTGGATTGTTAAGGGTACATGGGTTTATTAGTTTTGTAGTAATTTTATGCAAGGTAAAAGGCATACGTTAATAAACTGGGTTATTATGAGCTCACCATACTCCAGTATGCAATAAATATAGGGTATTATTTGGGGCCCATTTACTCCTGTTGTATTAAATGTGTTTGCAATTATAAATTTAAAACACGGACTTTACAAAAATATCACTTATTGAGTTGTAATTAGTGTACCAAACTGTATATATCTGTGAATAATTGTTTGTAAATAGCGGTAAATAAAGATTGTTTGATTGTTGTATTATTTGGGGTTTTATTGAATGATGTGTGAGTGGGAAGGAAGAATGATTGTAAATTTAGGTATCCGAGAAGAGGCACAGCTGAGCTAGCCAGGGAAGCTGCTGAAGATTGTTGCAGCAAAATGAACGGGTAAGAATATTTTTATAAAATTTTTTATTGTTTTTTTGAAAATCAGTGTTGACACGGTGATGTCAAACCCATAAGTCCGATCACAGCAATCTTATGACAGCCGAATGTTAAAACTTGAATAGATTTTTTAGGGAGATCCAGAGACTGTCTCCACGATCCACAGCAATATATATATATATATATATATATATATATATATATATATAGAGCGACGTTGATAGTAGAAATTCGTGGGATTGTCGTTCGTAACCAAAAAACAACTATTATGAAATTATAATTTATTGTAATATCTACGTTTTGACTTATATAAAGTCTTTATCAAGATCTAAAATTAAAAAATTAAAAGTGAAAACAGTCATTAACCTAAATAAAATAAAGAGACTTACACACAATTTGATGTTAATGCATGGACTGCTTTAACATGAAAGAGGATCCCAAATGAATAGTGATAACATTTAATGTAAAAATAAAATTGTAAAAAAAAAATTAAGACTACAAACAGCGTACAATACGGACGAACACAGACTAAAAACTAACGTGTAGCAATTAAAGAAACTCCAACAGCAAAGTAGGTTTGTTTTATAGCAGAGTTGATAAATACACCAGGTGATAGATAGCAAACAGAAAACTTAATATACAACTATTATAAAGACATGAATCTGTTATGTGGATGTATTACAAATCCCTAAAACATTGTAAAATAAATTTAAGGACCCATTTAATTATAAAACCTAAGATACACTCTTGGATCACATGTATCTATTGAAACTATATAATAAAGCATAAATAGTAAATAAATTATTAATATCATGTTTGTTATTAATACAGTTGACTGTACATTCAATATGGTAAGATTCTAGATAAAGTCTCCGTTTGTAACAATCTTCTCGTTCTAAAATTTTAACGTCATCGTAATTAATAGAGTGGTGGGTTAGGTGGACGTGTGAGGATAAAGCGCAAGAAGATTTACCAACTTTGACATAACTACGGTGTTGGGTTAGGCGATTACGCAGCGATTGTTGAGTTTGGCCAACATACGAACTGTTACAACTACAAGTAATCCTGTAGACAACGTCACTAACTAAAGATTTTGGAGTTTTGTATTTAAGAAGAGTAAACAATTTGTTAATAGATTTTTGATGTTGACATACAATGGAACTACCAAGTATTTTAAAAAAATTTTTAAGTTGAGGAGTAAGACGTTGAATATACGGAAGCATTTTAAATAGGACGGTATTTTGTCTGTCTTGGCTTGGACGATAAAAAGTACCATTAATGCACTTCAAAATTAATTGTTTTGGATAGCCATTATTAAGTACCGTGGTAATTAGATCCATATAATTCTTATTTTTAAATTCAAGTTTACATAACGAATCAACTGTGTTTTAGTATCAGAATAGTGTTAACTTTTTGTTCAAAAAAATGGTCAGAAAAATAATTGATGTACCTACCAGAGTAAGTAGATTTCTTATAACAGACGAATATTAACCGGTTATCATTATTTCTAATAACAAGGGTATCAAGAAACGGAATCATTATATTAATTTCTAGCTCGACAGTCAATTGTAAACGAGGGTTAAAATTATTGAAAACCATCAATACCTCATCGACTTTTCCATCTGGAATAGAACGAAGAATGTTGACAACAAACTTGACCAAAAAAGAAAATTCAAAAGACAAATTGGGGGTAACTACATCTAGCAAATGATCCATGACCAACTGAGCGATAACAGGAGATAAAGGCGACCCCATCGGAGTACCAAAAAGTTGAAGGTAAGTATTTTTAAAAACAAGATTTAACGTAGCCAAAAACATTTTTTTACTGATTTTGCAATTCTGAGAAATAATATTCCATTTCAATTCAACGATATGAGTAACCAACTCTAAAGGAATGTTCGTGAAAAGTGAAGTCACATCTAAAGAGATGGGCTAGTTGCACAACAAAACTAGCTAGTTTAAGCAACAGAAAATATTTTTTGGAACGTTGTAGAAGGGAAGAAATTACACCAAAACATATTCTCGATTGCACGTACAAAGTGGTCAAAATTCTAGATTGCAGAAGCAACCGCCTAGATAAGAAGATACCAAATTATGTTACCAGGTTAAAGGTACATTTAATTACCTTCGAAATTGCTTCTACTCATACTAGCATTTTATATTATAGTAATCAAATAAAAAGGGTATGGGAAGACCTTCAGCTAACTTTGCCTCGTAGGATTATTCTTGAATTTTATAGTCGACAATTTGAGTTTTATAATAAGCGGTTCACACAAATTAGAAAAATACATGTTAAGAAGTTTCAATCATTAAAACACAATCAATTAGGCCACAAAAGACTGTACTTTGATAATTTCAAATGGTTAGTTAATATCAGTCATATAGAAATACCTGAAGACTTTAAGAATTTTTTATCCTTGGGGACCCAAGTTTAATATAGAAGTTCATCCGCGTGATTTGCACATGGGAAAACTATTAGCTGGTGTGGAGTCCATATTAGACAACGATGAAATAACTGATCAACATAGACTTTTACTTCGTGCTAGAGTAACGAATGCTAGCACTAATTTCGTTCAAACTCCCTCCAACTATAATACCGCTAGCAAGGAACACATGATGTTTTGCAAGGTCAATAAGTTTCTGAAAGATTACTCAAACGTTTACGTGACAAAAGCTGACAAGGGTTCCGTAACGTTATTACAGGACCATCAAGACTTTAATTAAATCCTTTGATTTGTTATCAGATAAACTCACCTATATGGTACTCTAAATAGGGATCTTACTTTTACTATCCAAAAGAAAGTCAACGATCATATCAAATTGTTACATGCCCGTGACATGATCACAACTGAAAAAAAAAATCTAATTCGTAATAACTCAATTCCGGGCAAGTATTATGGGTTACCTAAGATTCATAAACCTAATGTTCCGCTTCGTCCTATCATATCGTCGATAAAACACTCCAACCTACAATATAGCGTCATTTCTAGCTGAAATTTTACAACGGTCTTTCCCTTTGGTAGGTTGCAATACCATTGATAGTTTTCAGTTTGTTCACTCATATAGAAACTTTCAGTTGCCGCCCAACCACATACTCATCTTTTTAGATGTGACTTCACTTTTCACGAACATTCCTTTAGAGTTGATTACTCATATCGTTGAATTGAAATAGAACATTATTTCTCAGAATTGCAAAATCAGTAACAAAATGTTTTTGGCTACGTTAAATCTTGTTTTTAAAAATACTTACTTTATTTTTCGGGGAAAATACTACCTTCAATTTTTTGGTACTCCGATGGAGTCGCCTTTATCTCCTGTTATCGCCCAGTTGGTCATGGATCATTTGTTAGATGTAGTTACCCTCAATTTGTCTTTTCAATTTCCTTTTTTGGTCAAGTTTGTTGACGACATTCTTTGTTCTATTCCAGAGGAAAAAGTTGATAAGGTATTGATGGTATTCAATAATTTCAACCCTCGTTTACAATTCACCGTCGAGTTAGAAATTAATATAAAGATTCCGTTTCGTGATGCCCTTGTTATTAGAAATAATGATAACCAGTTAATATTCGACTGTTATAAGAAACCTACTTACTCTGGTAGGTACATCAATTATTTTTTTGACCATTCTTTTGAACAAAAGGTTAACACTATTCTGACACTAAAACACAGAGTTGATTCGTTATGTAAACCTGAATTTAAAAAAAAAGAATTATATGGATCTAAATACCACGTTACTTAATAATGGCTATCCAAAACAATTAATTTTGAGGTGCATTAATGGTACCTTTTATTGTCAAAGCCAAGACAGACAGAATACCGTCATATTTAAAATGCTCCGTATATTCAACGCCTTACTCCTCAACTTAAAAAATTTTTAAAAATACTTGGTAGTTCCATTGTATGTCAGCATAAAAACCTATTAACAAATTGTAATACCTCTACATAACACATTCATGTCTTTATAATAGTTGTATATTAAGTTTTCTGTTTGTTATCTATCACTTGGCGTATTTATCAACTCTGCTATAAAACAAACCTACTTTGCTGTTGGAGTTTCTTTAATTGCTACACGTTGGTTCTTAGTCTGTGTTCGTGCGTATTGTATGTTGTTTGTAGTATTAATTTTATTTTCACAATTTTATTTTTACATTAAATGTTACCACTGTTTATTTGGGATCCTCCTTCATATTAAAGCAGTCCATGTATTAACGTCAAATTGTGTGTAAGTCTTTTTATTTTATTTAGGTTAATGACTGTTTTCACTTTTAATTTTTTAATTTTAGATCTTGATAAAGACTTTATATAAGTCAAAACGTAGATATTACAATAAATGATAATTTCATAATAGTTATTTTTTGGTTACGAACGACAATCCCACGAATTACTACCATCAACGTCGCTAATTACATACGTTCGTTATATAAAGATTTGAACATATATATATATATATATATATATATATATATATAAACACATAAACACACACACACACACACACATATATATATACATATATATATATATATATATATATATATATATATATATATTGCTGTGATACTGGCTGGTTAAGACCAATAAATACAACAAAATTTTTTAATTCTCTAAAACTCTACCAAACACTCAAAATATACCTTGTAAGTTACCCTATTTAAATAGATGCTCAGCCGAATATGCCCGAGCTAAATATTCAAAATCACAAATACTTACACAAAATTTACAATAAGGCTTAGTCACCTACTTTCACTTTGGACCTGTTCTGCTTGTAGGCACCTATTTATAGTAATCACAAGGTTAATCTACTAACACCGCAATGTTCAAATAAATTTCATTTTAAAATCCCGCGTTCACTTTCAATTTTAAAATGCTTTATTTTATTATAAGACTGACATAAAAGAAATAATTCAATTTAGGAGTGTAGTAACAAACCAAAGTAATCTTTTATAAACACAAACGTATTTACAATTTCATTATCTCATTCACATAAAAAAATTTCATTAATTTTTCAAAAAAGTGTTCATTTTAATAATTCAAATAGATTATTAACAATTTACAGTTTGGTACTAATGTTTTGGATTCAAATCGGTCTTCAGTTACACATCAAATTATAATTTATTAAAATATTTCATAAAGACCTGAATAAGCAAGTATGTGTTAAGATCAAATACGCTTCAAAAAATTTATAAACTTAAGCTTAACATATGTCACATTTAGAACAATAAATTCTATGTTCACGATAACCAGCATGAAAATTTATACTTTCAATACTCCACACACTGGTTTTTCTTTTTTTTTCATCAAATATGACAATTGCGGTTATTTGTAAAAATAACAACGTTATTAAAATTAGAGAAGTATCCAAAATTTACATTTCACTAAATTTTGGTTTAATTTAGAAATACAAATTTTAACTAAAGTAAATTGCTAATTAGATTTTAGAAAATACATTTAATCTATCTTCTTATAAAACAAATTGAGATTGTATTTAATAACGAAAACACTTCTGAAGTAATAAAGCAGAAATTTTGTACCAATTGTACCATGAAGATGGTAAGAATGGAATATCACTCACCCCCAAATTACGCTTAATTGAAATGTATTGCAGAATACCTTAAAACGACCACGCTACCACAATCAAGGATCCTCAGATTTTCTCTTGATCTTCAATGCAACAACATAGCTGATTATCTCACTAGCATCACGAACTTCAACTAGCGAAACTTGACACCATCAAGTACCATTTTTACTGGTTTTTATTTAGATAACGAATACTTTATATTCTTCTTAACCAGTTATAAACTTACATTTGATTATTTTATTTACAAAATTCCTTCCAACACTGACTGCTGTAACATAAAACGTTAGCAATTATTATTAATTGTACAAACTAATCTTCTAACCACTAGGACATCAAACTCTTCTAAAGTTCCTTGTGCACATCCAAAATTCAAAAGTCCAATGAATGCATTTAACAACAAACGAAAAATGTTTATCGGTAATTTTTGATAAGACACCGGCTTTTGAACCCATATTTGTATTCGTACCAACCATGCTGTCAACAACACATATTTTATATTTTAATTAAAAAAAAGGCGTTCATCCCAACATATGAATCAAAATGATGATGGACAATTTTTACGTTTAGCAATTCTGACAAACAACAATGTAGCACGCGCAAGCGTTATCGAATGTTACATATAAGAGTAGTTTGAAAAATAAATGTAATCCTACACAGTATGTGAAATCAATCCTCCATTAATTAACTGAAGTGAAACGCTGCATTATAACTTTAAAATAAGTACACTTGCTTGAGTATTTAACTTCCAAAACGAATGAGACACATAGAAGAATAGTTGGGAAAAATATTCTTTCTAGGAAAATAAATATACTACAGGGCTACTAATATTTATGTGGAAGAATGTATCCTGCATATATGGTATTTTCGGAACATACATGGCAATATATATATATATATATATATATATATATATATATATATATTACTCATATTTAGACCAGGGTAGAAAATTAATGAATTACATCAAATAATTTTAATCACCGTGTATAAGGAATTTTATTAGATAATACGTTTTATTAAAAAACCGTGGAGAATAAAAATTCATTCGTTTCATTAAAAATAAGAGATTTAAATTATTTACAAGACGCTTTATATAAAAAGAAGCAGTATTAAAATGCTCAACGTGTAATTTAATTATTCTGAGTAAAGAAACAAATGGAAATTACGTGCAAAATTTATATTAATTGATTCAAGTTTGGGTAACAAGTATTAAACAATATGTACAGATAATAATTGAATATTTAATTAGGATTCACTAAAAATTAAAGGGTATTATTTTAATTGGAGTTAATTGAACCGTTAGGAACATATAATACGCATAAAAGCTTGTAAAAACCCAATAATATTCAAATCATAGAAGTGTTAGTTAGAAGTAGGACGATTGAACACCTGCGTATTTTTAAAAGGCTCGTTCTGCGTAAATTTTGCAGATAACAAATGGTTACAGAGAATCTTGGAGAAACCGTCGCTTAATATTCACGGAAAGGCTAGATACGGGGTTATTTAACCCAGATAAGAATACACGTGGATTGAAAATAACCGATACTAAAGTAATATCGATTTGTACCACTCAGAACAGGGTAGATAGAGACGGATAATATGCGCAAGACAGAGACACATATAGTAAAAGGCGGGATTTGAGCAACGTGACGAGGGTCACGATTGGTTGAAAATAAGATGCAAATATGAGAAGTAGAAACAACGATTTCTGTATAAAATTTAATTAGGTGTTCTCAGAGGCTGCGAGCCGTGTGGAAATTTCTGAGATTTAACTGGTGCGAGTGCAAATTTAATAAGAACCGACTCACGGGCGGGCGAGATGGGAACATAGTATGCGAAATTCTAGAAACTGTCCGTTTTGGGGACAAAAGCGACGTATAGGCTAGCGATTATATATACCCGTGTTAATATGAGTTTCTCTCACTTAGATTTTGAATATTCGATGCTTTAAAAAGTGCTCTGAGATTTTTTGATTATTCCATGCTTTAAACAGTGCTCTTAGATTTTCGATTTTGATTCAGTAATTTAAAGAGTTTGCTCGTATATTTTGGTGATTATTAAATACTTTAAAACAGTTTGCTCTTTACGTGCTACGATATAAGGTAATAAAATTTAGTTATATGTGCGAGTATTACTGTACCAACTATCAAAATTGTAACGATAAATGAATAAACAAAAGTAGGCAGTTTTGGCGTATAGCGTGAAAGAAGTATGAATTTCTTTGCTATTTTCGGGGGTGTTAATAATTAAATGGTATTCGTAATCGTGATTGGATCCACAAAACAAGATTTTGATATACATAGAGGAGTCCTGAGAAGCTCTGAAACAACTTTAGATGAATGGTGGTGTAGAGAAAATTTTTAAAAGCGACCAGTAATCCGAGGACCTAAATATAACCCAGTTGGAATGGTGAAATTAGCAAGGACGATGTACTTTGAAGCCACTAGTGCAGTAACCTTCAGGTAACTTATACTTTGTTGTTCGATTGTTGATGTTTTGGTGTGTGTTGAATAACTTTATAATTTGTTTACTTAAAATGGACAGTAGTGAATTTATACAAACAACAAAATTTTTATTTTAAGGTGAAATTTTCTTGTTTAAGTAGAAAGGGGTATTTAGTATTTATGTTCTTGATTATGATGAAAATTTGGGTATGTCTTTGAGCTCAATTAGACGAACCTGGTTAATTAACGTAAAGGGGTGGGAGATGCTCCCTTTGTACTCAGACTCAGGTCTGCCAATATTGTTAAATTAATTAGTAGGCATCCTACAAGGACTTTAATTCAGGATGCACATTAAAATGATAATAAATTTAATCTTGAAGTTTTCTAATACTGAAATTTATGCTGAATTTTAATTTTGAAATTTTAATGTATTGTGAATATTGATGTAAATAGAGTTAACGTTGGTGTTTGTGGTAGGAATGTGTTTGTTTTTTTTTATGAATGAGGATGAAGGTTTAACTAGGTGAGCAGCCGAGGCGGAAAAGAGTAAAGAGGCGACTAACACAAGAAAGTCAACGGACCAGTTAAGTTAATAGCTTTTTGTACATTTCACAGCATTCTTGACGCCCAATCTGTGGGGCTCAAATGTCTTTTTTTTGAAAGGGCCAGTTCCTGCAGATATGAGAGGATTCACAGCAATATATATATATATATATATATATATATATATATATATATTTTGATGTGATAAAGAGATCAGGCCAAAGGTCACAAGAAATCAGTGAAAACCAAATTCTATAAATAAAACCCACCCAAAGAGAAGTAAACAGAGAAAAAGTTAAAATTTTCAAATATTTAATGTCGCTACCCTGTATAATTGAAAGACACAGCCCTTATTAATTCTGAATTGAACTTCCGTGTATACTACGTTAATAGTCAACTGTGAAAAAATGGTAAAACGAATATAAAGCTTTAAACCTTGTGCAAATTTTAAATTAATTAATTTCAACCGTTAAGAATGCAATTGAAGTTTTAATTAATTATGTAGTTATACTAAAATCTGTACTTTATTAGTATACAAATCAGCAATAAAGAAATCAAACGCGTAGTTTAATTATTTTCCTGTGTGTAGATGTAAAAGCAAATGCAATTAATTTTTCCGTGTATTACTAAAAATGAGTTTCCGTTTTCAAGATATAAATGTAATTAATTTTCTGTGAATAAAGATGCATTAGAACACGCTTCAATCGTCGTACATAGCATAGAATAGCGTAAGTTTCACGTAATTTAATTTAAAACAAAATTATATTAATTTTGTTCAAAATAACATTTTATGAGTTTTGAAATATTAAACCAGAACCTTCTTTATTTAGAAACGAATGCATCACAGTTACTAAGAAACTATTAAAAACCATCAAATAGCTACTTAATTACTAAACGCCGATACCAAGAAGCCCCAGGTTGTTAAAATGTCGTACAATGAAACCGAGATAAAATGAAGCAGGTTCAACTACTCTATCTAGTGCAATACGAAAAAAGGAGATAAGCAGACAACCTCTTGTATTAGACAGGGGTAAACGACACGTTTTACGATAAAACATAAATCATAAATTTGACGTTATTTAAGCCATTAAAACGCGTCATTCCCTTTGAATCAAATCGCAAAGACACTGGAAAATGTGACGTCTAAGTTAATTTAATATAAAAGCCGAAACTTGATTAGAACGAAGAAATCGAGCTTCATTAATTTGCGATTCGTCACCAAGTAATATGTAAGAATTCGTTTCAATTTACGAGATCGACCATGTTGCTTTGAGTAAAGCCATGCGGCATGCATACAAACGTTGCGCTGCATAAATATGTAACATATTTATTTTTTAAATCACTAAGAGAATTGAACAATCTTTGACGTAGATAAACCTGACGCAAGAGCTACTCTGAAATTAAATAATTAAAAACAAAAGATGCAGTTTTGGTAAATGATGTTCTAAATGGAGATTTGAAATAATATGAAAAATCTTGTAAGCTAAGATTTTTACATCAATATAAAATGGAATCAGAAGCTATTAATTTCGTTAATTGCAAGCTGGATAAGTGCTATTTGATTTCGCAAGTATAAATTTAGATTTCTTTGGTTGTTAATTGACAAAAATAATTAATGTTTGGTAATTTAAGTTTAGAATAAGTTCTCATTTTATTATTTGTGAAGATGATTATTTGAATCAAATTTTGAGGTCAGAGTTCGCAGCGTCTCGACCTTTGATAAATTATCCGTTACAGTTATTGACCAATCACATTCACGAACATGGTAATATAGGATTATCGAATTACTCACCTATAAATAAAAAGGAGAGTGTAACAGTTAGCAAATATTAGGTAAGAATTTTAATTATATCCTTAATCAACTGGAACTGCGAGTTTCTTTATAAACTGTTTTGTATGAAAAAAAATGTTTTTGAATAAATAGGTGTTTTTTGAGATTGCTGTGTTCTATTTCATTTTGTAAATTCCATAACTTCCGTTGAGCTAGCCAGGTAAAGAAAAGAAGCGAAAGGTAAAATATTAATTTCAATTTTACAATTTGCTGTACCGTGTCACAGCACTCTTTTAGAAACGCACAACGCAATGCGTTGTCACAGCAATATATATATATATATATATATATATATATATAATATATAACAAAGACAAGTTATTTGCAGTCCGCACTAAGAAAAATGTATATAAAGTAAGATGTATCTGTAAACAAACTCTTATGAAAATAATAAGAGCCATTGACAAATACAAATCGGGCTGGTAGTTATATAGCCATTAACAAAACATTAGCTTTATTAATTCATAGGGGAGGAAAACATCCACTAACCAATGGTTTCGGCTTGTTAGCCTCATCAGAGTGGACTGTTCCCAAGAACCCTATGAAGTAATCGAAGCTATTATAATGATATAATTTCGAAACAATCACTGTACTATGGCAAAAGTAAATAAAACCGCCATCAGGTGATAAAACACCAACACTACTAAAGCGTGGAAGTACAGAATTGAACCGAAACTACATAATAAATTTTAAAAATGACTATATAAGTACGTTGGGCCTTTGAGATTTGCGGAATGTTACAGCAAAATTTATTTGCTAACGTAACAAAACCTTCTCGTGGCGACACCCGGGTTCATGCCCCATAGGCAATTCAAATAAACAAAGACAAGTTATTTGCAGTCGCAATAAGAAAAATGTATATAAAGTAAGATGTATCTGTAAACAAACTCTTATGAAAATAATAAGAGCCATTGACAAATACAAATCGGGCTGGTAGTTATATAGCCATTAACAAAACATTAGCTTTATTAATTCATGGGAGAAAACATCCACTGACCAATGGTTTCGGCTTGTTAGCCTCATCAGAGTGGACTGTTCCCAAGAACCCTATGAAGTAATCAAGCTATTATAATGATATAATTTCGAAACAATCACTGTACTATGGCAAAAGTAAATAAAACCGCCATCAGGTGATAAAACACCAACACTACTAAAGTGTGGAAGTACAGAATTGAACCGAAACTACATAATAAATTTTAAAATGACTATATAAGTACGTTGGGCCTTTGAGATTTGCGGAATGTTACAGCAAAATTTATTTGCTAACGTAACAAACCTTCTCGTGGCGACACCGGGTTCATACCCCATAGGCAATTCAAATAAACAAAGACAAGTTATTTGAAGTCCGCAATAAGAAAAATGTATATAAAGTAAGATGTATCTGTAAACAAACTCTTATGAAAATAATAAGAGCCATTGACAAATACAAATCGGGCTGGTAGTTATATAGCCATTAACAAAACATTAGCTTTATTAATTCATAGGGGAGGAAAACATCCACTGACCAATGGTTTCGGCTTGTTAGCCTCATCAGAGTGGACTGTTCCCAAGAACCCTATGAAGTAATCGAAGCTATTATAATGATATAATTTCGAAACAATTTGTCAATGGCTCTTATTATTTTCATAAGAGTTTGTTTACAGATACATCTTACTTTATATACATTTTCTATTGACTGAATAACTTGTCTTTGTTTATTTATTGCCTATGGCATGAACCCGGGTGTCGCCACGAGAAGGTTTGTTACGTTAGCAAATAAATTTTGCTGTAACATTCCGCAAATCTCAAAGGCCCAACGTACTTATATAGTCATTTTTAAAATTTATTATGTAGTTTCGGTTCAATTCTGTACTTCCACATTTTAGTAGTGTTGGTGTTTTATCACCTGATGGCGGTTTTATTTACTTTTGCCATAGTACAGTGATTGTTTCGAAATTATATCATTATAATAGCTTCGATTACTTCATAGGGTTCTTGGGAACAGTCCACTCTGATGAGGCTAACAAGCCGAAACCATTGGTCAGTGGATGTTTTCCTCCCCTATGAATTAATAAAGCTAATGTTTTGTTAATGGCTATATAACTACCAGCCCGATTTGTATTTGTCAATGGCTCTTATTATTTTCATAAGAGTTTGTTTACAGATACATCTTACTTTATATATATATATATATATATATATATATATATATAAATACATAACCAAAGTAATATTGATTTGAAGGTTAAAAATTTTTCAATTAAAATTGTACTGTTACCTATGTTGAATCGACTTTGTTTAAAATCTTAACAACTACCGTCCATTACCCAAGATCGAGGGGACGTTATATGATTAGTTAAATACGCCTTCGACTAATTTAGTTCGTTAACGATCATTAATCAACCTTTTCTGATCTTACTAAAACCGAAACTTACAAATCGGATTCAGTCGTCACATGGACGTTCTTGGATAACCTGCAAGTACATTAATGGGGTTCCAACATTATATTAATGTCATATGGGGATTGCATTCACAGTAGAGTATATAAAATATAAACGGACCACAATTTGTAACATTAACGTCAGAGTAAGTAAAACAGTAGTCGCGTTCGGTAAAATGTTACTTGGGTTTCTTCACTCATTTGAATAATCATTTAGAGTTTCCATAGAAACTCAAAATATAATTTAATCTTATTAATATAGTCCCTGCACACGAAAATAAAGGAAGATTGGCAAGTTTTTAATATACACGTAATAAAGTTTAACGACAATTGACTTTAAAAATCAAGTAGGTCTGTCGAAACGTTCCACCCTTATTGGAACACGTCAGTACAGTAATTCGTAGTACAAATCAGCATCGTCCACTTCATTTGTTGAACATTTTGAAAGCGTTTATACAATTTTAATATATACCGAATCAATACATTTTTAAATATTTTAATGTTGTTACGTTAAATTTCGGAAATCGATCAATTTCTGCATACTGCAAATGAATTGTAATTCTCTAATTAATTTGTCGTACTTCTTTTTAATGAAGGCCTTGTGAAAATTTTAATCCAAACAACTTTACAAATCGTACTAACTGTCATTTAATAAGTTCAATTGAAATAAATATTTATTTAAACCGTTCTATAAAAGTGTTTAGTAGTATTTGTAATATATTTTATAACCGCGTTCTAAATTTTCTGAAATATTTGCTTATTATTAAACAACTTTGCTTTATGAATTCGCTAAAATAAGTTCAACACCTGCTTATCGTCAAACCACATTTAACAGTTTCTTCTCCGAAACGCGTTCTAAACTGCTACATCGTAAAAATTTAAACGCTTCTAATGATACTGAGAAATCCTATTTCGTTATCTGCACGTGTTCAACTCGTTCAAGTTTATGAGTAATAAGCTATCCCCTCAATTAATTTCGTTTTCCGACTTGTAGTTTGATATATCACAAGTTTTCTATAACACTAAGCAAACTGTTATACGCTGCGTTTCATATTGCTGCATGGAGGATTGCTAACCTACCCGACCATTTAAATCAGACATCGCTTCCAAGGCAGACAAATTTATGGAGACCCATTGTTTGCGTTAATTGGCTATTTTTTTAGAAATATTATGCAGCTGTCGTCTGGAATATATTTTTACAGGTGGTATTCGCAGAATACTTCACACATTATCGCTGGGAATTGCTTTTAAAACGAAAACACGCTCCTTATAAAAACAGACCGAGCTTTTGAAAGAATTTAATTTAATACAACATCCTTTTACCGAGAGGAAACGTTATAGGTTGCGATACTAAGATGCTTTGGTGTACTTAGTGTTACAGTTTAGTTAGATTGGTTCATTCAGCGCGCCGTTTATCGACTAGTGCAGCCCGCACTTCTAAATTATTTATGGTATTTGAGAGGCGGACAGCTTGTTTTAAGGTACGGTTATTCTGTTTTTCTTTTGATGCTGCTGTAGAATATATACACTTCTTTTGTTGGTTGTTAAAGGCTGTAGTTTTCTAACTCGTGGCTGCACAATACATTACAGTCTGCACGTTACAAGTTATTTTCACAGTGGACAAGTGATTATGAAGTAATTCTGCAAGTCAGAATTAGTATAAACCAAAGCTCGCGTTAGAGTGCTTTTTGCTGGTTCCTTTTTGAAGTAAATTAATGCCAACATCTTGTTTACCAAATTCTAAATTAGAATAAGTAAACACCTGGTTTATTTAAGTTAGGGTTACCTTATTTAAATTCACTGTTACGTTTTCACTTTAATGTAGTTTACTTCAGAGAGCAAATAAAATTACTGTATATACTATGTCTAATTTTCTTCTTGTATATATTTAGGATTGGAAATATTAAGTAACTATATCTGTACATGTGATTTAGAGTTTAAAATTTTATAATCGATATATGCTAAATGTATATTTTTTATGTTATAAGCAAAGTGACGTTTTGGTTTACATCGCGCTATAACAGGACGATTACTTAAATGTTCGAGTTGGTCTCTATAGATATTCCTTTTTATACTATGTCTAACTAACGGTGTGTAAATAAAATTTTTGTTGAGATTTCCAATTTCTTTTTCTGTATGACCCACTCCACTCTACGACGTTTCGAACTAGCACGGCATCCAATTCTTTTGGATTTCTATTCTACTCCCCTGTTTTGTTGCGGTATTCGGTGTGAGTGATTTTCTTTACTTACGTTACAGCTTGTAACGATTTTATTTCCTATCTAGATGTGTTCATATAATTAATCTATTTATTTAATAATAAACAATATAATGCATAATAATGCTACACAATCCACTAAATAAATATTACCTATTGTCCAATAAAATATTAGCATTCAATTCAAATTAAAATTTAATTTACACGGTGACAAAATAAACTTTTTATTTAGTATCATTCCTAGAGCTCCATCTGTTAAGAAATTGTAAGGTAATCTTGTTTCCGAGTGGTAACTCGCTTGACCTAGATACTTCCAATACAGCTGTGGTGAAAGCAAGTCGAATTGTTCCTTGAATCCGAGGACAATGGTTTTTGCAGTTTTTTCGTGTTGGAAGCACGTGCGATTTAAGTTGTTTTAGGAGAGAATGTCATCTCCGAAAAGCATTTTTTGTATTGTCCACTTGCTGGAACAGCTCGTAGATGACAAGAAATTTTTTGTTGAAGGAGCGTAGTGAACATGCAACTTTTAATTAACATGCAACGTTTGATAATATTCGTAGTTTTAATTTATACGTAACGCAACTTTAATTAACATGCAGCTTGGTAATAATGTGAAAATTGGAAATAATGTTTAGCTTGGAAAAAACATACAACCTTTAGTTAACAGAAGCCTGGTTTAACGTAATTTTAATTAAATGCACAAGAAGAAAATATAGGAATTTACGCTTGGTTCGAGTGTGGATCTGGCGAGATTCGATTACTTAAAATGTATGCCGAGTAGTTTGGAGCTTTAGTAAGCAGCAAAATTATTTGTTCTGAATTGGAGATTTCTTTATTTTAATGCTGACGCAAGACGCCTAGCAGGTATTTTTCTGTCAGACGGACATCTGGTATGTAGAAATTTGTTTTCGTATGTTAGCTGAATTATGGACATAGCAGATAGATAATTTTTGTTTAATCAAGTTATTTAAACTTCAAAATAGGTCAAGGACAGACTATAAATATATATTTCAATATTAAGCAATAGGAATCTGTAAATTTTACATTTCTAAATCTTTTATTAATACACTGAAACTACGGAAGATGTCATTATGTGATAGAGAAAGTAAATTCTTCTATTTAAGAAAAATTAGAAATTAAACTTCTATGTTTAATATTTCATTAATAACTAACTGGAATTATTTATTGTGAGGTTATGGTAGATCTACCCAAACCAACATTTTTGTTATCAGTAAGTAACAGTTCAGAAAGCAACTTCAAGCTTAATCAATTTGTTAATAAAACTTGGCTAGATATTTCTTACAGAAATAACCACATTTAAACAGAACGGTACTGATTATATCCAGTGCCTTTGTAAATAATTCTCACAAATTAATTTAATCAAAAATATATAATAAATGATAGGATATTTTGTAAAAAGCACGTTAACTGAATACAAGAGGAATAGATTTTTATTTTTGAACAAGACTATTCTTTTTAATTAGAATGAATGAAAGATGATTCGAATTGAATTTTAAAATTTTGAGTATAAACGCACAAACAGTGCTATTCTTTGTTTAATCTGTTCACAGGTGTAGCACTGAAGTACAAAGGTCAAAGTCGAGCCATAAGGTAAGAAACTTTAGGGATTATGTTGTCTTTAATAAACTGTATAGCGGTTATAGAATAAAGGTTTCCGCATTCGCCTTGTACAAGGGACTTAAGTAAGGTCTTCTCTGTATAGAAAAATACGGTGGCGCCTTATTCTTCATATTTTTGGTCGCAATCCAACCCCGGCCCACAGCTCATGTTCCACCCAGAGCATATAGTTCGACTAGCCGCTTTGCCTTTGAGATTTCCACAACTTTGGGCCATTTTCCATCAGAACTTGCCGTGGGCTCTATTCGCTTACTGGAAATTCTCGTAAAATAAAATCCCATAATAAGTAAAAAGGGTATAAGCTTCTTTCTTGTCTGCACGGAATACCGTAACAATGTTTTACAAAACGAAAGTTTTTATTACATGTCGACTTAACAATCGACAAGTTTTGGTTAGAGGACTTATAAAATGATCAAGCACAGGAAAACTTCTAAACTATTCTTTCCCATCATTTAAAAGACAAAGTTTTTCTGTACGTAATCGAATGCTTTTTCCTTCTTCGTAACTTAGACGTTAGCAACAACGGCTGCTAATCCAGATGTTCTGTTTATTTACTTTTTATCACCAACCAACCTTCAAAACAACCAATAATTCTTAATGATTGAAGTGCGTTTTTACATTTTTATTAGTTTATTGCACTCGGCGTTTATATAAAAATTTGCCTTCTTTTCCAGGCGCTGTTAATATTTATCTTATTCATTACAAACAAAAGTCGTTGTTCGTCTAATACCATTCATTCAATTTTAATGAAGGCTTGATTTTCATTTAATTTAGTATCCATTTATTCAATTCAATGGGTAAGTATTGTTTGGAAGATATGAGTGACGCTTCCTGTTATTTATGTGCTGCTTTGTATTGTATGCCCCCTCCTCTTCCTAGACATTGTTTGGCTAACTAACGTTCTGCTGCAATTTATTCTAAATGTAGAATATTAAACTGCATTTTGATGTACAGTGTGTCCCAAATTGGATGTATTAAATGGGTAACTTAGTTGTTATTAAAGATACAATAAAACTGTGTGCGCAGTCATGTGCCAACTTTTTGTGATCAATTCAATGGTGAAATCACAAATGAGCGATCTTCTTTGTTTTCGAGTTATAGCCAAAATTGATATTTTTGACAATTCTATTAATTCGTATAACTCGTTTGGTTGCAAAATATCCAAAAATACTGTAATAGTTTTTATACAGTTTTTTACGTAGAATACAGTGGCGTACGCAAATATTTAATATTTATAATACTTTTGAGGTTATAATATAAACTTGCATTTTTTTAAATGGAAACCACAATCGGTTGTCGCTTTATTTAAAAGCTCTTTTTGACAGCTTTTCAAAAATATATAGTTTAGTATAATTATTTTTTTAAATGGCCGATTTATTCCATGTTTTTGGTATAATAAAATAATTTATTGTATTGCTGATAAATAGTTGGCCGCGAAACAAAAGATAAACACAAAACAAGAGTTTATTATTGTACCACACCACATTTCTAAACAACAAAGTTTGAAAGCTAGAAGAATACAATATCATAACTACATATATTACAAAAATTAATATAACTACATCTTAAATTGAAAATTATATCTCTCTATCCACATTTAAACAGTCTATAATCCATGTATGGATACACAAATACACACATACTCACACACCTCATATCCTCACAAACACACACACACAAGCACGCGCCCACGCATGCACGCACGCATGCGCACACAACCACACACAACCTCACCTACACACACCCTCACACATAATATATATATATATATATATATATATATATATATATATATATATATAAAACACTAGAACACAGATGGGAATACTACAATAGTTTTATTTACTGATAATTCAGAGATATTGTTCAAACTGGCCTCCATTATCTCTTAAACAAAGTTCGCATCGTTTTATTAAAGACTTAATAGAATTTAATAAATAAACCGCCTTAACTTTACGAAACGCTGCTTCAATTGAATTCCGCAACTCTTCAATACTATGGTTCTGGGTTTTATAGATTTCCTCTTTCAAAAATTCCACAAGAACTAGTCCAATATCGACAAGTCAGGAGATCTAAGCGGCCACTGAACAGGTCCAAACGTACCCATCCATTTATTGAGATATAATGGTCTACTTCTCTATTTAAATAATCACGAGTAATTATAGCGTTCTGCGGGGTGCACCATCTTGTTGGAACCACACTTTTGTCTTTTTCGAGAGGCATGTCCTCCAGTAATTCGTGCAAGTTGGTATACAAAATTTCAATATAGCGACAAGCTAAATGATTGTTTTCAAAAATATGGTATTGAAATTTGCCATCAACAATGTAGCAACAAATATTCAAACCATAACGGCTTTGTTGACGCCTCGTATGTTTGATAGGTATTTTCATTCGACCAGCAAGTGCTTCATCAGACCATATAATGTTATTTCCAAAATTGTTAGTAGCAGAACATTTACGGGGATACCATTTACAAAATCGCCTTTTTTGAAAATCGTCGGGAAACAAACTATGCATAATTTTATTTTTATAGGGTCGATATTTATTACGCTTCAATATTCTTGAAGCGGCTGATTTGAAACACCCATTTCCTTTTCAATTTTCCTACATGATGTTCTTGGGTTTATTTCCACACATGCTATGGTTGAAACAGTAGTTTGCTCTTCATTAAAAACTGCATACTGTTACGTTCTAGGTTTTGCAAAGCAGCCAAACTGTTGTAAATTACTATCTATCCTTTTAAACATGTTAATATTAGGTTGTTGTCTTTCAGGGTATCTGTATTATTTACAAACGACATAGTAATATTATTTGCTATTAGTTACACAATTACCTGTTAAAATATAAAGTTTTTACTGATAGAGGAATTCTCGCAGACTCAATAAATGCAACTAGCATATCGTATTTTCGTAATTTTCAAATTTTGCCATTTAGTAACAGACTGATGCCTCACTTACAAACTAACAATACAATTTATTGCATGTGCAATAGATATGATTGAAGCTCGTTGACGTTTGTTATACAAACAATTGACGTTTTTTGTTTACCTTTTGTTTCGCGGCCAACTATTTATTACCAATATAATAAATTATTTTATTATACCAAAACATAGAATAATTCGGCCATTTGAAAAGATAATTATATTAAACTATATATTTTTGAAAAGCTGTCAAAAAGAGCTTTTAAATAAAGTGACAACCAATTGTGGTTTCCATTTAAAAAAATGCAAGTTTATATTATAACCTCAAAAGTATTATAAATATTAAATATTTGCGTACGCCACTGTATTCTACGTAAAAAACCGTATAAAAAACTATTACAGTATTTTTGGATATTTTTGCAACCAAACGAGTTATACGAATTAATAGAATTGTAAAAAATATCAATTTTTGGCTATAACTCGAAAACAAAAGAAGATCGCTCATTTGTGATTTCACCATTGAATTGATCTCAAAAAGTTGGCACATGACTGCGCACACAGTTTTATTGTATCTTTAATAACAACTAAGTTACCCATTTAATACATCCAATTTGGGACACACTGTACATTAACTTTTGATGAGTTGACTTTAATGTGTTTATCTAAGCTAAAAGTTTTATTCGGCATATTTTTATATTGATAACCGTTGATCCCAGTATAACATTAAACTATCCGCCGGTTCTTTGTTATCCGCGAAACGACTATTAAGTACCAATTTTTAATAAAATGAGCAGATGCGTCTGTGGACTAAAATTATGGGTTAAATCCGTAATTAACTAGAATAGACTTAAAGTACTTTACTCGTTAAAATATGATAAAATAAACAAAATATCAAAGAATGTGATCTTGCGCAACAGCAAAGAAGCGACTTCCAACAGTAAAAATTTTCTTCTGGACTATCGTCACAATACGGACACTTTATAATTCAAAACACAGAATCCACATTTCCTTTTCAATTTAACTTTTTGTTTTCCATTAAAATGTTAGTTTGCAAAAATATAATTTATGTATCTGAATACCCCACATTGCCTCCATTTTATCTTTTCCTTTGTGAACTAACCAAAATTTGGAAAGAATTGTTTTTTAATGCTTTTGATACTTAATTAAAATCAAAGGAGTCAAAGAATAAACTACTGCGTCGTTGCATATAGATCACTAAAAAAACTCTAAATTTTAGCAATAAGCATCAGACGGTTTACCTATACTTAAATAGTGTTAAACCTGAACCTCGTAGTGTACAATCGTAATCGGATCACGGGTAGCGTCATAACGTTATAATTTCAAATAAACTTGAACGTCAAAATTCAGCATGCTAAAGTGCGATCTACAAACATCACGCTAGCACTATAGCTTTAATACGTCGTCACGAATACCTCATTTACTGCGTAAAATAAAATATTGTTTAAAAGTCCTCCTTTAAGCCGACAGTATCGAAAATGCATAGATTTACGAAATAAATCGAGACCATCATAGACTATCAGGGCCTTCACTTGTTTTTACCAATAAATAATTGTAGGTTCATAGTTTCTTGTTCAGTAAAAATGGTGAATGTACTCGGCTGATCCCAGTAGTGTATATAATTATCATAGTCTTTTTCGCTTTGCTTCTTTACTTGACGCCTGTAGAGAATAGGTCTAATAAACGCATTAATTATGCTGTTATATAAATTCGAAGTTTTTTAAAACGAGAAAGTCAGAGGCAGACAAACTTAAAGTAATTATTTCATTTCGTCTTTCACATTATCGTTTATTACTGAGATGTTGAAATAAAACTCTTTTAAAGAGGAAAGAAGTGTTTGTATCAAGATATGTTCGTTCAGAGAGTATCACATCCAACGGTAGCCTTGCATCATTTTTATTTATATAAAACCGAAAATGCAAGCAAAACTTAATAAAAATATCCATTGGTGGCTCGGCATTTCTAACTCTGGCAACAATGGTTATGTAAGCAGTTGATGTTTTCTAGTTATACTTTTCTAAATTGATTATTAATATGACCCAGCCTCGCGCTAGTTTTCCCAAGGTCACCTGCTTTTTAATAATGATGCTACTGTACACCTAATAACCTTTTTCTAGCTGGTATGAGTACAAAAATGATATGTCCACGACAGAGTGTAAAGTTTCATTCACAAGATACTTAACGTATAATAACTAAGAAGTTTCACTGCAAATGCATTAAGAGTTTCAACCACAAAAATATACCTATTTTTAAATAAATTTCTGAATTGGTTTCTATATAAAACAAAACTATGATTTCACATTTGTAGTAAGTTTTTATCACTTTAGATTAATTAAACTTAGTACAATAATTTTTAAAGCATAAGTTGAATGCTTTAAAAATTTATTAAAGCATAACTCTTGATTTCTCTAAAAATTTAAGTCTTTGTAATAAAATGCAGCAAATACTGTAAAACTACATTAATCTACAATTATCTAAATATTAGTCGTATCATCATCATTAGGTCTTCAGTCCTGAAACTGGTTAGATGCGCACCCTCATTGTTCCCTATTCTGAACTAACCTACACATTTCCCTAAAATTTGCACAGTCTGCATCTATCATTATCTGATCTAGGTTTACATCTACCTCCTTTTTCCTGTCTCTGCTTGTAATATATCCCATACTATTCCCCAAAAATGCTTTAGAATGTTTTCTGCCCGTCTATTTCTCCTATTTTTTTGTCTTCCACAGATATCTTTGTTCTCATACTATTTCTATAACCTATTTGTTACTAACTTTGTCTGTCCATGTTATCATTCTCTTACATCTGAAGCACAACATTTCAAAACTCTGTTACCGTTTTCCTGTCTGCTTTTCCTACTGCCCGTATTTCATAGGCATACTGTGCTGTGCTCCACACACATGCTTTCAACAATTTTCTTCTTGTATCTATTTTTGTTGTCTTTGATCATAGGCACTGTTCGTTCTTGTTAGATGCAGTTCGGTCCCCTTCTATTGTTCGACAATTATATACCCTATTTCTCCGACAGTGAGTGGTTGTGAAGGTGGGGGAGCGGCTTCGTGGCGTAGTGGTATGTGTGTGACTAGTACGCCCAATGTCCCGGGTTCGAATCCCGACACGGTCCGCTTGAAAATGTTAAGCGAGCTTTTTTCACAAAAATACACCCTCGTTCGAATGAGAGGTAAAATGGAGGTCCCGTGTGTGAGAGTTGTCACGCACGTTAAAGATCCCTACCTTGCTTGGAACAGCAAGGCTTCGGCAAAATTCCAAATTTTCCAGGTAAAAAAAACTCGCTTCTTGGCCAATGTAGTACCTTCGGGTGGAGCGTTGGAAAATCACATGTAAGGTTATGAAGGGGGGTAAGCAGCTTGTGGCTGCCAAGTTCCCCCAGCACTTGATCATTTGCCGATTTGCTATTTTTTTCAATATATCTTTTTGCACAGTCAGTAGTAGTTGCAGATATTTCACAACCAACACCTGCAGTTGTTTATAATAATCATCAGATTTATCCGCACTTATTTTTCGTCATTAGGTTTACTTCAAAATTGGTTGGACACGTACCTCCACTTATTTACATTCTGAGCTAGCCCACACAGTTTCCTGAAATTCTCAAAAAGGATGTGCTTTACAGATACAACTGTTGTATCAAGTACGTCCATTATTTGATCGTAAAAATTGCTTTCGACTTACTGGAGTTTGTACGGCAAAAGTTTCTTTTTTTTTAAACGCCAACTTACCCTGCGGTTAATTGAGAAAGGTGACCTCGTGGGTTAGTTGATTTGCGTATGACTACTAAGCCCAATGTCCCGTGTTTGATTCCCGACACAGACGACTTGAAAACGTTAGGAGAAAATTTTGAACAAAAATACGTCCACGTTCGGATGAGAGGTAAAATGGAGGTCTCGTGTGTGTGTGTGTGTGTGTGTGTGTTGTTACGCACGTTGAAGATCTATGCCTTGCAAGGAATAGCAAGGATTTAGCTAAATTCAAAACCTTTAGGTAAAAAACTCGCTTTAAGGTCAAGGTAGCACTTTTGGGTGGAGCATTGGAAAGTCAAATGTAGAGGTTACTTGAGAAAGGCTGTTTCGTGGATCCGACCGGTTCGCGTATTACTGCGGATCTCAAGGCGCGGGATTCGATTCTCGACACGGACCGGTTGAAAGATGTTAGACGAGCATTTTTCACAAAAGTACTCACTCGTTTGGATAAGAGATAAAATACAGTTTTCGCATGTGTGTTGTGTTGTCACGCATGTTAAAGATCATACCTTGCTTGGAATGGCAAAGGTTCCACAAAATTCAAAATTGTTAGGTAAAAAAAACTAATTTCCTTACGAATAAAGTACCTTCGGTTAGAGCATTTGATAGTCAAAGGTAGAGCTACTTCAGAAGAAATTATAGGATTATCTTGAAACGTAAAAGAACGTCAATTTTCACTTCGTCTTTAATAAATGTTTGATGCCTAACTAACAACTTTATGTAGGCATATTCTCGGATTTGTGCTTAGTTTTAGACACGGTTTTTTATGAAATGGCTGGTAAGTCTGGGTATTTTCACGAAAACATTACAATAGTTCTATAGGACTCCCCATCTATCCTTTTATTCAATCATCAATAAAATTTCACGTCGTAGCGTTTTCATAAAATACCACATTTTAAAAAATAAATATTAGGAATAATAACAACTAGATGTTACAATGTCTTTACTAGCAAGATAAAATCACAGAGTAAATACATATAGAGCAGCCAATAAGAAAAACCAGACAAAAAAAAATAGAAAATCTCTTCCAATTTAAGAATTTACTTATTTATTGAGTATGTACACTGAGGTTTATAAAGTTGATAACTTGCTTTGAAAATTTATAATTTTGAAAGCTGTTCCAGATTGTTTCGACTTTATACTACATTGTTCCAAAGTGATCCTGCTTCGTTTTAAACGGATTTGCATGAAACGGAAAAAATTACTTTGTTACCGCTATAGATTGTTGTAGTTATTCAAATATTGTTCTAAAAAAAATCTGTAAGGTAAAATATAACTCCGAAAAGTAAAAGAATTTTTTTTTTGTAAAAAGTCTATAGACCAAGAGCTAGCTGATGCTAGTTCTCTTGTTCCAATCGAGCTCTTTGTTCTTTGGGTTGTTCTAGGTTTAAAAATTACAGTTCTAAGGTATAAATCTCATACCAGCACCGAATTAAAAAAATGATTTGTTAGAGGGCGATTTAAAGAGTAAACATGCATTATCTTATTTGTTCCAGCAAAATTCGTTTAGTTTTAGTCGTTCTTAGCTTAGAAATAATAGTTTTGCAATATGAATCTTATGCCACCATCCTTTTTCCCATTCATATATTTACTGCTAAGAAAGGGCGCCTACTTAGTCTATTAGAGCTAAACTCCTACTCAGAGTGGTTAACTATAAAGGAGCTAACTTTTATTAAAAATATTTTGTGTTGAAAATGCGCTTTATACAAGTGAAATTGAGGAACGTTTATGCATATCTTTTCATTCCGCTAGCATTGAACATTACTAGTAAGTATGGAAGAGCAAGACTCTTACTAAAGGTGCGCTTTATTTTGGAGAAATAGAACAACATTTATGCATATTTCTATTCAATTAGCATTGAAAGTTATTAATGAGATAAACGCGATTATTTAAGCTGGAAATTGCGCTAATGTAGAAAAAGCCACGCAAAAGTTAAATTAAAAACTTTAAATTCTTATTATAAACGTATTGTTTTCAATTGGTCAGCAGCAACTGATAAAAGCGTTTTCTAAACAAATTTTTTATTTACTTTAACTGATTAGGCAATTAATTAAAAATAAATATTAGCGGAATTTACACATGATAATGACGTCGTACTGACGAGAACTAAAGTACTCAACGAATAGGATTCGATGCTTTTAAAATACAACCAAATCCTAGGTACACGGTATACGTGCCGTTTTACAAGTTCAGTACGAGAAGTGGGACGAAAATTACTAGAACAAATGCTTCGTAATTTGACATAAAAATTATAAATAACAGTAGACTTACTTAGAAAGAATCATTCTTGGTTTTTTCAGTGAAATAGCAATGAGTGAAAATAAATTCAGAGCAAATAAGGATCAGTTGAAACAAGAGAAGAAATATATGTTTGTTCTTGACCGCTAAAAAATCTATTTTTTTTTTGATTTTAAGAGACGATGCTGGTACACTATTTATACTCTAAAACTATAATTTCTAAGTCTAAAACAACTTAGAATAAATAAAGATGAGTTAGAACAAGAAAAAAAACATGCACTTGTTCTTAGCCTCAGGTGCTGAAAAATCGATTTCTTTCCGAATTTTGAGAGGCGAATGGTGGTACAAGAAAAAACATGTATTTGTTCTTGATACCAGATGCTGAAAATTGAGCTTTCACGAGTTTTTAAAGAACAAATGGTGGTATGAGATTTGTACGCTAGCACTATAATTTATAAGCCTAGAATAACTTAAAACACAAAGGACTGGGTTGGAACAACTTTCGAAATTATACATTTTAAAAAATGGGGTACCAACTTTATGCACCTTGCACGTAGTGGTAATAATTGTGAGTTGTTTGATCTTGTGTCGTTAATTTTCAAATATACCTAAGTTTGTGTACATGCAGGAGAAAGTTTATCAACTTGTTTAATTATACAATTTTGAAGGTGATATTTAAATTGCAAATATTTACGTAATTGTATTTTATGTAATCTTAATTAATTTAAATATTTTTTAATGTCGTGTACAGAAAAAGGATTATACTTGGGAACTGCTGCATACCAATTAAAGAAAACAAAGTTGGAAAAATTATTTAAAAGATCAGAGGTATTCTTCCGACTATCCTCTTCGTATATATTTACTCAGTGGTTAAATCTTCTGAGAAGTATATGCATTAAAATCAACTATAGAAAACGTAATGATCAATAGAATATAGCATCAGAATTTTCCTAATTACTAGTAAATAGGACAAGTTAATTACATGCATTATATATTTTCATCAACTTAATCGACTGTTCTTCAGCAAAGTTTCTAAAGTTTGTATTTCATTTACTCACCTTAATCTGAGAATTAGGTACCGCAGCATTCTCTTTATGATGGAAATGTAATGGAATGTTTTAACAACCATCAGTAGGTGATTGTATAGATAATACCTTGCAATTGATTTTAAATATTTTGTTTAAATTCTCTAGAACTATAAATTACAAATACGCATAGTGTGGATTTTTGCAAATCTTTTGAAGGGCACTATTCCAAACTGACATAAGAAATATACTTTACTATAAAAAATACTCAGGACAATCTATTCCAGTTAATCGCTAACAGTAATATACTAAACTCTTTAAAGCTATAAATGCTATCTTGTTAATTACTACTGGATGCATTTATCGAAGCACTAACTGTTAATTTATATCGATCACTACAACAATTTATATCACGTAGTAGACGTATTTATTTTAACACTCGGTTAACACTAATTTATCTCATTTCACGACTTTATTCATTAATACTCGAATAAAACTAGTACTGTAATCAAACCTTGAACCCAAACTCGAATAACAACTAAATTATTTCCTGAGGACGGGCGATTTATATACATAATAATAACTGCAGCTTATTCTGAGAACGCACCAGAATTATGCAAATTATATCTCGAAAGTTCGTTTTGTAAGCTTTCTAAGTTGTTGTGAACTGTTAATGATCTTTGACGGCCCGCGGCGCCGAATGTATTGTTGTGGTCAATTGTAGACTATGTGACGCCTCCTTACAATATATATGAAGTCATAACTTAAAAGCTTATCAATTGATAATATTTATTTTCTTCTGCTTTTAACTTTTAATTGACTGTATTTTTTGAATATTTATAGGTATCCCGTTCTTGTGCAATCTGTGTAAACACCACAATTTTATACTCTGTATAACATTCTTTCAAAAGTATTTTAATTTCATCTGTCGGTCTTTTCACTGAATGCTTTTCTTGTTTGCACAACTTATCTACTACTGGACGTATAATATCTAGTACATCTTGAATAGACTTGATAAACTCCAAAGATGATTTAATTGTATATACACGTTTCCCATTCCGATCTATTTGTTTAAGTCAATTTTGAAAACTGACTTTATCAAACTGTTTGAATAACCTAATTTTAATATATTTTTTTGTAATATCGTTTATTACCTTGTTGTTCAGTAATAATAAAGTGATCAGCTATTCGTGAAGTTGAATGGATAGAATCTTTAAGATATTTTTTCTGTTTGTTACCATATAGAAATTATTCGCAAATGTAGAAGAGTTAAGAACAATGGATTTATGAAAAGTGCAAAGAGGTACAAACTAAGATGGGAATAGGAGAGACAGACGAAGCATACAAACTTATTAGAATGAATTTTAGAGATATAAAACCGCAAAACAAAATTATAAGCAATGTGAAAATGCAGAGAAAGTGGTTAGTTTATAACATTTTAAAACGTTATGTTTATATTACCATCTTATTAGGTATTGCCGTACGTAACAATACATACTATTGTATTTAGACAACTTAGATCACAAAGCAAATTACGCGTTTAGTACCCACATCTACGTTTATTAAAACCAAATTTCTTAAATATTGCCTACCTCAAATAACAACGTAGTTCTCATTTAGAATGCCCTTAATATTTCTATTTAGTTTATTCCAATAACTGCTTTGGTTACGATGTAAACAAACATCTACATTCGGATGTTGTATATCATTTGATGATGTAGTACAGCCATCAACCATAGACATTTACAAACTAGTATAGATCGTTTAACAAGACGCCGCTAGGATTAATCATCCGCGTCGACTCGGCAACAAGTTCCCTTATCGAATATAGGAAGTAAAAAGTTGTCTTTTAAGAAAACAAGATGTATCATCTGGTGACATGTGGCTTTAGAAAAACGATTGCAGTAGTGTTAGCAGGGTCGTGAAGTCATTCCACTGGCCATTTTTAATTAATTAACAATGCGCATTAAAGTAACATTAAAGTAATATTTAAGTTTGGTATCCGGTCTTAAAATCGCTTAGAATGCTAACACGTGTTTTACTAATTTGGCTTTGAGGAATTGTTAAAATACTTACATCTGTGACAAATGTCATTAATTTTCAGTGCTGTATCATTGATCCAGGCAATCATCTTAGTTGGGTTAAGTAAATTGGACAATCCTCTTTTAAACTGGAAGATAATGTTCAGATACGCCATCAAGTCAAAGTTCACTTTATTTTTTTTGTTTCGTTATAGCACGTAACGGACATATGATTCTGGGTGATAATACAGGTGGTAACTTTTTAAATTGTACTTCCAAGGTTTGAACACTTTTACATCTAATGTGACATGCAATATTGTTAGCTCTTTTTGCTTACGCTTTACTTAAGCCTTGTTATAAAATCTTAGCAAGAAATAAAAATTCGTGTATGGAATTTAATTTGAACTTAAAAGTCAGATTTAGAGTTGATGTATGCATTTATTCTTCATGAGACAACATTACATACATCAATATGATTAAGTAGAGCACTAGTATGAGCATTATAAAAATATGCTTTTCATAATATCTAACAAGCAACCTGTTAAATGTCGCTCTCTCATGATGCAAAAAGAGGAACACATTCATATTAATATTCAGAACATTTATTTTTCACACTGTTTATAAATCTAAGCATACTTTTACATTTCTTGTCATCTAGTTTTGGAACGTTATGAAATTTCTTAATAACTATAAAGTATTCAAGATCTATACATTCTGACTGTGAGTAGAAAATGAATACAGTTTCTTACGTAAATTCTTTTGTTGTAATTTTAAGAGCCAAGCACTAAGGTTACGATTTTTTTATCCTTTGAGATTTAAAACAATAAGAATAATTAAATTTCTTTTAATATTAACGAAGAAGAATTTATTATGAAATATCAGTCTATACACTGCTAATTTGTAATAAAAATATTTATGCGTTTCATTATATGACTTAAGAAAATTTTCATCTCTAAGAAAGGTTTTGCAGTAATTAAAAATATAAAATATTCTAATGATATTTGGTTATGTTATAAGATTCAAAGTGATAATTACTATATTGAATTACTTTAGTTCTGAACTACATTGGAGGCGCAAATTGCCACCTCATGTGTCATATTTTTAAACTTATAGTTTCCTGCAAGTATCTCATCGTTGTACTTAATTTTTAGTATTGGCATCAATTTCTTTTGGGTTCTAGATTTTCCTTTCTTTCTAAATGTATTGGCGCTCATTTACACATTGCTGAAAACAACCCTACGCCCGGTATATCGCTATCTACCGTTTAAACTAAAGTCTACAGTTTAGCTGTGAGGCACACAAATTTTTCCAAAAGGAAAAATTATAACAAGATAGCAAGGATATCTAAGGAATTTCTATGCAGACCAGGAACTAGATGCATTAGAACAGGAATCAGACATTGAAAAAGACGACTTGGGATATCTTATACTTAGAGACAATTTTGAATCAGCATTAACGATATAGAAAAATAATAAGGCACCGGATATAGATAAGGTACAAGCAGAAACTTTACAAGCCGCTTGACAAGCAGTAACAATCGTCTCTTCCAACTTGTAAGCTATATATATATATATAGTAAAGTATATATATGTAAAGTTTCTGCTTGTACCTTATCTATATCCGGTGCCTTATTATTTTTAATAAATAAAACAGTATATACGATGTATAAATAAACACAAACTTCGAATTTACTTCTGTATTTGACTAGTTTAATACTAGTGATTACTTACCTGACGCCGTTCTTGCTTTACTATTGCCATCTTATAGAAGTTCTTTCGAAGTTATTTCTGCTTATTGTTTTTGGTTGTTTCATAAGGGTTATAAACCACTTCATCCTGATGAGATCCAGTGAGATCGAAACTAGTAGATGAATGTTTATTCCCTTTATGAAACAAACAAATTCTTTCATTTATGGCTATGCAAATTACTAGCTTGCTTTGTATAATTAATAACTTTCTTTCGATTCTTCGTAAAGTTTGTGTTTATTTATACATCGTATATACTGTTATATATATATATATATATATATATATATATATATTACTCATATTTAGACCAGGGTAGAAAATTAAATAATCACATCAAATAATTTTAATCACCGTGTATAAGGAATTTTATTAAATAATACGCTTTATTAAAACCATGAAGCATAAATAAATTTGGTCGTTTCAGTAAAAATAAGAAATTTAAATCATGTACAAGACGCTTTATATCAAAAGAAACAGTATTAAAAAAAAAGCTCTGCGTGTAATTTATTTATTCCTAATAAAGAAACAAAGAGAAATTACGTGCAAAATTTATCTTAATTAACTCTATTTCAAGTAACCGGTATTAAACAAAATGTACTGATAATAATTGAATATTTAATTAGGATTCACTAAAAATTAAAAGGGTATTATTTTAATTGGAGTTAATTGAACCGTTAGTAACATATAATATCTATAAAACTGGTAAAACCCAATAAAATGCAAATCCTAGAAGTGTTAGTTAGAAGTAGGATGTTTGAACACACCTGCGTATTTTAAAAGGCAATTTCAGTTTAATTTGTTTAGATAAACATGTCGATTCTAAGGATATTGGAAACGGTCAGATGCTTTAGCACGAAATACAAAACAGGGTTATTTAAAAAGCTCGTTCTGCGTAAATTTTGCAGATAACGAATGGTTTCAAAGAATCTTGGAGAAACCGGGGCTTAATATTCACGGAAGGCGCGATACGGGGTTATTTAACCCAGATAACAGTCCACATGGACTGAAATAATCGATAATAAAGAATATCAATTTGCACCAATACGAACAGGTTAGAAAAGGAAAGAGAAAATGCGTCAAGCAAAGACACATATAGTAAAAGGCGTGATTTAAGCAACGTCACGAGGGTCACAATTGGTTGAAAATAGGATGCAAATATCAGAGGTAGAAACAACGATTTCTGTATAAAAGTCAATTAGCTATTTCCAGACGTGGCGTGCCGTGTGGAAATTTTCTGAGATTTTCAACTGGCGCGAGTGCAAAATTTGTAAAAACCGACGCGCGAGCGACGGAATGGGAACATAGCATGAGAAATTCTTAAGAATTGTCTGTTTTGAGGACAAAAGCGACGTGCCGGCTATCCGCTATATATACCGGTGGTAATATGAATTTCGCTCTCTTAGACTTTTGACTATTCGATGCGTTAAAAGCTCTCTTACATCCGCGACTTGATTCAAGATGTTAAACAGTGCATTTTAGTTTGATAAAATAATTTAAAGTTTGCTCGTATATTTTGGTGATTTAAAACAGTTTGTTATTTACGTGCTAACATGAATGTACTTGAGTGCACTTAGATACAAGGTAATAAAATTTAGTATCACTGTACTAATTAGTCAAAATTTACAACAACAAATGAATACCCATTAGTAGGCAGTTTTGGCGTATATTGGTGAAAGAAGTATGAATTTCTTTGCTATTTTGCGGGGGTGAATAATTAAATGGTTCATAAATGTGTCTGGATCCACAAACAAGGGTCAGATATACACAGATGAGTTCCGGAAAAGCCCAGAAACAACTTTAAATAAATGGTGATGGAGAAAATTTGAAAAGCGTTGAGAATCAGAAGCTGTAAATATAATCCAGTTGGAATGGTGTGATTAACAAAAGGGACGATGTACCTTAAAGCTACGAGTGCAGTAACCTTTAGGTAATTTATACTATTTTGGTTGAACTTTGATATTTTTGTGTGTGTTGAATAACTTTATAATTGATTTACTTTAAATGGACATTAGTGAAATTGTACTAACCATAAAATTTTAATTTTAAGATGAAATTTGCTTGTTTAAGTAGAAAGGGGTATTTAGTATTGATGTTCGGAAATATGATGAAAATTTGGGTATGTCTTTGAGCTCAATTAGACGAATCTGGTTAATTAACGTAAAGGGGTGGTAGATGCTCCCTTTATACACAGACTCCGGTCTGCTTATATTGTTATATTAATTAGTAGGCATCCAACAAGGACTTTAATTCTAGATGCACATTAAAATGATAATAAAATTAATCTTGAAATTCTTTTTAAAACTGAATTTTATGCTGAAATTTAATTTGAAAATTTAATGTATTCTGAATATTGATGTAAATAGAGTTAACGTTGATGTTTGTGGTAGGAATGTGTTGTTTAATTTTATGAATGAGGAGGTTTATAAAATTAGGTGAGCAGCCGAGGCGAAAACAGGATCACAGCAGTTTATGACGCCCAATCGGTGGGACTAGAATTTTTTTGTTGAAAGGACCCAGTTCCCGCAATCACAGGAGTATATCACAGCAGTATATGGCGCCCAATCTGTGGGGCTCGAATGTTTTTTTTTTAGGACCAGTTCCCGCATTCAAAGGAGCATTACACAGCATTATATGGCGACCACAACGTGAGGGCTCGAATTCCAGATAGTGTTTAACTATTCCAGGAAACTGGCGATCTGAGAGAGAGAGTTTCTGTGTGTGTATAAATTTAAGAGTATTTTAGAGTGTGTGAGAGTGATTAGAACGTATGTAGAGAAAGGAGTGGTTAAGGAGTCAAGGAGTGGAAATTGGAAGTGACGATAGTGCATTGTGTGGGAAAAATTCGAAAATGGAAGAAGCGGAGGCAGTAGAAATCAGTCGAGGACGGAATCAGGGATCAAGGAAATGAGTTAATGATGAGAATGTTAGAGGAAATGCGATTAGCTAGGAGGAATCCAATAGAAAATTAGAACAGCTAAGCGATGAATCGAATAGAGCGAGAGAGGACTCAAATCGAAAATTTGACCGAATGAATGAGACATTAACAGGAGTTAGGAAACCCTAAGTGAGAAAATAGATAAGACGAATAAAGAAGTTTCAGAATTTAAAAATAGTCTTACCGTAAAGATGGGGAAGTTGAAAATAGGGTTGAAAAAATGAGCGTGATATTACAGGTCTTCGACAGGAAATGGGACATTTAAGGTCCGAAGTACGCATTTTTGTGAAGAAGAGATTAATGTAAAATGACTGAAGTGACGGACTCATGTAGGGATCAGTTAGGCAGGGTAGAACGCGAAGTTAGTAGTATCAAATACAACATGTCAAATTTAACGGGGGATGGTCCCAGATTTTCTACAGGTGGAGTATCATTGGACCAACACATGAAGTTTTATGGCGATAACAGGGTAAATCCACAAATTTTTATTAATAGCGTAAGAAATCTAGTGGGAAATTTATTTGACGAACAGACTAAACTGAATACGATAAAGGCTTTATTAAAGGACAACGCGGAAGCGTGGTACAATTTAGTAGGACAGGACATAGACACGTATCAGGACTTTGAAAACAAATTTTTAAAGCACTACTGGAGTGACCACAGACAAGACCAGGTACGAGACGACTTAATCACAGGAAATTTAAGGAGAATTTTCAGGAAGTAGGGAGCAATATGCTATACGCAAGTATAGCATAGCAAAGCAACTGAACCCACCACTGACGGACCGACAAATTATTAAATATTTATCACGACACTTCGAGGTAGAAATAAGACAACACGTAGCTCTACAGAACATAGTGGACAGAGAAATGTTTCTAGAATACCTGCAGAGGTACGACGACGTAAGTAGTGGACGACCTCGGGATAACAGGGAAAGACAGATCAACACAGTTAGGTTTGACAATAGACGGGACAACTACGCTAGACGGGGGAATAGTTACGGATACCAGCGACAGAATTGGGAACAGAGACGACCATACGTTAGGAGTAATAGTTTAGGAAGGGGACCTGCACCGAGACCGGAACCTACCAGAATGAATAGTTCACCAGACATGAGCGGGACTACTAATACAGACACGGAACGAGTGGAAACGCCTAGGACATACGCTGAGGTGACGGCTAGACCAGGACCAAGTAGGGAAAACAGACCTGGACAGGATTTTTAGAACGCGACAGATCACTAGATTTCAGTGTAAATGTATATGAACATCCACGTAAATTTTTCAAAATTGAGGAGGAAGTAGAGCCAGAAACTAAGGAAAATTTATGTTTGCCAATTATTAATTTAGAAATTTTTGAGAATAATGTAGAAGTATTACTTGATACAGGGGCAGAGGCGAGTTTAATATCGGAGGAATTCGTCAGCAAAATTAGGGATAAGGTTTGTGATAGAATTATGCCTATAAAGCGTAGTCATTTAGTAGCTCCAAATAAAAAGAAGTTTGCTGTAGTAAATAGTGTTGTGGTGCTTAGGATAGATATAGGAGGTTTAAGCTGTGAACAGGAGTTTGTAATTGTACCTGGACTGAAGTTTCGGAGCATTTTAGGTGTTGACTGTATGATGAAGTTAGGGGTTTTGATAGATATGGAAAGGAAGGTAATAAGGATTAAGGATAGGGTAGTGCCATGGAAGGGCAGTTATGAAGTCACAGAGGATGACACGGAGTTTAGTATTAATGTAGTAGAGGTAGAGGATGATGAAGGTAAACAGATCAACACAATAAGATGTCCAGAGGATAGGAGAGTAGAGGTTCAAGCTTTAGTACAAGAAAATGCAGAATTAGTGGGGGTAAAAGCAACAGCAGCATATCAGGAGCAGGTGAAGGCAGAATTATTTTTGATGAGGTTAAGTGGCAAGTTTGTTTTTAATAAAGTAGATTTAAGGAATTCGTTCTGGCGGATTCCATTACATAAGAATTCTAGAAGGTACATAGGATTTTCCGTAGAGGGAAAAATCGATAATGTTAAAGTAGTATCGTTTGGTTTGTCGGCAGAAAAGGAAATAAGAATAAATAAGAAACAGACAAGTGTAGGGACTGAAGAAGAAGCAATATTTAAGAGTGAGGTTAATAGGGATGATAAGTTTATTGTATGTGAGATAATAGGGATGATAAGTATAGATGTAGAAGGGGGAGAGATAGGGATGAAGAGTATTAGGATGGTTAGAAGAAAGACTTGGAGGGTCAAAAAGAGAGTTAGATTTAAATAGGATAGGGATAGAATAGGTGTATATAGAAGAGTAGAAGTAAGTGTTTATAGAAAATAAAGCTAGGTATAGGATAAATATGGGAGATAATTAGGAATAGGTTTAGGATGAGAATAAAGAGTAAATGTAGGAAGAAAATAAGATAGGTTAGGTGTAGATATTTCATAGAAGATTAGTGGAGAGTTAGGAATAGAGTAACAGTAGGATAGGCATATAGGATTAGGTAGGGGGAAGTAAAGTATAGTGAAGATTAGTTAAAAGTTAGGAATAGGATAGGTATATAGGATGTATATAGGATTAGATGGATGAGTAGGATGAAGTTAGGGATAATTTCAGTTTATAGAATTAGGTGAGAGTTAGGAATAGGATAGGGATATAGGATAGGTGTAAATATTTTTTTTGAATTGGAGATAAGGTAGGTAAGTTAGATAGATAAGGGTAGAGAGAGATAGGCAATTTTTTTTGTAATTTTTTTTTTGGTCTGAATGCTTTATATTTGCATTCAAATAAGTGGGATTATTTGTATTCAAATAGGGGGAAAATACTCATATTTAGACCAGGGTAGAAAATTAAATAATCACATCAAATAATTTTAATCACCGTGTATAAGGAATTTTATTAAATAATACGCTTTATTAAAACCATGAAGCATAAATAAATTTGGTCGTTTCAGTAAAAATAAGAAATTTAAATCATGTACAAGACGCTTTATATCAAAAGAAACAGTATTAAAAAAAAAGCTCTGCGTGTAATTAATTTATTCCTAATAAAGAAACAAAGAGAAATTACGTGCAAAATTTATCTTAATTAACTCTATTTCAAGTAACCGGTATTAAACAAAATGTACTGATAATAATTGAATATTTAATTAGGATTCACTAAAAATTAAAAGGGTATTATTTTAATTGGAGTTAATTGAACCGTTAGTAACATATAATATCTATAAAAACTGGTAAAAACCCAATAAAATGCAAATCCTAGAAGTGTTAGTTAGAAGTAGGATGTTTGAACACACCTGCGTATTTTAAAAGGCAATTTCAGTTTAATTTGTTTAGATAAACATGTCGATTCTAAGGATATTGGAAACGGTCAGATGCTTTAGCACGAAATACAAAACAGGGTTATTTAAAAAGCTCGTTCTGCGTAAATTTTGCAGATAACGAATGGTTTCAAAGAATCTTGGAGAAACCGGGGCTTAATATTCACGGGAAGGCGCGATACGGGGTTATTTAACCCAGATAACAGTCCACATGGACTGAAATAATCGATAATAAAGAATATCAATTTGCACCAATACGAACAGGTTAGAAAAGGAAAGAGAAAATGCGTCAAGCAAAGACACATATAGTAAAAGGCGTGATTTAAGCAACGTCACGAGGGTCACAGTTGGTTGAAAATAGGATGCAAATATCAGAGGTAGAAACAACGATTTCTGTATAAAAGTCAATTAGCTATTTCCAGACGTGGCGTGCCGTGTGGAAATTTTCTGAGATTTTCAACTGGCGCGAGTGCAAAATTTGTAAAAACCGACGCGCGAGCGACGGAATGGGAACATAGCATGAGAAATTCTTAAGAATTGTCTGTTTTGAGGACAAAAGCGACGTGCCGGCTATTCGCTATATATACCGGTGGTAATATGAATTTCGCTCTCTTAGACTTTTGACTATTCGATGCGTTAAAAGCTCTCTTACATCCGCGACTTGATTCAAGATGTTAAACAGTGCATTTTAGTTTGATAAAATAATTTAAAGTTTGCTCGTATATTTTGGTGATTTAAAACAGTTTGTTATTTACGTGCTAACATGAATGTACTTGAGTGCACTTAGATACAAGGTAATAAAATTTAGTATCACTGTACTAATTAGTCAAAATTTACAACAACAAATGAATACAATTAGTAGGCAGTTTTGGCGTATATTGGTGAAAGAAGTATGAATTTCTTTGCTATTTTGCGGGGTGAATAATTAAATGGTTCATAAATGCGTCTGGATCCACAAACAAGGGTCAGATATACACAGATGAGTTCCGGAAAAGCCCAGAAACAACTTTAAATAAATGGTGATGGAGAAAATTTGAAAAGCGTTGAGAATCAGAAGCTGTAAATATAATCCAGTTGGAATGGTGTGATTAACAAAGGGACGATGTACCTTGAAGCTACGAGTGCAGTAACCTTCAGGTAATTTATACTATTTTGGTTGAACTTTGATATTTTGTGTGTGTTGAATAACTTTATAATTGATTTACTTTAAATGGACATTAGTGAAATTGTACTAACCATAAAATTTTAATTTTAAGATGAAATTTGCTTGTTTAAGTAGAAAGGGTATTTAGTATTGATGTTCGGGAATATGATGAAAATTTGGGTATGTCTTTGAGCTCAATTAGACGAACCTGGTTAATTAACGTAAAGGGTGGTAGATGCTCCTTTATACTCAGACTCGGTCTGCTTATATTGTTATATTAATTAGTAGGCATCCAACAAGGACTTTAATTCTAGATGAACATTAAATTGATAATAAAATTAATCTTGAAATTCTTTTTAAAACTGAATTTTATGCTGAAATTTAATTTGAAAATTTAATGTATTCTGAATATTGATGTAAATAGAGTTAACGTTGATGTTTGTGGTAGGAATGTGTTGTTTAATTTTATGAATGAGGAGGTTTATAAAATTAGGTGAGCAGCCGAGGCGAAAACAGGATCACAGCAGTTTATGACGCCCAATCGGTGGGACTAGAATTTTTTTGTTGAAAGGACCCAGTTCCCGCAATCACAGGAGTATATCACAGCAATATATATATATATATATATATATATATATATACATATAAGACAGGCGAGATACCCAAAGACTTCAAAAGAGAGGTGCGGTTAGATGTAAAAATTTTCGACAGTACACGTCAAAAATATTAACTAGACGGATGGAAAAACAGGCTGAAGAAATAATAGAAGAAGATTAATTTAGGCGAAACAGGGATATAGGGCAGAGGTTATTTTAGCTCTAAGGGTGATAATGGAATAACAATAGAAAAAGTAGAAAACGTAATAGGGTTTGTCGATCAGGAAAAAGCATTACAATACATTATTTCAACAACATGTTAGAAGACGATACACGTGGAAGATGGCAGGATATACAGGAAGATATCAAATAGATTACATTATTGTTAGACAACGGTTTAGAAATCAAGTAAAAGACTGTAGAAGCTACCTGGAAGCAGATATAGACACAGACCACAACATAGTAATTATAACGGCCGCACTTAAATTTAAAAATCTGAAAAAGAGGAACGGAAAAAGGCACTTTGACTTTGAAAAGTTAAAAGATAAAGATATCCACGAAAGATTTGAAAGAAAGTCAAATGAATTGCTGAAAGATCTCGAGAAAATTTCTGATGCTAAAGAACTAGAAACATAATGGAACAATATTAAATCCAGCTTATACATGGCGGCCAGAAATATTCTGGGGTATACCAAAAAGAAAACAAAAAACCATGAATAACAAAGGATATACTGAATTTAATAGAAGAAAGACAAAAATACAAAAATAATTCAGATGAAACCGGAAAACAGAGATACAAAAGCCATAAAATAGGAAAATATTTCGCAAATCCTGGAAAGCTAAAGAATAATGGATTGATGAAAAGCTCAAAGAGGTACAAACTAAGATGGAAATAGGAAAGACAGACGAAGCATACAAATTAATTAGAATGAATTTTAAGGATATAAAATCATATAGCAAAAATATAAGGGACTTGGGAGGAAAAGTTATTATAGAAAATGTAGAGAAAGTAGCCAGATGACAGGAATATATAGGGAACTTATATTCAGGAGAGGAACTAACAGCATTAAAACAGGAATCAGACATTAAAAATCATGACCTGGGATATCCTATATAAGTTTGAATTAGCATTAAAGTGCCTGAAAAATGGTAAGGCGTCGGGTACAGATAAGGTGCAAGCAGAAACTCTAAAAGCCGCTGAACAAGCAGTAACAGAACGTCGCTTGCGACTTGTATGCAATATGTATGAGACAGGCGAGGTACCCATAGATTTCAAACGTTACATCATAGTAACAATACCAATAACAAGATGCGCGGATAGATGTGAAAATTTTAGAACAATAACTTTGACCGTTTCAAAAATATTAACTAGAATTGTACAATGACGAATGGAAAAACGAGCTGTAGAAATACTGGGACAAAATCAATTTGGGTTTAGGCGAAACAGGGGTACACGGGAGGCTATTTTAGCTCTGAGGGTGATAATGGAGAAAACAATAGAAAAAAAGGAAAGCGTATATATAGGGTTTGTAGATTTGGGAAAAGCATTCGACAATGTGAAATGGAAAAAAATGTTTGACATACTCAAAAAGATTGGAATGAGTTATAAGGATACACGAATAGTACATAGCTTATACAAAGAGCAAACAGCAGTAATAGAATTAGAGCAGGAACGTAGAGAAGTAAACATTAGGAAAGGGGTGAGACAGGAATGTGCCTTATCCCCATTAATTTTAACTTGTACATAGAAGAGGCAATGAATACTGTCAAATGTAGGAAGACATTTGAAGTTAATATGCAGAGACAAAAGATTGATATTCTTAGATTTGCAGATGATATAGCGGTATTAGCATCTAGCAAAGAAGAGTTAGAAGCTGCTCTTAATGAAATGGAAACAGTTCTAACGGAGAGATATGGTATGAAAATTAACAAAAATAGAACTAAAGTTCTAGTATGCAAAAGAAGGGAAAATAAGTCATAAACAAGAATACAAATAGATAACGAGAACTTACAAGAGGTTAAGGATTTCTGCTACCTAGGAAGTCAAATAACGCAAGATGGGAAAAGCACAGAAGATATAAAACAAAGATTAGCACAAGGTCGTGCTACATTTAATAAGAAAGAGCAACTACTGTGCTCAAAGACCACAAACATAGAAACAAGGAAGAGATTGTTTAAAACATATGTGTGGAGCACAGCACTGTATGGCTGTGAAGCCTGGACAGTAGGAGAAGCAGACAAGGAAAAGGTAGAAGTCTTTGAAATGTGGTCCTACAGACGTATGATGAAGATATCATGGACAAAAAAAGTTAAGAACGAAGAGGTACTAAAAATGGTAGGGGAAGAAAGAAATATGTGGAAAACAGTAAAAAATAGGGGAGATAGAATGATAGGCCACATACTAAGACATGAGGGAATAGTGCGAAGTATATTAGAAGCAGAGATAAGAAAAAAGAGAAGTAGAGGTAGACCTAGGTTAGACTACTGAACACAGATAGTGAAAGATGTAGGCTGTAAGGATTTCAGGGAAATGTGTAGGCTAGCTCAGGAAATCAATGGAGGTACGCTTTCAGCCAGTCGCAAGATGGAAAAACTAATGATAATAATAATTACTGTACTTAAACATGGTGATTATTATAAACAACTGCATATATTAGTTTTACAATACTCTCACCTAATATTAATGATGCAAAGGATTTACTGGAAAGCTATTAATACGGCAAATGTCTAAGTGTTGGGGGATCCTTGGCAGCCACAGGCTGTTTAACCCCCTTCACATACCACTGAGTCTCGGTGAAATAGGACATATAATTAGAAAAGAATAGATGGGAATTGAGTTGTATATGGGCTGTTGAGAGAATTGCAGGGAACTATGTAGGCTAGCTCCGAACATAAATAAGCTGAGGTACAAGTTCAACCAGTTTTAAGACATAAAACCCAATGACGAAAAAATAAGTGCTCTTAAATCTGATGATTATTATAAACAACTACAGGTGTTGGTTGTGAAATATTTTCAACTAATGTTAATTGTGCGAAAGGATAAATTGGAAAAACTATTAATTCGACAAAGGTTTAAGTGCTGGGGGAACTTGGCAGTCAAAGACTGCTTACCCCCCTTCACATACCTTACATGTGATTTTCCAATGCTCCACAAACAACTCACATACAACTGAATATCGGGGAAGTAGGGTATAGAACTGTAAAACAATAAAAGGTGACCGAACTGCATCAAACAAGAAAGAACAGAAGCTATGTTGGAAGACAACAAACATAGATACAAGAAAAAAACTGTTCAAAGCATATTGTGGAGCACAGCACAGTACATCTATGAAATAGGGGCAGTAAGAAAAGCAGATAGAAAGAGATAGAAGTCTTCTGGAATGTTGTGCTTCAGATGTATGAGGGTGGTAGCATGGCAGACAAAGTTAATAATAAATAGGTTGTTAAAATAGTGGAGGAATAAAGATATCTGTGGAAAACGAAAAAAAAATAGTAGAAATAGAAGGACAGTATACGTTCTAAGGTATTTCTGGGGAATAGTACGAGATATATTACAAGGAGAGATAGGAAACATAGGCAGAGGTAGACCGAGATCAGACTTTCGCACACAAATAGTGATAGATGCAAACTGTGCAAATTTCAGGAAAATATGTAGGTTGGTTTAGACTGGGAAACAATGAGGGTACGCGTCCAACTAGTTCTAGCACTAAAGACTTAATGATGATGATGATTATTTACATTTTGATCAAGATATTTTAAATTATTTTGTTCAATCAGACTATTTAGTATTTGTATATCTTCACTATATATATTTGTTTGCTCCTCGAATAACAAGTTTAGCATTTTTCAATCTAATTTCATCAACATTATATTTAATACCAAATTCTTCATTTAGTATTTTCTTCAATATACCTTTTGTTTTAGTATCTTTACAAATAATTACTATACCAGCCTTTTTAATGTTCTTAACTTCATCAATGCCGATTTTCAATTTGCCGAAGTCAACCTTTCACTTAAATATGATCTTGTTTAATCATTCTTTTGGTCCTTCGCTAACGTCCTTTTTCCCATATTTAAGTGCGTCAGCGTAAGCATTTTTATTAGGTATTTCACCATTGTTTTTAGAACCTTCCTTTATAAACCTTTAATTTTTTCATGTCAGTTTTCATTTCTTTCATTATTTCTAATATTTTAGATAATGTTCTCATATTTTGTGTACATACATTACGTACTAACCTCAAACTTCTATTTTTTAAAGTCATACGTCTAGCTTCTAATGCTGTTAGTTCATAATATGTTGCATGTACATTTTCATAAAACATATCACATATTCATCATCTTCATATTCCACTTTTTTTTTCATTTCATACAACTTTTATCTTTTTTACCCATAATAACTTATCAATAACCTAAGGCACAGTACTGTACTGGATAAATTTGTAAACAAACATCATGCAAGAATTAAACAGTAACAATAAACATATGTAGTGTCAGCTGTTGCAAAGGTCAACTAGTCACTGATAACTAATAACAGTTGATAAGTAAGTACAAGCAACACTTAAATAATTTAATAGTGTACTATTTCTGTCACAAATGAAGTGATAGAAGAAAAAAGATTTCACAATATAGGAATTCACTGTAAGTTGTATTACCAGGCTCAGTTTTAAAATTTTAAGCACAGTATTTCAATAAGGAAAGTAACTTTGAATACAACACATTTACGCAAGTCTGGTTTCATTCTATATTTACGTGCTTCAATCACATGCATTTGTTTGCATTAATTTACAATCATAATGTATCAAACCCTCTCTGTTGTGCACTAGATATCTCAACTTAATCACCAATTCGGAGTGCTGAAGACCAAAGAGACGCCGAGCAAGCATCGTACTATATTTAAATGGACTTTCACCTCCTATAAAAGACAAACGCGTGCGTTTTAAACGCTAGCAACTGCTTCCTTACTTCATCATATACTTGTTGTTCGTTTACTAATAAAAAACCAAAAATGACAAATATTATGATCTTATCACGTCAGCGTCCAATACAGATTCAAACAACCAACATATGAAGTATAAACCAAATAAACAGCTATTTTCAAAGCAAAAATGTAATTCCAATCAAATTTACAATAAGCCTAGTAGATTTAAATCAAACATGATGAGAGGAAAAAAATTGTTAAAAAGGCGACGTGAAACTCCCTGGTTGGACCGGAGCCCCTCACATACTACTGCATCATTTCTTATTTTGAAGCTGGATCAAAACAATGAACCTACACTTTTACGATAACACGTTGATTGGTAATTAAATTTAGTTTGTTTTCTCAAAACGCCAAAAATAGTTCCCGTGTTCTCTTCCGAACACGTATTTGGATTGGCAAAAGTATTCCTGAAACTCATTTAGTACTAAACACTGTTGTTTCAAGGTATTTGTGTAGAATTCTGAAAACCGCCGTGTCCAAAATTTTCAGATAAGCTGCTAATTGTTGCTTCCTTAATCTCGAGCCCTCTAATGACAAATATTTGACTTTTTCAATCCCATCGGAAGTGGTTATGTCAACAATGCGACAATTGACTTTTTCAATCCCATCGGAAGTGGTTACGCCAACAATGCGACATGAACGTGGTTCGCCATGCAGTGATTCACCAACATGTTCGACCATTTGCTAATAGTAGAATTGGACAAGCAATCAACCCCATATATAGTCAATACTCCGTCACAAATAATTTTTGTGGTTTTTTCTTGTTTTGTGAAGAATTTTAAAACAGTGCATTATCGAGTTTTTTTTATTTTTGCATGTGACTACATAAACTGACAGATAATACAATTAAGCGTGCTTCGCATGTTTTGTAACTTGTCAAATATGTTACCAATACATATTAAACACAACATAATCAGAAATTGTATTAAAACTAAAAACGATCTAGTCCGGGAATACAAAGATATAGCCCATTCGATTTAACTTTAGGATGACGTAAAATGAAGTAATGAAGTGTTGTCAACTGTATACAATAAAAGTTGGCAGTTCTGTACGGTGTTGCCACCAATTCTTCTTGCCAATAAGGGAATACTCCTATATCTTTCATTAATTCTATTATAATTTAACCTAACATTGGCAATGTTGTATTTTATTCAGTTGTGACGTAATCCTAAAGTTAAAGCGAATGAATTATACCTCTTGTGCGAATATATAGTATACCTGTATCTTTATAATATCTTCTTAGTATGTAGACACGCATTAACGCTTCCACTTACATATAAACACCTTTAAGGCAAGTTGGCTAGACTCACAACCTGTCCGGAATTATATACTTTAATTATCATATGGAATTTTGACTTGAAAACATATTTGTTTTACTTTCAGTCGATGGGAAACAAAACAACTGTTACTTGTAGCATCTGTAGATAAGTAAGGTACTAGGTAGCACCTTAGTTTAAATTTTAACTATTGCATTCCAATTTGTGAAACCCATCAACGCAAATTCAAAACAAAAGATTTAATATATTAAGATTCCAGTTTATGGCAAAGACTGACCAATCGACTACGCCGGATTTAATTTTAAAATAAAAAACGCTAGATTATTGTTTACTGATTTATAAAATAAACGTGCTGGATTTGATTGTGAAATACTATGTTGGCTAAATGACCACTGCGGTTGTTCTAGCATACATCAACTCTTTTGACAAATGAGGGTTTCTTCAAAATCAGTTTGTTCAATTTCAGCACAACGCAGTGGCTTTCTGTTTGCAGTTGAAGATTTGTTTTTTGTTCCTTGGCATAAACTTTGAATTTTAAATAAAGCCCAGGAAAAGAATTGTATGGAATCAAGTCACAAGATCTGGATAGTCAATTAACGTCGGCATATCTAATGATACGGCTAAGAAAACCTTGATTTTACAATTAAGTGGCGACTCTCACTGCTTGGTATTGCATCCTACTCTTATTCAGGCTTGATAAAAAGATAAGCGCAGGACAAAGTGTGGGTGGTAAAGCAATTTTAAATTGAAATGAATGAACTATCTTTATCCGTGTTGCATATACCCTAAAGGAATGTGCGGTGTAACGGGACTATCAAGTTTAACCATTCTTCCGGCCTTAATACCCTGAAAACTGGTTGTGTTGAGGGGTTGAAACTACAAGGAATGCGAGTACGTGATGAAGCGTCGGCTACAATGGTCGAATGTAGCCGCGATGTGTGATGAACGCACTCCGGCGTCAAATAATCTTAATATATATGTAATAAGCTTTAACAATTCATACTGTGTATATAATTTCATATAAGTTAAGGCATTATTATACAGTATTTTATTAAATGTATTAAAATTAGAATATGTTAAGTTTTATTATCGGCTAAAACAAAAATGTTTTATTAAGGCTCTTAAATGCTTAACATAAAAAAGTGGTCCTTCAATATCGAATACTATTGTTTTACGAACTAGCAGTTTAATTAATAAGGCAGCAATAATTAACGCAATTATTGACCTGCTTACCTTTTGCTATACGTAAAGTGCTTCATTGTGTTCAAGCAGAAGTGTTGTTTTTTACGGCAGCAATAATTAATGCAATTAGTGGCCAGCATATTCCTTGCTATATAAAAAAAGGTTTAGTGATTTTTCAAATTAAGAAAAATTTCATTTCAACAACAGTCATAGGTAGTGCAATTGGGTTGACTAGGATACTTAAATTATACACTTCTGCGTGGAGGTCGACAAAAGCTCTAGAACCATCAACAGGCATAAAGTTATTGTGGAAATTCAAAATTGTTTTACCGTTAAAAATTACATTATATTCCTTTGCTATATAAGTATTAATTCCTATTGCATCTACCCAACCTTTAATTTCAATTTGCAACAGTGTGTAGTATTTACTAAAAATGTCAGAGCAATTAAAACATTAATACGGCAGCGCGCCTACTAAAAGCTAAAGTACACCAACTTCAATAAATTTCTAGTTGAAGTTCAGGGATCGCTTAACTTTCCCGATAGCTCGCATTTAGAAGTTTCTATTGAAATACAAACGCGTATTAATCAATTCGAAAATATTATTTATGACTTTGAAACTGTTCAATCAGAGATTAAACTATTAGACTTAGACTATGATGCTCAACTTTTAGAACGAGAATTGTTCGAAAACACTTATTATAAAACTATGTCCATTGCAAAGGGCATGACTCGGGACATAGGCAAGTCTGATAGGGAAGCCGATGATGGAGGATCAGTGGCCTGTTTTGTGCCCGGACAGCCTGATATTACTACCCAAAATCAATTTACTTCTATGAAGCTTCCCCAAATAAAGCTCCCAAACTTTAACGGCTCGTATGAACTCTGGTTAGAGTATATAAACATGTACAGGTTGTTAATCTATGGCAGCGATATTGCGTCAATTTAAAAATTCAATTATTTACGGGCTGTCCTCTAGGATCGGCCGCACAGATTATACAATCACTCAAATTTTTCGCGAAACGCTTTGTGCAAAAGATATGACAACAATGCTTTTTAATACAAAATCATGTAAGGCCATTTTTAATTTTCCTAGTATGCCGAAAGGATCCTGCTACCGTTCTTCGCAGTTTTGTGGACAGTCTATTCAAATACTTAAGCGCCTTGCAAAGCTTGCAACAGCCTGTAGATTCTTAAAGCACCTTAATCGTTTTTATTGTCAGTGGAAAATTAGACAAGGTAACTCTCAGAGATTGGGAAAAACAAAAACCTACAAATGTGTTCCCAACATTAGAGGACCTACACCGCTTTCTATAATCAAAGGTGGATCTGCTTGAATCATTGGAGTCAAAAAATGACACAAGCGCTCCAAATAAGCATTCCAAGGGCGTCTACAATACTCTGCTTGTCAATGGGACAGTAGTAAACTTTTGTGCCTTTTGCCAAGCAAATCACACTATCTACGTATGTAACAAATTCCTAGCTATATCCTCAAAGGGCCGTTACTAGGAAGCTAAACAGCGCGTTATGCGTAAATTGTTTAGGTCCTGGCCATGCTCTTAAAACATGTAAAAATACTAGCAAATCACCTAATTCTGCGCCAAGACCAAGTGGGTTCACGGCATCAACGGCCCCTCAAGGACATGGAGTAACTCTAACAAGCAGCGCTCTCTTGGCGTCTAACTCGGTTTTACTTTCAACCGTAACTGTTCAAATACATGACTGTTATGGAGCGCCTCATATTTGTAGAGCTGTTCTAGACTCAGGGCCACAATCAAATTTCGTAACAAGTGAACTTTGCAAAAATTAAACGTACCTCTCACTAATATTTCTGCTTCAATTATGGGTATTAATCATGTTGCTTGCTATCTCCGATACAGATGCGATATTAAAATAGAGAGTGTTTATTGTAATTTTCAACCATCCTTACCTTTTTAGTCATTGACAAAATTGGAGCTGATCTTCCTTCTATGGAAATCGAACTCTTAAACCTTAAAATAACGTCTCATGTACGACTTGCTGATCCGATTTTCTATAAACTAGTACCGGTAGATCTGTTGCTAGGTGCAGGAATTTTTTGGTAATTGTTGTGCATTGGTCAACATTTATTGGGACCTAATGCCCCAAGCTTGCAAAAACAAAGTTAGGTTGGATTGCGTGTGGGTCAATGCTCTCCAACTCTCAGAAACAAGCATATGCTGGCAATTTTGTTGAAAACTTAAACGCGCAGAATCAATTAGAAAGATTTTGGGTCATAGAAGAAATTAACGACAACAAGCGTTTTCTCTCTATGGAGGAGACAGAGTGCGAGTCAACATTATCCAAAACTAAAACTACTACTCCTGAAGGACGTCAAGTGGTTACAATTCCGTTTAAACGATCGCCTCTTGAATTCGGGCATTCTAAAAATACTGCTACAAAACGTCTGCTTGCCTTCGAACGCAGATTGGAGCGTAAGCCAGAAATAAAAACTTTATACATTCAGTTTATGATTGAATATGGAGCCTTGGAGCATATGACCAAAGTTCTTGAAGATAACTGTTCTCGACCAAATTATTTTCTCCTACACCATGGGGTATTCAATGAATAGAGTGCAACAACGCGCTTACGTGTTGTTTTTGATGGATCGTCGCCCTCCGTGTCATTAAATGACCTACAAATGACTGAATCTATTGTTCAGGATGACATCTTTTCTCATCTACTACGTTTTCGCCAAGATACCTTTGTAATAGGGGCAGATATTTCTAAAATGTATCGACAAATTTTTGTCAATCCTAATCAGAGACAGTTTTAACAAATCGTTTGAAGAAATGACAGGTCTGAACTTATATCTACTTATCAATTGAATACCGTAACATACAGTATTATATCTGCTAGCTATTTAGCTACCCGTTGTCTTCAACTTTTAGGCAAACAAAATTAGCAAAGGTATCCATAAGCCTTTCTTATTATCTTAAACAATTTTTATATGGACGATATGTTTGCTAATGGTTCATGTGTTTCTAAGCTAGCTTTTAGCGTTAGTCAAGGAAATACTCCAGGCTGCTGAATTTTGGCTAACTAAATGGATTTCAAATTGTCTTGCAATGTTGCAAGAGCGGGGATTTTGTGATAATAATCTTAAACTTCATTTTAGAAAAGGCGAAAGCATTTCCGTACTTGGACTCTTTTGGAACTGCAAAGGGGATTTCCTGCAATTTCTAATTAGAGTTGTCAGACAATGACGTCGTATTCAAAAGATCCATACTATCTGATATAGCTTTAAATTTGACCTGTTGGGACTTATAAACCTGTGTATTGTAGTGGCAAAAATACTGTTGCAACAACTATGACTTGAACGGTTATCGCGGGAAGAATCTATCCCTTTCTATGTCTATACAAAGTGGCAGGACTTCAGAAATTAGTTACTTATATTGAATGAATTTGTAATTTCGCGCTACGCTTGCCTAAATAAACGAATAAAGATAGAAGTGCACGGTTTTGCCGATGCGTCTCGAGAAGCGTATGGTGCTAGAATCGATACTTTAACAACATAATTACACATCTATTGTGTGCTAAAAGTCGTGTCACCCATATAAAAACTCTAACTATACCTAGATTGACATTATGGGCAGCCTTAATGTTAGCCCAACTAATCAGTAAGGTGCGACAATCATTAACCATAACTACAGACTCTTACAAATTGTGCTTAGATTTATCTGTAGTGTTACACTGGCTAAATACCAGTTTCAGGCTTTTACAAATTTTCGTTGCTAATAGAGTGTCTTCTATTCAAGCACTTACTAACTTTGCCTCATGGCAACACTTAAGAAGCGAAGATAACCCTGCTGATATTCTATCCAGGGGAGAATCTCCGAAGCTATTGCAAAATAATACGCTTTGGTGGCACGGTCCCGCATGGTTACAACTGTCGGAAGATCAATGACCTGAGTTACCAGTTGAGATCACTAGTACCCTGCTTGAACTGAAGGTGGACTAAATTCTGTTTTACCCACATCAAATAATTCAACTTCACGTTTTAGAGAAACCTATTCTTCTTTAAATAGACTAAAACGCATACTTGCCTATTGCAGACAATTCTCCTTCAATCCTTTCCGGAAGGATTCTCAAAATAGGGTGGTTAGGGAGTTATCAAAAGGGAAGTAAGAATCATTTATCAATCAGTTAGTCAGGGTGATGCAAAAAGACAACTATTTAGAGGAAATAAAATTTTTAAGCAATCGAAAGGTTGTTTCTAAAAATAGCAAAATCCTTAAACTAAATCCGTTTCTAGATAACGAAGGTCTATTGCGCGTGGGTGGTCAGCTTTAGTATTCTGAGTTCTCTGAGGACAAGAAACACCCCTTGATATAACCAAAGAGTTACTATCTAACTAAACTTATTTTTAGGCACGAACATAATGCTCTCTGTCTTGCGCGGTACCAATTACTATATTAGCATCTGTGAGAGACACCTTCTGGCGAATTGCTGCCAGGAATCTTACTCGTAAAACTGTAAGCAAATGCATAATTTGTTTCCGCACAAATCCACAACCTTTAAACCCTATAATGGCACCCTTGCCTAAGTCTCGGGTCAATCCAGCTCCGCCCTTTTCAGTGGTGGGCGTCGACTATGCAGGTCGTTTTCTATATAAGGGTAACATAAACGATATCATAAACCTTTAAAGTGCTATGTTGCCCTTTTTGTGTGTTTCGTAGTGAAGGCTGTCTACATTGAGCCGGTTACTGATCTCACTTCTGAAGCCTTCTTGGCTGCCTTGCGTAGGTTTTCCTCTCGTCTTGCATATATTCCGATAACAGATACATCTTTGTAGGTGCTCAGTCTGAAGGCATTGACTGGCAATTTAAACCTTCTTATGCACCTCACTTTGTGGTCTTTGAGAGGCGGGAGTCAAGTCTACTAAATCTTATTTAAAGCGAATCGTTGGTAACCAATCTTTTACCTTTGAACAGTATGCTACAATGTTGTCGCAGATTGAAAGCATCCTTAACTCACGTCCTCGGGCTCCACTTTCACCCGAAACCAGCGATCTAGAGGTTCATTTTTTAACTGGTCGGAAACATACAGGAATCATAGATTATGACAGCACAAGTTCCATTAAATCAGTTGTCACACTTTCAAAACGAGCAACAAGTTTATCAAAAATTTTGGTCATGATGGGCGAAGGAGTACATCGGCGAATTACAAGTGCGCGTGAAATGGCGCTATCAAACTAATAAATTACAAGTTGGCGATCTTGTGCTAAGTAAGGATGATAACCTTCCGCCACTTAAATGCCATCTTGATCGAGTTAATCATGTAATGTTAGGAAGAGACAATATTTGCAGAGTTGCAAAGCTTCGTACTGCAAACGGTGATATCACAAGGGCACCAGTTAAAATTTCAAGAGGGGGTTATGTTAAAGCAATTTTAAATTGAAACGAATGAACCATCTCTATCCGTGCTGCATTTACCCTAAAGGAATGTGCGGTCTAACGGAACCATAAAGTTTAACCATCCTTCCGGCCTTAATACTCTAAAACCTGGTTGTGTTAAAGGGTTGAAAGTACAGGGAATGCGAGTCCCTGATGAAGCGTCGTCAACAACTGTCGAATGTAGCCGCGTTTTGTGATGAACCGGCATCAAATAATCTTAATATGTAATAAGCTTTAACAATTCATACTGTGCATATAATTTCATATAAGTTAAGGCACTATTATACACAATTTCATTAAACGATTAAACTTAGAGTATGTTAAATTTTATAATCAGCTAAAACAAAAATGTCTTATTAAAGCTCTTAAATGATTAACAGAGGGAAATACACTTTGGTAACGCTAGTTCAATTGTTGATGGCTACGGAGTTAACATGAATCTTGGATCATTAGTGGTAATGAAAAAGCTAATAACTCGTGAAAACTAAAATGCCTGTAAAAGAATACCGTTTAAGATTCATAAATGGTATATAAAATCAGAATAAATCTCCCATATTCAAGTTCTTTTGCTTCAGGTATATTCAATATTAGTAAAATAAATACTTTTGTTGAAGATATAAGAAATAAGACAGGTTATTTACAATTCCTTACTACATCAAGCTTGTAAAGCAAGCTTACAGGTATATAAATTTAGTATAAACATTTTGAAACAAACTATTCTCTGTTATAACATCAACTAAAGATTTTGAAGTAATTCTGAGTATTTAAATATTCAAAAATATACAAAGTAATAACATATGCTTTAGTAAAATGTGTAAACATTACATGACATAGAGTGAAATTAATAAAAAGTTATCTTAATTATTATAATCTTATAAATTTAACTGCATGGATACATGCAAAATAGAACACTGGCCACTGAAGTTTCTTGAACCACAAAATACATACGTCAGAGATACTCCCACGACAATTTAACTCTTATGTGATTGAAACAACTTCAATTGTAGAGACAACGAAACTTTAAAATCTTTTTTTTAAGAATATAAATTGTATGTTAAAAATTTTCGTATACAACCACGATTGAAAATAAATGGCACTGTATAAAAATTTTCATATTATAACGATACGGTACTGATATTGAATACACCTTTGAACTATATTATAGTTTTAATAATTATTTCAAATATCTTAAAATAATATTGCTTGAGATTAGACACAATCACGAGAATGGCGTTTTGAATCTAAATAATAAACATCTACTAAAATTTACTCCCTTTCGAATGGACCTGCACCTTGCCGAAGTTCTAAATTACTAGAGCAGACGAAGTGGCTTGCGTGTTCTAATGAGCTAAAGAGCCAAACTACAGGTCCAACCAAAGTAGTAGGGTCGTTAGTGAGGAACCAGACTAAGACAAGTCCCCGAAAAATAGCAGCGACTTTTTCGATACTTAGATTGGCAGAGGCTATAAGGGTCTGTATGGCAGTCTAAAACTCACTACCGCGATATGGAAAGCAACGGGAAACCACCACATTACCTCCCAAGTACACAGCGTACTTAAATTGAAATAAACATGATGAAATTCTCTGGGGTAAAAGATTCCGGAGTTAAAATAGTCCACCATTCTCATCTCCGGGAGGGGAGTACTTCGGAGGATGCAATCGGAAAGTTCAGAATAAGAGTCGAGAACATTTTGCGAGTCGGAGCGTGGAATGTAGGAAGTATGAAGCAAGTAGGTATGCTAGAGAACTTAAAAATGGAAATGAATAGGTTAGCACTAGACATAGTAGGGATCAGCAAAGTTCGGTGGGCAGTGGTGGGGGATTTTTAGAGTAGAAACTTCAGGATAATTCATACAGGAGCAGAGGAAGGAAATTTGGGTGTGGGGGTAGTTGTGCGAAAAAAGATGTGATACTTTGTAGAAAATTACTTACAAAAGAACAAAAGAGTACTCATGGTTAGATTATAATCTAAACCGGTAAACACAGTAATATAACAAGTTTATATGCCCACCCCTAGCTACAGCGGCGAAGAGGTAGAGGCAATCTACAAACATATCGAAGCATATTAAGATACGTAAAAGGACAAAAAAATTTAATAATTACGGGAGATTTTAATGCAGTGGTAGGTGAGGGTAGGGAAGGAGCGGTAGTAGGTTTATTTGGTTTAGGCACGAGAAACGACAGGAAAAATAGGCTGGTAGAATTTTGCGACAAGAACAATTTAATCATCACAAACACATTATTTCAACATCATGCTAGAAGACGATATACGTGGAAGATACCAGGAGATATATGAAGATATCAAATAGATTACATTCTTATTAGACAACGGTTTAAGGATCAAGTAAAATACTGTAGAAGCTACCCAGAAGCAGATATAGACACTAACCACAACATCGTAATTATGAAGGCCACACTTAAATTTAAAAATTTGAAAAAAGGAAACAGAAAACGCACTTTGACTTTGAGAAACTAAAAGATTAAGATATTCAAGAAAGATTCGGAAAAAAGTCCAATGACGAAAATACAAAAAAAATTAGACAAAACAGGAAAACAGAGACACAAAACCATAAAATTGGAAATTATTTGCAAATGCAAGAAAGCTAAAGAACAATGGTTTGATGAAAAGTGCAAAGAGGTACAAACTAAGATCGAAATAGGAAAGACAGATGAAGCATACAAACTAATTAGAATCAATTTCAGGGATATAAAACCGTATAGCAAAAACTAAAGGACGCGGGAGGAAACGTCATTATTGAAAATGTAGAGAAAGTGGGTAGATGGCAAGAATATATAGGGAATTTATATGCAGGAGAGGAATAACAGCATTAGAACAGGAATCAAATATTGAAAATGATGACTTGGGATATCCTATACTTAGAGGTGAGTTTGAATTAGCATTAAAAGGTCTGAAAAATGGTAAGGCGCCGGGTACAGATAAGGAGCAAGCAGAAACAATTAAAGCCACTGGACATGCAGTAACAGAGCGTCTGTTCCAACTTGTAAGTTATATGTATAAGACAGGCGAGATACCCAAAGACTTCAAACGTAGCAATACCAAAAAAGACAGGCGTGGATAGATGTGAAAATTATCGAACAATAAGTTTAACATCACACGTGTCAAAAATATTAACTAGAATTGTACAAAGACGAATGGAAACACGAGCTGAAGAAATACTAGGAAAAGATCAATTTGGGTTTAGGCAAAACAGAGGAACGCGGGAGGCAATTTTAGCTTTGAGAGTGATAATGGAGAAAATAATAGAAAAGAGGAAAGCGTGTATATAGGGTTTGTAGATTTAGAAAAGCATTCGACAGTGTAAAATGGAAAAGAATGTTTGAAATACGCAAAGAGATTAAAATGAGTTATAGGAATAGACGAATAGTACAAATATTATACGGTATAAAAATTAACCAAAATAAAACTAAAGTACTAGTATGCAAAGGAGGGGAACATAAATCAAAAACAAGAATACAAATATGTAACAAGAACTTAAAAGAGGTTGAGGATTTCTGCTACCTAGGAAGCAAAAGATATAAAACAAAGATTAGCACAAGGTCGTGCTATTTTTAACAAGAAAAAGCAAGTACTGTGTTCAAAGACAACAAACATAGAAACAAGAAAATGATCGCTGTACGGCTGTGAAGCCTGGACAGTAGGAGAAGCGGACAAGCAAAAGGTAGAAATCTTTGAAATGTGGTGACGTATGATGAAAATATCATGGACAGACAAAGTCAAGAACAAACAGGTATTAAACATGGTAGGGTAAGATAAAAATATGTGGAAAACGGTAAAAAATAGGAGAGATAGGATGGTAGGTCACATACTACGGCATGAGGGAATAGTGCGGAATATATTAAAAGCTGAGATAGGAAAAAAGAGAAGTAGAGGTAGACCCAGGTTAGACTACTGCACACAAAGTGAAAGATATAGGCTGTAGGAATTTTAGGGAAATGTGTAGGCTCGCTCAGAATCGAAATCAATAGAGATACGCTGATACGCATCCAGCCAATCTCAAGATGGATAAACTAATGACGAAAAGAGTATGCGTGCTTAAACATGATGATTATTATAAGCAACTACAAGTATTGGCTGGGCAATTATCTCGAATAAAGTTAATTGTGTGAAAGGATTTACTGAAAAACTATTAATTCGGCAAATGTCTAAGTGTTGGGAGATTTTGACAGCCACAAGCTACTTAACCCTCTTCACCGAATCTCGGTGAACTAGGGCATACAATTATAAAACAATAGAAGGGGAACCGAGCTGTATATAGGCTGTGTGAGAATTTCAGGGAACTGTGTAGGCTAGCTCAGAATATAAATAAGTCAGGTACGTGTCCAACCAGTTTTGAGACGGAAAACCTAATGACGGAAAAATAAGCGCCGATAAATCTGATGATTATTATAAATAACTACAGGTGTAGGTTGTGAAATATCTGCAACTAATGGTGACTGTGCGAAAAGATATATTGAAAAAACTGTTAAATCGGCAAATGTTCAAGTGCTGAGGCTGATGCTGCACAGGCTGCTTCCCCCCCCCCCCTGCACAACCTTACATGTGATTTTCAAATGCTCCACCCGAAGAGACTACATTGGCCAAGAAGCGAGTTTTTTTTACCTGGAAAATTTGGAATTGTGTCGAACCCATGCTGTTCCAAGCAAGGTAGTGATCTTTAATGTGCGTGACAACACTCACACACCGTACCTCTATTTTACCTCTCATCCGAACGAGAGTATATTTTTGTGAAAAATGCTCACCTAACATTTTTCAAGCGGACCGTGTCTGGATTTGAACCCCTGACTTTGGGCGTAGTAGTCGCACACATACCAACTACGCCACGGAGCTGCCCTCCTCCTGCATAACCACTGAATGTCGGAGAAATAGGGTATATAATTGTAAAACAATAGAAAAGGACCGAACTGAATCTAACGAGAAAGAACAGCGCCTATAATGAAAGACAACAAACATAGAAACAGGAAGAAAATTGTTGAAAGCATAGATGTGGAGCACAGCACAGTATGCCTAAGAAATACGCGCAGTAGGAAAAGCAAACAGAAAAACGGTAGCCGCCTTTTGGAATGTTGTGCTTCAGATGTATGAGGATGATTACATGGAGAGACAAAGTTAATAACAAATAGGTTATAGAAATAGTAGGGGAACAGGGATATCGGTGGAAAAGAAATAGGATAAATAGAAGAGCAGAATACGTTCTAAGGCATCTTTGAGGAATAGTATGGGATCTATTACAAGCAGAGATAGCAAAATGGAGGTAGATGTAGACCTAGATCAGATAGTAATAGATGCAGACTGTGCAAATTTCAGGGAAATGTGTAGGTTAGTTCAGAATAGGAAACAATGAGGGTACGCGTCTAACCAGTTCCAGGACTGAAGATCTAATGATGATGATGAAAACTTAACCGTCATTATAAGTAACGACAGACAGATGGCGAAAATAAATCGTCTTAACTTTATACGGGAACTCTGTAATATTATTTTTGATGAATAATAGATAAATTGCAGTTACAGTTACATATTACACTTCTCGACATCAGGTAAAATTTTTAGGTAAACGTACGTCAATGCCATCACATTCCAAAAAGAAAATGAAGGGATATCGGATTTTGTAGAAAGACGTTAATGAAACTTATAACGTTAAGGACCGCCAATAGTATTGTACTGCTCAATTTAAAATTTCGTAAATACTATTTTGTAAATAAGATCATTTTCTGACTTTCATTGTGGGTAGTTATTTGATGATTTCTATATTTTATTTTTCAATGAGGTATAATAGTAATCAGAATCATCAAAGACTATTTCTAAGATGTTTAAATCTGAGGTCTGTTCTTGAATCGCTCTATTTACAAAATCACAAATTATATGAAGTTTACTTTTTCTATGAATTAATTCGAAAGTATGTTAACGTAAGCAAATAACCCATCTTGCGAGTTTCCTAGAGGATTTTGTATATTATTCAACCATTGCAAACTATGATAATCAGTAATAACGCGAAATTGAATTTTTTCAATCCCTGGATGGAATCGTTCTATAGAGAAAATAACTGCTGCATATTCTTGTTCAGTGACTAAATAATTATGTTCAGCATGTGTAAGGGATCAACTGGCAAATAATAAAATGCGATCTACACCATCAATCTTCTGTAAGAGAACTCCACCGAGACTAGCGCTTGAAGCATTTGCTTCTACAGTAGAGTAGTATTATTATCTCATGGCGGGTGACGATAAATGCGCAATAGGTTCAATTTAAACTTAAACCTCAAGATTCACAACGCTACAGTACAACCCACAAACATCTTGCTAGCAATGTGGCTTTAATACGTCGTCACGAATATCCCATTTATTACGTTAAGTAAAATATTGTTTGTAAGGACCCCGTTCATGCTGGCGGTATGTAGAAATTCATAAATATATGAAATAAATCCAGACCTCTATATAATATAGGAGCTTTTACTTGTTTTACTTATAAACAATTCTAGGTTCGTAGTTTCTTTATCCGTAAATATTTGCCGTGGAAACAGTGCACATACTCAGCGGATCCCAATACTGTATATACCGAATGTGAACCGTAACTGTCATTGTCATTCTCGCTCTTATCAAGGTCTTATTGTTTCCAGTTTTCCGTTTTAATATTTGTATCAAGTAATAGTCATCAAAACAGTTTTTTTCAAAACTAACTGATAGTTAATTTTTTCAGCAATGTAAGTATTTAAAAAGAATGTTCGTTCAATAATTAATTATGATATTTTTTAGAATAATATTATGAATAAGAAGGAGGTGATTCATAGTCAAGGATGACAGATTGTTTTTAGTGTGTTTCAATATTTGAAACGCATAAAAGATTCGGGCGTCTCTTCCTTTAATTCTACAGCACTAAATTGTTGATTCTATGATCCATTAAAATAAAGCACGAGATATATGCAATTTATAATAATATTAATATAACAAATGATATAGAAACCTTTTGGTATTAATTAATTGTTTTTGTTAGTTACAACACCATAAATGTCATTGTGTAAACATATTCTTAAAACGTTTTTGTAATAAATCTTAGTAATATTTTCGAGGTGGGCATTTGACATTTTTATAGTGTTTATAGCTTATAGTTTGTGTTTAAAACAAAAACCTCTATTAATTTGAAAAAAACGAATATGTAGTACTACCAATTTTTTTGTTCTACTAGTGACTATAAGTGATAAAATATCTTGTGTACACTGATCCAATCAATCAATAATCTGGGGTATCACATCTAACAATAAGCTCAGATCATTTTTATAAAAGAGCAAAAATCAACATAAAACTATTTAAAACACATTCCTTGGTTGCTCGACAATTTTTGCTCTGGCAACACTGGACCTGCAAGCAGTCTATGTTTTCTAGTCTCATTTTTTTATTTTGATTATTAATATAGCTCCTCCTCGCGCAGGTTTTTTCAAGGTCACCCGCCATGAGATAATAATACTACTATAAATAATTGACTAAAATCAGGCTGACTTAAAATGGGTTCTGAAACAAGAATTTCTTTTGTTTTTAAAAAAGATGATTCAACTTGTGCAGTCCATTCGATGAGTCGTTTCGTTTCCTTTTTACCTTTCAAAAGGCCATTAATCGGAGACATTAAGGAAGTAAATTATTTCATAAAGCGTCTATACCATGAACACATGCCCACAAAACGTTTAATGTCAGCGGCAATTTCTGGTCTAGGGTAATTTATCTCGGCAGAAATTTTCTGTGTCATTACATAATCTATTGGATTCAATTACACATCCGAGATATTTTAGCAATTTTTTTAAAAATTTGCACTGTTTTAATTAATTGCGTGGTTAGCTTCTGAAAGTCTGTCACGTACAATTTCGAAAAATTTTACGTGTTCATTCAGAAATGTAGAAGATATGACTACGCTATCACCGAGAAAACAAAAATATTAGGCTCGAGTTCTGGACCAACGATAGTATTTATTAGGCGTTGCTGTGTTTGAACTGCATTTCTCAAACCAAACGCGACTGTAACGAAAGGGAATTGACTTCTACCAGTAACACTAAACGCTATTGTATCTTTGGACTCTTGCATTATTGTAAACTGCCAAAAACTGTGTCAAAGGTCCAAAGGCGATATACATATAGGTAGCGTTACTAAGAAGATTAAAGATTCTGTCTACGTTCTACATCGGATAACTATCATGGATACTTATTTCAGTTAATTCTCTACCATGAAAACAAACTTTGTAGTTGCCTGACAGTTTCTTTACAAGAACAATTGGTAAACATCTAACTTGAACATTTTTCAATAACATTTAAAGATAGCATTTTGTATAATTGTTCATTTAAACATTCATATATGTATGAAGATTTGAACGCAATTTTATTTACTTTTATCAATAAATAGGTAAAGTATTTTTATTTTCTACAGAAGTAGAAGTACTAGGTTGTTTGTCAGCACCAAAACTGAGTGCTATTTTTTTTTAATCTAGATGATTCTTCTAACTTTTGTGTGGTACTAATTAACTCTTGAATTGTTTTTACAGGAGTAAGGGTAAGTGTAGTTATAAAATTCGGAAGCAAATTTTGAGTAATTATGTTTATTCTTGTAAATTTTAAGGAAAATTTTTTATAACGTCGGAATAAACTTTGTGTATGCATTATATATGAAGTTGCTGTTTCGTCTTGTTTTTGTTTCTGGTACGGGTGTTCGTAAGAAATAGAGTTGAAATTAAACTAGTAGTGTGGGTTTATAACGTAGGCTTAATTTATAGGTTTCGAGGACACCGGAGTTATGTATTAATAAGAGTATACATATTCCCAATCATAATAATGTACATGCAAAATATAATGAAGAATAAATACCTTGTTTAATATGATGTGTTCCCACTTGCACCTGCTGTTATGTAGCTCGGGAAGCACGTCGATTCATCCGCATCTGTAGGTACCCATGACCGGAACATGAATAAATAAGTAGATGATGAGCACCTTGAATTTGCACTGCACTGTTGTCAAATTGCGCACAATACTCTTAAAGTGACAATTACAGTCTTTACACTTTGTATTCGCGTAAAATGTATAATATATGGTATATACAGAGTATACATGGTATACAGGGTGTCAGAACCGGTTTAGTGCGAAAACATCTAATGCACGAAGAAAGATAGAATCGATCTGATTATTTGAGTGAAATAATCTGAAAATTTTGTTGAATCAAGTAAGCTGTGGTTGAAATACCAGCATGTCAATAAGTTTGATGGATGACAAAAATGGCGACTTCCGTTAATCGGTGGCGACGAGACAATAATGCCGGATATTTGGCAGAGTAGTGTAACTTAGAATGTACCAGCCGGCCACCTACACGTAAAATGCCTTGGATGTCAAGAAAGCGCGAGAGTCTACGTAAATTTTTGGATAACTTTACTCCAGCTTTGATACAAGAAATTTCTCTAGTCTGAACACCGCGAATAATTCAGTTGCTGTAAGAGGTCCCGTAGAACGCTGTAGTTTAGGACTTGAAAACCGATAAATATAGGCCAAAATACCTTGAATTTTTCTTAAAGACAAGAAACTCACCAGTAAATTATGCTCGATGTTGAACTCGACTTCAGTAGTTTGAGCAACAAACGTCAATGTCATTTGTTCGTTTGCAGTTTCTGGAGTTGAGGTTGACACAGTAATAGGAGGGCGCCAAAATTCCTGCAAGAATCGCCATCGGAAAAAGATCTGTAGAAACTGGACTACCGGAATTATCAGAAGATTTTATGCGAAACCATCCGATGGGTGAGATGATGTGCTGAATATGGCTAACATGATAAGTAACGAAATTTTCATTGAAAAGGAAGTGCATGATTCCAAATGAAAGCCACTGCGGAGTTGCTCCAAGCAAATATTTCCAAAATTACGATAAGACCTTGATAGGCGTCCAACCTAAAAAATAAATCAAATGACAAGGTAGCAGCACATAATTCCAGACGTGGACTTGAGGTACGTTTTATTAAAGATATATATATATATATATATATATATATATATATATTTATATCAAAGAATGAAATTTAATGGCAAGTGACTTAATATTAGCCACAAGGGCATCCTGTCGACGCGTTTCGCCCTTATTGGGGCTCATCAGGACAGGAGTAGCAAAGATGTAATATTAAACACGAACACATTATGGGAAGTACAGCATCACCTAGCACACAATTTGTGCCTTCGCACGATGGGGACGTAAGCTATTAACTTCGGATTTTAGACTTCTTATTGTATTCAGGCGATTGGTCGTCTCCCTGGCTAAAAGGGAGGAGGCACTGATAAATAGAGTGATTACCCTCGCAAACTGAGCATAACTGCGCAATGGAATCCACTTGTTCTGGCAGGTTTACTCATTGAAAGTATTAGATTCATCGAGCGACACCAAACGAGAAATAACATTGTGTCTAAAGGTATCCCTTGTAAGTGTGTACTTAGATGTACTAGGTTGTATTGTAGTTTCATATGCCGTACTAGACGCTGAGGATAAGTTCTCTAATTCAATGCATTGTTGTAGTAAAAATGTCTTTATACTGTGGAATTCTAGTATTTTCTTCGACTTTGCTTGTGATTCGAACTCCTTGAGAGTGGCAGAATCAAGCTTTTCTAGCAATAAATTGACCAGAATGAAATTTCACTCCTCAATAGGATATTTTAAGTTTTTAAGAACGGCCAAATTTTTAGAAAAATGACCTAAGTAGGTTGGAATTTTCTGATTTTAGGAGCGGAGAAGATTTAATAGCTCGCCAATGAAGTGTTGCCTACAATCTAGGGTGGGTATAGCGATTTTTGAGGGTTTCATAGGCAATTAAATAATTTGTAGAACATAATGGAATGGTCTTATGTAATTGTTGTGGCTCATTTTGCATCTAGGTCAACAAATAATTGAGTCGTTCGATATCAGACAAAGAAGGATTACTATGTACCAAGCAATCGAATAAATCGATATACGATTGTCAAGAACAAAGATGACCCTTGAACGTTTCCAAACTTAAGAGTTGAAGTTTACCATTGAGGTTAGGTGTAACGACATTTTCAGAATTGTGAGCTTCAAGTACGGGTGATTATAATGTGTCCAATATAGATAAGCAATTAAAGTAACCAGCATCTACACCTTTGCTATTAGTTTGATATAATTGTTCTTCCGCCTAAGAGATATTCGCAAAAACCGGAGTTACCGCATTAAAATTTGCGTAAAGTTGTGTTAATGATTTACATGTAAACTTAAATAACGTTATACATTCAGGATGAGTGTCTAAAGAATTACCCAAAGCACACACTTTGTTATTTCGATCTTTGTAAAGTTTCAACTGAGTAACTTTAGTCTTTCCCGTAGGCATATTGAACGTATTGAATCGAAAACTCTAAACCGTAAAATGTTTGTAACTAGAAAGCTAATTAGTATAAAAACTTATAATAATAAACTTAGCTTGATAAGGAACACGCAATTAGAAAATAATTTTTTTTAAGTTAGTGACCAAGTTCAAGGTTAAACTGATAGGTCTTAACCGGCGTTCAACAGAACGATAATAGAAATATCACGTACCGTTTAATACGTTGCTACGGAAAAAGGTGTGACAGTAACTGTATTCTTGGCGCAAGCAATTGGTAACACCTATCTGGAACCGTGATTACGAGATACCATGGAGGTTACTCGTTTGTCATTCGTTCTACAATGAACGAAGCACATTAAATTATATGTTTGACGCGGGAATAGCAGATGTGAATCAGATAGCTACGGTAAAGACTTGGCCCATATACACTACACGTTTGTTGATATGGGAAGCTTTGGAAATTTTTAACATATAAAAATGGGGTATATATTTAGAGGACTAGATCTCGCTCGAAAAGAATCGACTGTTACGGGCGTTCGTTAGAAACGGAGTTAAAATTAACCCAGCAGTCTGGGTCTATAAATTAGACTTAATTTATAGAAACGACCACTGCGAATTTTAAAGGTTATGAGGACACCGAGGTTATGCGGTAATAAGAGTATAAATATTCAATATCATAATAATGTACATACAAAATATAATGAAGAATAAATACCTTGTTCAACATGATGTGATTGTACTAGCACTTGTTCTTATGTAGCTAGGAAAGCACGTCTACTGACCCGCACGTGCAGGTACACATGAACAGCACATGAATGAATAAGTAGATGACGAACACTATCAATTTGCATTGCACTGTTGTCAAATCCCGCATAATACATTTAAAGTGACGATTGTAGTTTTTACATCTAAAATATATAATATAGTGTGTTTGACGGAACAGACTCGCTGTTAATACTTCATCGGAAAATTAAAGACTGAGACATAAGATACCGCTCTTACCTCCACCTCACCTCCACCTCCACCTCCACCTCCACCTCCACCTCCACCTCCACCTCCACCTCCACCTCCACCTCCACCTCCACCTCCACCTCCACCTCCACCTCCACCTCCACCTCCACCTCCACCTCCACCTCCACCTCCACCTCCACCTCCACCTCCACCTCCACCTCCACCTCCACCTCCACCTCCACCTCCACCTCCACCTCCACCTCCACCTCCACCTCCACCTCCACCTCCACCTCCACCTCCACCTCCACCTCCACCTCCACCTCCACCTCCACCTCCACCTCCACCTCCACCTCCACCTCCACCTCCACCTCCACCGCCACCTCCACCTCCACCTCCACCTCCACCTCCACCTCCACCTCCACCTCCGCCTCCACCTCCACCTCCACCTCCACCGCCCCTCCACCTCCACCTCCACCTCCACCTCCACCTCCACCTCCACCTCCACCTCCACCTCCACCACCACTTCCACCTCCACCACCTCCATCTCCACCTACATCTCCACCTCCACTTCCACCTCCACCTCCACCTCCACCTACACCTCTACCTCCACCTCCACCTCCACCTGCACCTCCACCTCCACCTCAACTTCCACATCCATCTCCACCCCCACCGCCATCTCCACCTCCACCTCCGCTTCCACCTCCACCTCCACCTCCACTTCCACCTCTACCACCACTTCCACCTCCACCTCCACCTCCACCTCCACCTCCACCTCCACCTCCACCTCCACCTCCACCTCCACCTCCACTTTCACCGCCACCTCTCCCTCCCCTCCATTCGATATCATATTACGAAATTGTAGTTCATTTACAGCTATAACTTAACTATACCAATTCTCAAAAAACAATGGTTCAATTACACCTTCGTGCCACATATCGCAACAAACTGGCTTTTTTTAGTTCCACCGATTTTTCATAGCTAGTACGAGGATATTCATTGGCCCATGGTAGACAGTTTGCTTATTAACAAAACTATCCAAATGAAAATTGGCTGCATCGGTAAGAATCCTAAGTCCGAAAAAATTGTCGTTTACTGTTGCGTTTCCCTATTGTCTTCATTGCAAAGGTCTTGTTTTTTGGGAAACTAAGTTAATTAAAATTTGTTAGATTGAGATGGAGCTCCTTAATAAGAATTTGTAGCAAACTGGTTCTCTAGTGTTCAATTATTGAACAAAATGACATGTTGTGGTGTCTGGTATTCTCATCGACAAATGCAATGTTTTCAGACGACTGCATAAGATGGAAGCACGGTAGAGTTTGTTTTGATAACTGGATTAGTTTCTCAAGTTTTGTGAATAATTTCCGAACTGTGAATTCATTAAGTGAAATATGGTTACCAATAATTTCGCAAACATTTTAAATACTCTCTGCAAAACATTCGCGAAATTTGTTTTAAAAATAAATTTACCTTGCTCTTTTGTATAACAATTCATTTTGAATAACCTCAATTACTGCAGGTAACAAATGTCAAAAATTAGGATTACCAAATTTAATATAAAAAAAAATGGTAGAAGTTTTAAATTTAGCGTACCAGATGGGATTTTGTTTATATTGTTATTTCTATGTTTAGAAAGTCCATGGAGTTTGTTTTTGTATCTTTGATGTCTCACACCATTTCTGATATTAGAGTTTTTATTTTTAATGTCATGCACGTGACAGTTTTTTTTTATAAACACCTTGACAATGCGTCTTACTTTTCAGTAGCTAATTAAGTTTATTGAACTTAAAAACCAGAAGTATTTTTCTTTTTAGAAATTTTAAAGTTTTAGTAAGAACGATTTTATTAAAAAATTCTATAAAGGCTATTGCAAGAAATAATCTAAGTAGTTAATATAATTATTCTACATCTTTGACTTTATTAATTGTAACTGAATAAGGAATTACTTTTTTTTTAATTATTTATGCTAATCTAGTGTTTTGTGGCGATTATCAAAGTTCTAATATTGGATTGGGAATTAATATTTTAAAATTAATTATGCGACCAACCGAACTTTGACCAAATAAATCAACGTTAGGTTTTCTTTAGATCAAACGCTAAATATCCGGGATTTACTTTTTCTAGGAGTAGTTTGTTTTGAATATATTCTTGTAACTAACAACAATTGCTATATAGTTTTTTTTCATAAAAAAATTATAACATTTGCAGACCTTTTCACATATATTAATAAACTTTATCAACAGCAAAGTGTTTTGTAATATGTTTAAACAATAATATAAACTTTGCAGCTGCTGTGCTACACCGATTTAAATAACTCTGTTATAGAGAAAATGATAACGCAAAAATCGCCTTTTTATATCTTTTACATAATTTATGGACAAGTCTTGCAATACTAACAGTAAATTGCATGTGTTGACATTGCTCCAGTTTATGTACAATTTAAAACTGAATAAATATTTATTTTAAAACATTTTAGGATTTTATTTAGCAATCTATAATAGATACTTGTACATACTGTAACAAAGAGGTAACGATCTATCTTGGTGTTCAAATAACAAAATGCTATAAGATAAAGTTTGGAAGATGTGGTAATAACATAAAATAAAAAACAGTGTTGTAACAATTATAAAACTTAAAAGGTCAGGCATATTTGGAATTTATCTTTATCAATCATGTTACAACAATTTTCTAAATTTAAAGCATTTGCAGTTTTATTGTTTTGTAACTAATATATTCCTAACAAAATGATTTTTATATTATGTAGAAAATTCTAAAGGTGCTAAATAATTTGAAATCTGCTTGGGACAAAAGTAGCATTGCCCTAGGGAATCCGTACCTATTATTTCTATCGGTGGAAGGCAACGAAACCAGCACTGATTTATTTTACCAGGAAACCTAATTCGAAAAGAACTCATACAACAAACATAAAAAAAATATAATGTAGCATGCCTTAGGTAGCTAAAGACAATCTTATAGTTCCATGTTACTTCGGTAGACTGTTCCTATTTTGAGGATATTTAAAAAGTCACGAAAGAAGAAGTCACCAAGAAAGAAGAACGCTTTACAAATTGTAGTCTTATTAAGGTAGGGAAGTTAGAAAATTTGAAGTAATAAATGGCTTAGTGAAATCAGATGGCTAATAAAGAGCATTTTTGGTTAAGAGAATTTAAGGTTATTCACTTGCGCTCAGATTGATGACGATATTTTACATTAAGGGCTGTAACCAGAATACGATGACAGATATCGCAAAAATCAATTTAACAATCTCCCCTGTACTAGTAACCCTTCGGCTTGTCGCTATTAGATGTTCTTTATCCAGCTACTCTTTCAAAAATTTTAAACTTGACGTATTTCTTGAGCAAAAATTATAAAATTTGATATACGATTCAGAACGGTAGAATTCCTGGACACTTTTGATGAAAATTGGTTTTTCAAACTCAATTTCGAGATTTTGAATTTCCAAATTTGTGAGACTTGAAAAAAATTTAAAATGTGGTAATTTTGTACAGGATATAATAGTTAAACATACAGTACCTTAAATTTCTTTTAAGATATATATATATATATATATATATATATATATATATATATATAAACTTGAGTATTATTAGTTGGGGGAATTTTGCATTAAATGGGCATAGGGTGTCTCAAGTTCTTTTTGGGAACCTCTTCTACGTGTTTTCTATAAATATCATGCTGTAGAACTACATTACACTTTTAATTTAAACTTTCCTCTAATGTTTTGTTTCTGTTTTAGCTGATTAACCATCAACTGCTTTAGCTACGCATTTACCCCACACACACTAAGGTAAGTATGGAAACTGTATTATGGGTAAGTAAGGATCTTAATAATAAGGAAGAGAAATGAATGTCTATTAGGATCCTTTTTATACAAATGCGAGTGCTTGATAGCTTAAGAAGGGTACATTAGTTGGGTTACTTACTACGGAGGCGGTGCAAGCTTGTTGCTTACTACAAGGATACCTCTTAAACCAGCCCCAGGCCCACCTTTTGGGTATTCAAGTGCCAGCTCACCTTGTTCTCATAATCGCTCTATGTTGTTACAACAATTTTTCTTATTACAATTATAAAAATGCAAATTGTTTGCATTATACAGCAATTAAAGCTTTAATTAATCATGTAATTGACTCCCGTGCGTGCACAACATAAATTCATTTTTTAATAAAAAGAATTTCTCGAAGTTTCGACATAAAATAAAGAAAATACGTCACCTGTACTTAGAACTACTTAAACACCTGATCAATAAACAAACGTTTAATTCTAAGAAGCAGCGCGAATAATAAAAGTGTTGTAAAATGGATTTTATTACCTTTCGCAGTACTATATGATAGAATTGTAACGTCACACTAACGTTATGTGTTAGAGAAGGACGGATCAGCGCGCTTCACTATTATAAATCAATCACACAATTCCAAACTAATTAGAAATTCCCAGAATCCTTGCGTCAAGTAGTCGGGTAATCCTTCGATTGAAATCCCGTACAATCTAGGAGTGACGTAATCAACATAAACTGCATATAAACAAGATCTTTATAAAAGAGAGTCATTCGGTAATTCGATGTCATGCATTCGATTTGATTGAGTCCCAAACATGTTACTATGAAAAGAGTTGTTCTAAAGTATGCAATAGGCATACCGTATTTTATATTTACGATGTAAAAGTGAATAAAGAAGTAATCCTTAAAAAGTGACCATGCATAAATATGTAAGTTGTTAAATGCAGTTACTCAAATTTCTAATATACAATGAAAATAAAAAATTCTTCGAGATAGAAAGCTAGTGTAAAATTTAATTAAATAAGTAAACCGAGTATACACTTTGGTAATTGAAGCTTCTAAATAGAGATTTTAATAGTATGGAAAATCTTGTACCTTGATTTTGACGTCAATTTAAAATAAAACCCGGACGAAAGATTTGCATAAGCTCTCCTTCTTAATATAACCATAAGTATAAAGATTTAGATTTTTTGTTTATAACTGATATTTGAATATTTGTCATTTTAATTTAAGGTAGAATAAGTCTTAATCATATGATAATTTTTTAAGGATATTTACCAGAAAATTTGTGGCCAGAGTTTGAAACACTCTGATTTTTTAAATAGACTATCTGTCATGGACATTTTGGCCAAACAAACCTAACAAGCGTGGGAATAAAACCCAGATAAACTAACCACATGAGAAGTGACATGAATTCCATAAATTTTAACCTAGAAAAGATGAACATTTTGATAATTAAGTAAATAGATACTTGTTAGGAATAATATTAGGTTTGAAAGAAACTATGCTCTAAATGTTCTATATTATTTTGCATGAGAGAAAATATTATAGACGGTATAGATGCTTTCTATGTTGCTGTATTTGATTTTATTTTGTAAATTTTATTATTTCCGTTGAGCTAACCAGGCAAGGAAAAGTTAGAAAGGAAGGTAAGTGAGTAAGTTGAAATTTTACAATTTGCTGTACCTGTATAACAGCACACTTTTAGCAACGCCCAACGCGAAGCGTTATCAGAACTAATTTAGCAGCGCACCAACGTGCAGCCGTTGTCATATCAATATATATATATATATATATATATATATATATATACACATATATATATATATAATTATATATATATATACATTGACGTGATAAAGGGTTTACGAGATGTCATTGATACTCAAATTCTACAAATAAATTCCACCAAAGTATAAAAAAACCCAAAAAAAAAAAAAATTCCGAAAATTCATGGTTACACCCAATATAATACAAGTGTACTTTAATTCATTAAAGTGCCAAGCAAAAATGTAATTGCGCGTGTATAAAAAATCATCTTGTATATTATAAGCGTATTTTAAATACATAGCAAATAATATAAGCCGTATATGTAAAAATAACTTTTAAGGTACCTTAAAACGCATTAAATGCGAATGCAAAATAATCACTATAAGATAAATACAAAGCCATTTTCTTTCACTTAATAATTATCAATACATTTCTGATGCATATAAAGATGCTCTTCATTCGCTGTAAATAGCATAGGAGAGTTCTAACTTTACACATTTTGCGTAAGGAATTATATCAATCTTGCATAAGAAAATAACGCTTTAATCTTAATGATATTTTTTATAAAATAAGTACCTCGTTTGCATTATAAAGCTTTAAATTAACCACATCAATTGACTTTTGTACTGCACAAAAACATTTTAAATAAAGAATTTTCTTGAGTATTAGGAATAGAGAAAGGATGAGTCATCTGCACTTAGACCTACTTATGACCTAATTAATAAAGAAACGTTTATTCCAAGAAGCGGCCGGAATAATAAAAACCCATAAAATAATAAAAATTATTGATTATCTTTCGCATTAGTATGTGACACCACAATAACTTTATATGTGTTAAAGTAGGATGACTGTACACGTCACTAATAAGTGGGTTGCGCTAATGGGGTAATAAAACGAGGAATTCCCGAAAACTAGCATCAGATAGGCGCGTGTGCTTTGGAATGAAATCACGCAGACACTAGAACATTCTAGAGAAAAAATACTTTTTGTATATTAACCGAAACCTTGATTAATAAGATTCATTCATAAATTCGATCGCGAAAATGTCACATTGCGAAGAATTTGTTTTAAAGTATGCAATACGCATACCGTAATTAATAATTACCATGTAACAGTGAATAGAGAAGTTAGTTTTAAAAGTAACCTGCGTAAATATTAAAATTGGCAAAGGCAATTATATAATTTTGTAATATACAATGAAGATAGGAAACGCTTCCATATAAAAAACTATTTAAAATTTTATTAAATAATTAAACGGAGGATGCACATAGGTTTTTAAATAAGGATGTAAACAATATCAAAATCTTGCAAGCTGATTTGGACGTAAATTTAAAATAAAAGCAGAAGATATTTAATTGCGAATTGGAGAAGCAAACGCGTTGTGGATTTTTGCAAGTATTACTTTTAAAACATTATTCGTAACTGATATTTGAGTATTTGTCAATTAAATCTTAAGTAGAATAGGTCTTAATTTTATAATAATTTTTTTTGTAACGGTATATTTACCAGAAAGTTTGTGCTCAGGGTTCGAAACACTGCGACCTCTTTAATAGATTATCTGTCAAACATTTTTTGTCCAAACAAACCTTATAAGCGTGGTAGTCAAAGCCAGGTAAACTATCCACAAGAGATTTTAGTTCTTTAAACTGTAAGCAACATAAGGTGAGAAACATTTTTAAGCAAACAAGTACTTATTAAGAATAAGTTTATATTTTGAAAGAAACTATGTTGTAAATGTGCTATATGCTTTTGTATGAGAGAAGATATTTTAGACTGTCTAGATATTTTTTTGATACTGCACTGTTTGATTTAGTTTTGTAAACTCTGTCAATTCTATCGAGCTAGCCAGGCAAAGTAAAGTTAGAAAGGAGGGTTGGTCACCAATTTCAAATTTTACAATTCGTTGTATCTGTATCACAGCAATCTCTCAGCGACTCATCAAAGATAAGCGTTGTTACAACACCCTTTTAGTGACACCTAAACGTGCAGCGTTGTCACAGCATTCTTATAGTTACGCCTCAACGTGCGGTGTTGTCACAGCAATATACATAACATATATATGTGTACATATATAAATAATTATTGCTGTAATTATATGGTTAATTTAGGGGTAAGTTAAATCATAGGGTCGTAGAATAAACAAAAGAAACTCCCAAATAACCAAAGCACATAATTACAGATATTAGAAGAGTAAATAGGTCATTATGAATATTGTTAGTAGAGAGCACACTGCATATAACAGTACAAGCAATTAAACGCATATCCAAAAGTAGCTACGAGCAAAGATAAGAATTTAAAAATGTAACGAAATGCATCGAAATTAAATCGATGGAAAACCTGTATGAATTGGCTAGATAAATATTCAACAACTGCATTTATATATCATCATATACACAGGCAGAAATTATGCATTACTTGAAAAGCGTACGTGATAGAAAAGTATTACATTTGTTCAAAAATCCAATTTAACTAGGAAATAAACAAACACCAAATTTAATTTTATTTAGATTAGAATAAAGCAAACAACAATAATACGTGATTTGATAAACGAAGGTTCCTGGGATTTCTGAATTAATATGTGAATGAACTACGTGACAAATTGAGCGTTTTTTATGCAATTAAACTACACAATTGGTAAAGTTTTCAAAATAACACAAGAGATAACACAATTGGTGTCGCCCAGCACGTGGAATCAACGAATCGCAAACAAAAGGAGCCAGGCTATAAATATGATAACAATTGAACAACGAGTTAGTATACATTTGAAACTGGGCAGTTACTATACTCGAAAGTGCTAAATTATTCACGCAAACAGTTAATAAAAATTAAACTGAAGATTATTTTATAAAAGTGTAAAAATTTGTGTAAGCGAGCCGCTCTACTACAGACGTAAGTAAACCAGATTTAGTAAAATATCCTAGATACAGTCTTGGATGCGAGTCAGGAAGACTCTGGAGATTACTGCCTTTTAATTTAATTTGGTAATCTCTGACAATGGTAAATATTCTATTACTGTTTTTTAATTACGGAGATGAAAAACCTTTTATTGGAATAAACTCACTAATAACGATTTGGATAGTATTTTGGTTGGATGTCGACTTTCAAATTCGACTCAAAACATTCAGACTGGACACGAAAACTCTTGGGGATGCAGAGAAGCTACTGAATCGCTCCAGGTTAGATATTTTGATATGATTTATTTCTGTAAACTGTTTTAATTCAATAATAATTCAAAAATGTAAGAGGCGACAAAACTGGGGTTTCATTGATAAATTTATAAAAGGCAATAGGCATCTTGAAACGTTTCAAATGGTCTCTAAATGTAACAATAAAAAGCTGGTTTTGCTGGCTTCATTTTCTCAAAATCTGACAGAGGTAAATAATTTAAAAAAGGGAAGATATTTAAAAAGGTTGTAAATATTTAATCATTATACTGTGTATTGTAGAATTGCTTTATTTAATTGGATCAGCTAGTCGAGGCAAAGAGATTTATAAATTAACATTTTTACAAGTGCTTGATTAATATAAAGAAAATATCACAGCATTTTATGTGTACCCAAGCGTAGGGGTGAAAGTATCACAGTATTTTATGCCGCCCAGATCATGGGGCGAAAATAGCTAAGGTTTTTATTTTTCCTACAGGAGAATATCATAGCATTTTATAACAAGCCCAGCCGTGGGGCGAAGATATCACAGCAATATATATATATATATATATATATATATATATACATGATTACGCCCTGTACAAAACAAGTGTACTTTGATTTATTGATGTACAAGCAAAAAATGCAATTGCCCGTGTATAAATAATCACCCTGTATGGTGTAAGCGTATATAAGCGTATATAAATAAATAGCAAGTAACGAAAGTTGTATTTGTAAAAATAATGAAATGTAAGATACCGTAAAACGCATTTAATGAGAACGCAAAACGCATCATTTTGAGATCAATACAAAGCCATTTATTTTTAATTATCAATATATTTTTGATAAAAATGCTTTTTGATTTATTGTAAATAGCATAGAATAGTACCAGCTTTACGCATTTAACATAAAGATGTATATAAAAAAAACAATTCTGGTCTTAATTTTGTGTACTGAAACAGAAAAGCAAATATTTTTTATAAAATGCAACCTCTTTTGCATTAAAAAGCAATTAAAGTTTACATTAAATACCCCGTGGATATTATTTTAAATAAAGAGTTTTCTAAAATATTAGGAATATAAAAAGATGAGTTATCGGTATTTAGAACCACGTAAATATCTAAATAGTAAATGAAACCTTTTATTCCAAGAAGCAGCCAAACATTGAAAAATCTACAAAATCCAAGAAATATCCGATAAAAATTGATTAACTTTTGCATTAGTATGCGACCCCACAAAAACAGTTACGTGTTAAATAAGAACAAACAGCGCGCTTTACGGATAACTGGAACCAGATAACAAGGTAATAAAACGCTGCGATTTTAGACGGTAATGAGTTTTTCTGAGAATCCTTGATCATAATGTTCCATACTATTCTAGTAACATTTTAGAAAGTAGATAATTTGTATATAAAGAAGCGTTTATTAAAAACGGATTCAATGAGTAGATTCATTCATTAGATTAATTCGATTCTTAAATGCGATCGCGAAATGTTATTTCAAACCACGAGCTGTTGCTTTGCGAAGATGATATTTGAATTATGCAATAAGCATACCTTAATCCCATAATTATTATGTATAAAGAAGTGATGTTTTAAACACAAATTAAATTAAAAAGAATGGAATTTATAAATTACAATAAAGAGGAAAATCTTTGCAACATAACGCTATTTAAAAAATTTTATTAAATAATCGAAAGAATGATTTAAGCATAATGTGCTTTGGTAACTGCTGTTTGAAACGAAAATTTTAGATATGGAAAACCTTGTATACTGATTTGATGACAATTTAAAATAAAGATATTTAATTACGAGAAGCCTTTTTGTGGATTCTGCAAGTATTACTTTTAGATTTAATTGTTAAGTGATATTGGAGTATTTGTATGTAATTTAAGGTAGAATAATAAGTGTTAATCATATAAAATTCTTTTTATAAAAGATTTTTACCAGGAAAATTTGTGTTCAGAGTTCGAAATACTCTGACTTTTTAAATAGATTATCTATCAAGGATTTTTTGGCCAAACAAACCTTACAAGAGTGGCAATAAACAAAATCAGGTAAATCATCCATAAAAAAGAGAATTTAGTTCTGTAAATTTAAAATAAGGTAAGGAACAGCATTTTATATAACAAGTACCACTTCGAAATTATTTTATGTTTGAAAGGAACGATGTTGTAAATGCTTCTGTATGAGAGAAAATATTTCATACTGTATAAATGCTTTGTGATATTACTGTGTTTTATTTCATTTTGAAAACTCCGTCAATTCGGTTGAGCTAGCAAGGCAAAGTTAAAGAAGAAGATAAGTGAACAATCTCAAGTTTTACAAATTACTGTATCTGTATCGCATCACTCATTTAGTGACGCTCGCTTATCACGACACCCTTTTAGCGGCACCTTAAAATGCGACCTTTTTCATATCACCCTTTTAGTAACGCCCCAAAGCGAGGCGTTGCCACAACAATATATATATACATATATATATATATATAAATATATATATATATATATATAAAAATATATATATATATATATATATATATCCCCATTCTACTCCACCGGGTGGAAGTTCTGCTACAATAATCACTCAAGTGTATGGAGCTGTCTTTATTGCCGTGTAACTCGATCTATAGCGACATTCGATACCTAAATGTTTTCTTGGAGACTTATAAACACTTATAAACACTACGCCACCGCCCCAGCCCCGACTCCGCCCCGCCTCGACCTCCACCTCTACCTCCACCTCCACCTCCACCTCCACCTCCACCTCCACCTCCACCTCTACCTCCGCCTCCACCTCCGCCTCCACCTCCACCTCCACCTCCACCTCCCCCACCTCCCCCTTCATTTCCACCACCACCTCCACCTCCACCCCCACCCCCACCTCCGCCACCTCCACATCCACCTTCCCCTCCTCCCCTCCCCTCCACCTCTACCTTTACCTCCACCTCCACCTCCACCTCCACCTCCACCTCCACCTCCACCTCCACCTCCACCTCCACCTCCACCTCCACCACCTCCACCTCCACCTCCACCTCCACCTCCACCTCCACCTCCACCTTCACCTCCACTTCCATCTACACCTCCACCTCCACCTCCACCTCTACCTTTACCTCCACCTCTACTTCCACCTCCACCTCCACCTCCACTTCCACCTCCACCTCCACCTCCACCTCCACCTCCACCTCCACCTCCACCTCCACCTCCACCTCCACCTTCACCTCCACCTACACCTCCACCTCCACCTCCACCTCCACCTCCGCCTCCACCTTCACTTCACTTTCACCTCTACTTTTTACCTCCACCTCCACCTCCACCACCACTTTTACCTTCACCATTACCTACACCTATACCTCCACCTTCATCTACACCTCCACCCCACCCCCTCCTCCACTACCTCCTATACCTCCATCGCCACCTCCACCTCCACTTTCACCTCCACCTTTATTTTTATCTTTATTCCCGCCACCACCACCACCCCCACTTCCACCTCTACTTTATTATTAATCCAAACGTGCAATTACAAATTTTTAGGGGAAAAAATTTGCTTTTTTGTGACTGGTAGGAATTGGGTTGTGTGTTCAAATCTTTAGCTTTCCCAATCTCCGACTATGTTACCGTGGGATTCATTTTATTTCTTTTCTTTCTCTGTTATCGTAATTAGGGCTGGCATTCCGTTACTGGTTTCATTTTTTTTCCTGGCCCGCTCGTCTTACGTGTAACACAAGTTTTCCATACATTCAATTAATGCTTTCCTGTATTTATACACTATATTGACCACGCAAATATTGAAATTCCAGCGAGAGGAACAGCACGAAGCATTCTCCTTCCGATTATTTCATTAACCACTGCCATGCTTTAAGGAGAAATGTTATAAACTTTGTATGTTCTGCAAATTTTCAAAAAGTCTTACCTTGCGATTTATAGGTTATGATTTTGCCATTATGATGTTTAGGTGATGAGCGTAGCATTGCACAACCGTGCTGCATTTAACGAGTAAAAGCAACTACTGTGTTCAAATACAGTAAACATAGAAACAAGGAAATTATTGCCGAAAGCATAAGTATGTGAAACGTGGACGGTAGGAGAAATGGATAGGAAAAAATATAAGCATTTGTATTGTGGTTCTGCAAACATGATGAATATATCATGGAGAGGCAAATTTAAGAACAAAAAGGTTCTAGAAATGGTAAAGGAAGAAAGGAATATGTGGAAAACATTATAATATAGTAAAGATATAATAAAGAACGCAAACTTAGGCATTAGGGAATAGTGGGGCATATGTTAGAAGCAGAGAAAGGAAAAGGAAACGGTAGAGGTAGACCAAGATTAGACAGACCATTGCACACAGGTAGTGTAAGATGTAGGCTGTGAAAATTTTAGGGAAATGTGTAGGTTAGTTCAGAATAGAAAGCAATGGAGGTACGCGTCCAACTAGTTCTAGGACTGAAGGCCTAATGGTGAGTAAAATATATTCTTCTTTTTAAAATAGTGTTATTTGCCTGTTTGAAACTCTTGCGATTGTAGTTGTTTTGAGGAGACAATGTAACAACCTCGTGTTGTTATTCCTTTGTACCTTCAATTTGGGATTTTTGTTGTAAGTCGAATAAATTCACAAATAATTCAAAATTTATTATTAAACTGATATGATGCTGAACTTTACCATCGCAGGTTTTTTATGTTAAAGCCTAACAGGTGCTTTAATTTTACACTTTTGTATTGAACTTCATCAAGTTAGTATTGAGCTAATTTATTTTCATTTTTTTAATTACAATTCAATCCTCAAACTGCATATTTTTGTCAGATAATATAGTGTTTGGAAATTTTCGTTATACGGAAGAAGTATTAGTTAAAGTCGATGTGCTCGGCAAAATATTGAAAATCGTAACAACTTTAATTTCAACATTTATTTATATTTAACTGTAATTCAGTTCAAGCTACATCTGCTAACCGTGAGTGTAGCAGACAATTTTGTTCTTGTGTCGTAACGCAAAGTGATTTTATTATAAAGAAATTTAATTTACATTTCAATCCTTGCTAACCTACTTATTCACTATTTATCGGCACACACTTGTATTATTCAACTATTGTATTACCGTCGATACAAAGGTTACTTTATTGGTTACTTGTTATCTATTATGACTGGTTTCATTGCACTTTAGACCCAGCGGTGTTTATTTAATTTTGATTACATAAAAACGAGATTTTGTGTAGTTATAAAGAAACAATTTGTTTTTATTGCATATAAACAGAATTTAAATATTTTTTAACCAATTCGCATATAAGTCATATCATATTTCTATTTATTTCGCGACCCTCATGTTATACACTATTTCTTAATAAAACTACCTATATTAAAAAATAAATTATATAATGAACAGATAGATAATGAATCATTTATGGTCCATGTTTATCGGTTTTGTATTCGCTAATGTAGGTTCATTATTTCTGAATGGAGTTTGTGTGAGAGTTAATCCTACTAACGACCCTCGCACCACACTAATCTAATCCGGGTATCATTTAGTTTAAAGGTATTGTAAAGAAAATTTTAATCAAGCAAAGTTTTGTTTACTTGAAGCTGGAATTACTTTTAGAGCTTTTAACTATTACAAAACAAAGTTAACCCTTCCAAGAAAACTTCTTTTACACACCATAAAATACTAACATCAATTTTTGAAATTACGGCACTGTTTCGATCAAATATTATTAATATATTATAATTGTTTAAATACTCATTTCTATTTTTACAAACCTAAATTATCTAGTGCAGTTGCAAGGTACAAGAAAAAAACAGAAATTTGTCAAAGAAGTTTTTTTGACTTCATTGTAAATGCATAATGGCGGCCTTCATTACGGAGTATTCAAATTAGATGTCAATATACCAGAATTAAATAATAACATTCTCATCATTACAAAATTTAATTATTTTTAGCAATTTTTAAAGTATGAACAAAAATCGACGCTAATCAGAGCTCACCAGATATAGATTGTTACATGTAAATTTGACCCTAGTGACCTTTGAATTAATTTACCCTGACCGCAACAGAAAGAATTATGCCAGTTAGGTTAGTGACGAGGGGTGAGTTCAATAATAATAAAAGAAATTCTTTCAGAGCTGTGCAACTTTAACATGTGCAACCTACCAGAAGTGGTATCTGAACTGTCAGTCTAATAATAAAATGTTGAGTGTCGACCCACCTAACATTTTTGTATTAGGATCTTGAATAGATTATCAGTAATCTACAAAACGACCAAAAAATTATTTACGAGTTTTTCGGCAGGCGGATGAAACTCTGCTCGCACTCACAGAAAGTGAGAGAAACTACTACTTTTTATCTGTGCACAAATAAAAGAAACGGCAAGACTTTCACTTAACCTATATTAGCATATCAAAATCATTCATTTTAATAATTAATACCAACAGAAATGAACTAAATTCTAACCCTAGTTTTGACCAAATTGCGTATATCTAAAAAAAGAACATCTAAGTTTCCAACAAATTTGACTGTTTATATAAATTTTCATGAATACAATCGCGGTGCTAAATCCCAGTACATTTCGCTGTGCATAAAGCGTGTATCTACGTAAAAGTTTGAATACTATTGAATTAAAGGTACATAATGTCAACAAAATATGAGTAGTTAGGAAGGCAAAGATCTCTTCATTTACAGGTTTCCTATTGAAAGTAAGATTCGGCCACCTTTTTCCTGGTGTTCATATGTAACTTTTTTAATCCAACTTGTATTGCTGAAAGCTTTCCGTTAATCCAGGTCACTTTCAGGTATCTAGTACCGGTAACTCATATAATTGCGCGACTGCGAACGCACTCTTGGGGAGCTTTTCACTAACAAATTAGAATTTAAACAACCGCACTTTTAATTATTTAACACTTGTCATTGCTCAATTTGTATGATGGACGAATTCTAACTCCCACCACTACATTTGACTTACCAATCCTCCACCGGAAGGTACTACATCGGCCAAGAAACAAGTTTTTTCTATCTTGAACTTCCACTTTCGCTGAATCCTTACTATTTCAAGCAAGGAGCAAGGTAGGGATCTTTAACGTGTGTGACAACACTCGCATACATTTTACTATTTTATATTGTCGAATGCTTTTTCCAGATCTGCAAACCTGATATATATGCTTTTTCCTCTTTTTATCGTTTCCTGCATTATCACCTTTAAAGCTAGAATGGCCTCCCGTGTTACTCTGTATCTCTTAAATGCAAATTGAGCTTCCTCTAGTATTTCTTCACCCGCTTTTTGTACTATTTTATACAACTCTACTTAACATTTTTGACACGTGTGCTGTTATACTTATTCTTCCAAAATTTTCACATTTATCCGCACCTTCCTTTTGGTATAGTGACTATGGTGTTACGTTTGAAATCTTTGGGTATCTCGCCTGTTTCACACATACAGCTGACAAGTTGAAAGAGACGTCTGTTATTGCTTGTCCAGCAGCTTTTACAGTTTCTCACTTTATCAGTATCCGGCGCCTTATTATACACGCTTTTTCCTTTTCCTATTATATTCAAAAGTATACCATATTTCACCGATATTCGTGGTAAGAGAAGACTAGCAAGGTACGCCACCAGTTTGACATTTGCCACATCAGTAGTTTTCCAATTACTCATTTCGCACAATCAACATTTGTTGAAAATATTGCAAAACCAACGCTACAAATGTTCATCATTATTAGTTTCTCAATCCCAGAACTGGTTGAACTCGTATCTCCATTGTTTTCTATTTCGAGCTAACCTGTAAATTTTCCTAAAAATTTCAGTCTACATCTTTTACTATCTGTGTGCAATAGTTCAATCTTGGTCTATCTCTACCTCTCCTTCTTTCTCTACTTCCAATATATTCCCCAATATTCTTTCATGCCTATTATGTCCTATCAGTCATATTACTGTTTCCACATATTTCTTTGTTTCCCTACCATTTCCAGTACCTCTTCGTTATTAACCTTATCTGCCCACGATATCTTCATCATACGCCTGAAGCACCAGATTTCGAAAGCTTCTATTCTTTTCTTGTCTGTTTTTCTTACTGTCCAGGTTTCACATTCGTGCAGTGCTGTGCTCCATACACATACTTTTAGTAATCTTGTCCTTGTTTCTATGTTTGTTGTCTACAAAAATAGTAACTGTATTTTTTTGTTAAATAGAAGAAATGCGAAAATACAAAAATAGACTAGACGAAACAGGGAAACAGGTACAAAACCATAAAAAGTAAATTATTTGCAAATGCAGTAAAGCTAAATGGCAATGAATTGAGAAAAAGTGCAAAAAAGTACAAACTAAGATGGAAATAGGAAAGACCAACTACAAACTAAAAGGCATCCCTATTATCCCAAATAATACCGCACTAAGCTTGCTGAATATTCAGTATACTTAGTATTCTTTTATATAATCACGCTTTAATTAATTATGTAATTAATTTCCGTGTGTAGATATATCATTTAAAATTTCATAGTCATACTAAACCTACAGCAACAGCCGCGAATAAATTGTTAGGTTTCATTATCAGAATTACGCAGTCATTAACAAATGTAGATTGCATCAAGCTGTTGTATAATTCTTTGGTTCGACCCAAACTAGAATTTTCTGTTATTGTATGGGATCCTGGAACTGCAATTCAATTACAACTAATTGAAACTATTCAAAATAAGTTTATGTCATACATTTATTACAAAACGTTTAATACATATATAGGATTCAACTTGTACGGTAATGTTTGAAAAATTTCACGATAAATAAAATTTCAGAACGTTGAACAATGATAAGGTTTTCCTTTTTAGATAAAATCTTAAATAATGAAATTGATTGCCTATATATATGGAACAGAATAGGCTTTTCTATCCCTGTACATTCTAGTCGTCTTAAACATCTAGTACATATAGTTACGTTCCGTCGCTGTAATTAAATAATTTGGCGCATAGTTAATTTAAAATTGCATATCCAGTACTGTTTGCACGGTTATTATGCATGTATCAGCAAGTCCAACTCCCTCACAATTTAGGCGATTATTTGTTTAACATCATGTAGAACCTTATTAAAAATTCAGTTATAAAATTTAAGGTACTCGAATTTATTTTGAGCTAGCCGTAAAATTTGCGATTATTACGATCATTATCAAACCTAAATATATTGAATCTATTCTATTTTAATAACGTGCTAAACCTGAAAATTTATTTTGGTTATATGCATTTCTTCAATAGGTCTTATTAGTGCGTGCAATTATTATTTAAATATAGCAAATTTACTCTTTTAATATAATATTAAAATCTGGCATTTTCCTTAAAGATTATAATATGTTTAAAAAGTAGTTTTCGATTTTTAAAGCATTTGTTTCCAAAATGTTACATTCATTTAGGGACGTGTTTTATTAAATGGATTTTCCGTTATCAGTTGTTGTTGGCTTTGAGTATCGATGCGATATTCATTTCATTCGTTGTCAAACTATTATTTTAAATCCATCTAATGACCGCAACAATTCGGATTAAGAGTCACTGGGAGATTTATAACATAGAATTCTGAAATTGGTTCATACTATGCGGTTACTTTGAGAAAGAGAGTTTTTCCAATAACAAAATTATTTACGGCTATTGGTGCTACATTACTTTCAATTACTTCAATCCATCTTTACGTAATATGTATAAACTTATATTCTAGGTCAGGGAATGGTTTGCTACTAGCTACTGGTCAAGGGAAGTGAAGAAGTATTCCGCTTACTGTTACTTTTTCTGAATTTGATTCACTTGGTTTTCCAGGAAAATAATATGGTATGCTGTGCCGTGTAATCCCGCATATGTTGACTGTAACCAGTGTAGGACTGCAGCGAAACATCCAACCAATATGCAACAATTCCTATTTTTTGTCTGCGTCGTTTTGATGACCTACATGAAGAAAAATTGTGTCTGGATTTTTAATTAAGTTTTTCCGGTTACTCATTGCACAAATCGAGGTATCACGGTGTTAAAATTAATCTTGCTTCACTTAAACTGGCGGAATATACTAATGAAAACAGCTTTTTCTTGTCCGGGTATCAATTTTAAAATATAATTTTCAAACTATATAAAAATTTATAACACACTATGTAAAGTGTGACGTTTGCTAATATTTGTTTTTAATCACGAGAATGCATTTCGACTCGTAGCGTAGCTACTGATTGTAATTTACCGTTATTATTTTTGTTAGTGACTTGTTAGGTATTTTTGTAGCAATGTGTAAGTATAGGGTTGGTAAGGCTTCTTTTTAATTTCTATTTTCTATAAATACTAGGGTTAAGATAGCAATTTAGGTTAAAATATTCAAAGACGGATATTATTTATTTTGCCAAGATTTATGCACTACGTAAATCATCCGGGATACTTTTGATAAGTGTTTTGTTCCGTACGAGTTGGTTTTCCATTTATTTTACATGTTAATTTTCTAAGGGTTTGTAAATAAATTTATTTCTTGAGTTCTTTTTTTTTCTTCTCTGTGACCCACCCCACTCTACGACTTTCTTAGGTAGCTCGGCATCAATTCCTTGGATTTCCCTTGTTTTATTGCTGTATTTGGTGTGGCAGATTTTCTTTGCATGCTTTAATTTTCTTTCTTGTATGCACGGAATACCCTAACAATATTCCGAAATTTAAAAGGACTTAAGTCGGAATTCCCCAATACTGAAAGTACTAACAACATCAAAACTCATACCATAACAAGAAATTAATATCATTATCACAAGTAATGAATATAAATTTAAAAAGATATTGCAATAGATAATTAGTGATTAACACACACAATCAGGTGCACACACAACACACACACACGCGCGCGCGCACACGCACACACACACACATCATACACATACATACGCATGCACGCGACTCACACATTGTTTTGTGTTTGTTCAGGAATTGAAAGGTCGTTTAGTAGAGATTCCAAACTTTAAAAATTTTGAGGTATCAATGAATTTGTTATAAAGCATCTGAATGGGAACGATTTGTATGTATTAGATTCAGATTATGCGAAGGGAATCATTTTAGATTTACACATTCGATTTGGACACATTGGTATTAGAAAATTATAGTTGTTATTTAAGGAGAATTTTTATGCATACAAAAATATTAGTATAGTGAAGGAGGTTGTAGGGGCATGTTATCTATGTATTTTAGGGAAGTATAAAAATCACACTAATGAGAAAGCAATTAAGAGCATACAATTTGAAAATCCTTTGAATCTTATAGCGATAGACTATCTAAGTAATTTAACTCCTAGTAGAAGAACAAACAAACATATTTTAGTGGTGATAAATATATTTTCAAAGTACACTAGGTTATATCCAACTAGGGATTGTAACACGGTAATAACGATCCAGAAGTTAGTACAATACATTCAGGAATTAGAGAAATTTAAGAGGATCTTAGTAATGCCACTTATTTCAACAATAAGAGGTTTATATCATACTGGGAGCTACAAGTTTAATTGCTCTATGTATTACACTATGAGGAAGGAGACAGCACATTAACTTCATGCACTAGAAAAAAATAGACAACGCTTCGGGAGAATCATAAATCATGGCAAACCTCGGTAGCTTGATACTAATTAGATCGTTAAAACGCGTAATCGGTGTTAATTCTTACATCAGCCGTGACTAGTTTTTGAAAATACACTATAATGGCATTTCTGAATGGAATTGGACTTTGATAAAGTTTTAGATTACTAGAATGGGTAGAAATGCTTGAGAGTTCCAGTGATCTAAAGAGCCGAACTACAGGTTTAACCAAATTAGTAGAGTATTTAGTGAGGGACCAGACTAAAACAGGTCCCCGAAAGAGGGCTACAGCTCTTTCGGTACTTAGAGCGGCAGAGACAATTGGCATTTTGAGACACACTACTGCAATGTTGAAGGCAACGGGAAGCCACTACATTACCTCCCAGGTACACAGCGTACTTAAATTGTTATTTAAGATGATTGAATCCTCTGGGATAAAAAATTCCGGAGTTAAAACAGTCTCCCATTCAAATCTCCGGTAGGGGACTACTTCGGAGGATGTGATTGTAAGGTTTAGAAAAAGAGTCGGCAACATTTTGCAACTCGGAGTATCGAATGTCAGAAGTATGTAGGAAGAAAGAGAAGTAGATGTAGACCCAAATCAGACTCTTGCACACAGATAGTGAAAGATGCAGACTGTGGGAAGTTCAGGGAAATGTGTAGGTTAGCTCAGAACAGGAAACAATGAAGGCAGGCGACTAACCATTTCCAAGACTGAAGACTTAATAATGATGACACTCGAATAGATTGTAAAAATAAAGTTGTTAGAATTTTTATACATAAACGGAAGTAATTGAGATTTGGAGTTCAATTCATATTATGAAATCGACCTAGAAAGTTTGAGTTAAGATTAATTCGTAATTCGAGATTTGTTTTGACATTCGTCATGTAAGATTGCATTCGGTATTCAACATTCATTCTTTCCTAAGTGAACCAGCATACATGATACTTATACGTTTCGAGTAGCAATGAAATATATTTCATTGATATTCCATGAGTAACGTAGAAGTTCTCAACCGCAATTATTTGGTGTAACATAAATGTTTTGTAAAATACCATGAAGATTGAACGTTCTTTGACGCAAAAACTAGTGCTGAGTTTAATTGATGAAAAATAGAAAATGCACTTTTGTAAACTCATATTCCAAATGGAAATTGGAAATGAAACAGGAAATATTAATAATAATGGAAATGAAATTTTGATGAACGCTATTTTACAGTCGCAAGTATAAATTTTGATTTTTTGTTTGTAATTAATAAAAACATTTCAATATTTGTTAGATTAAGTTCATAATCTTATAAGAAATTTTTATTTGTAATAATGATAATTTCTAACAAGTTTTAAGGTCAAAGTTCGGAGCATCTTAACTTTCACTAAATTATTTGTGAAGCGTCATTAATCATCCACACTCACGAACCGGGTAACAAATTATGCAAATTATCTACTTATAAATTAAAAAGAATCTTGTACCTGTTAACAAAGATTAAGAAAAGATTATTATAGTAATAATTTAGGAATAATTTTATGTATGAACTTAAGCTGTAGGCTGTTCTATATTCTTTTGTATGAAGGAAAATTGTTTTGAATGCATAGATCTAGTACATCCTTTTTAATACAATCCGCTGTACCTAAGTATTACAGCAATTATAGCGACGACCAACGCAATTAATATTTTTAACTTATCGAACATTGTTTTAAATTAGTGAGAACCTAATTATTGTTAATTCCAAGAATAATTGATTGCAACCGCAAACGAAGCACGACACGATGCAAGAAACATATTCCAGTTGTAAACACAGTTCAAAATTAGGGCAGGTTAGGGCATGCCTGTTATCTACACATACAGAGCAAGTGGCAATGCTGGAATACTAATAGTAATCATAAAATTTGAGATTTTCATTGCAAATTAGTAAAAATAAGGCGCATATTTTAGATATTTTCAAAAGTTTCCACTATACATTGCACAGGCGAGATTAGCGTTATTTACTCACAGAACTTGGCACGATTTTTCAAAATAATCAGTTAGCGAGTTAACATTTGCAGAACCTTGAAGTCAGTTTTGATCCAATGTACTTTTCTGTAAATAATAATCTAACTACTTTTTGCTTTTCATAAAGTTAGTGACTTTTTTTAAGTTTTCAAATGTTTTTTCAATGTTAAGATCACCTAAGGTTAAGGATGATGTAAAATTTATAAACTATGCCATAAAAGTTATTGAATATTTTGCATTTCAAACATTGTTTAAGTGCGTATCATAGAAAACAGATCTAAAGTTATTTTCAATACAGAAAACTCTAGTTCAACATTAAAAGTCTTAAATTCTGTTGGTTTTTTATGTGGATTGCTCTAGATTCGTAAATATTACAAGTTGAACAATTCCAGACAATTAGATAACCCTCATTGAAAGTTTTCTTAATAATCAGGTTCATAGTTCAACGTAGGGAATTCCGAGATAGGCATATCTTAAAATAAATACAACATATTCTACTTGTCTGTATATTATCATAAATACACTTTTTTACTTTATGTTATTGGTAAATCCCAATAAACAACAAATAAACAAGAAAAGTACATTCAAACAAAATTTCCAAGCGATCTATTTTAAGAGACGATTACTTGTCGAAAGTATTTTTATTCAAAGCCTAAATGATCGTTTCAAATCGAGCTAATAATTGAAAAATAAAAAATATAAGATCCCAGACAGGACTCAAATCTTAGGCTTTGATCGCCTATGCGATTAATTACAGATTGCGTTACTTGGTTCGGTGACCACAATTGGAAAGATGTACAAATCTTAAGATTACAGGTTCGAGTGCTGTCTGGGACATTACATTTTATTCTTTCAATTACTAGCTTTAAAAGTTTAGGTTATTGTTTCATCTTATTACCTAAATTTCTAGTATTATAATCAACCTGCTTTGTGCAATTACACAATACATATATATATATATATATATATATATATATATATATATATATATATATAATGTTTTTAATGGGTAGCTGGTAAAAAGAAAACTCTTTTATAATGCCTAAATTTTCGGATTTACTTAATCCTTGATCACAGGCTTCTAAAAATGTTACCAACAACTAGGCTAAATTATACAAATATTAATTGCAACTTACAAGATGAGTTGTTTTAAAAATTAACATCGAAATTAAGTATTAAACATAGTTTTTTTAGTTTTTCACTTTTAAATGTCGGAAGGATATACAATTTGTATAAGAAGAAATGTAAAAATAAAAATTAAAAATTATGTCAGATTTTGAAATATTTCAAATTTTCTTTTTTAACAAGATATCTGATACCTTTATTTAATGTATATGTTATGCTGTATGTAATAGTTGATGTTTGTTTGTATGTGTGTGTGTGTGTGTGTGTGTGTGCGTGCGTGTGTGTGTGTGTGTATGCCCATGTGTTAGGTTGTGTGGTTTGTATGTGTGTATGTATTTATAACGTTAAATATATATTGTCGTAGAATTATAGGTTAAGTAGGTCTAGACAATAAAATTTTATCAACTGTGTATATAGAATATAGGAACAATTTATTTACGCGCCAAATTAATCAGTTTAGATAGTGAAGACGCACGGTTATTAACATGTTTTGTTTTTTTAAATTAGAATGTTAAAATTGCACAAAGGGAGGAAGCGTTAGAGAACAACAAAATCTCAAGGATACGCATAATTAAATTGTAATAATTTTAACTCAAGCGCATGGAAGCAGAAACGTAGCTTTCAAGTATAGAAAATCAATAATTTAAACGAATCTTTCCATTTACATAAAAGCAAACGTTCGTTTACAAATCCTAAGAAAAGGAGAAACTCGGAATTGTTATTTTAAACAACAAGAGGCTTTGAAGAAACATCTGTTAGTTAAATGTCGGGTTCATAGAACTGGATTATACGTTGAAACAGAATTTCTATTAAATTGTTGCAACGGTCGGTTTGACAAACTGCTTAAAAATAACAAGTGCCTTGAAGACTAAGTGAAATGAACAATCTATAATGTAAAACAGACAGAGAAATGTATAAGAAAGCGTTTGTTACAAGTCACGTCTAAAATACAAGAGGAAATGTGAAAGCCAACAACAATATCGATTTTTTGTAGCTTGAGAGGGGTTTCTAAGAGAGACAATAAATATGGGTAGAACGGAGAAAGATAGCTAATAGGTGGAGCGTTATGACGGGGGAAAACTATATCATTGGTCTAAGGCTAAGCAGTTTTGAGAAGCGCTCATCTGTTGAGATATTAAACGAATTTCAGTGCAACATTATAATGATCTCGGAATTTTTCAGACTTTACGTTCAAAATTTGTAGAAGTAAATTTTAAAAATAAGCATTTTAATGAAGGAAGATTTCTTGTGGGGTGTGAAAAGCGTATAAATACCCGGAAAAGAATATTAAGGCTCTCTTTCCTTTTAGATCTAAAATCGCGCTTAGATCTTTAACGTAATTGATAGTATATACTCTTACGTGTATTAATTATTGTGTATTCGTTAATGTAGCATACTACATCCTGTTTTAAAATATGTAAAGCTGTAGTAACGTACTGGAAAAGTAGTAAAATGATATTGCACGAGTGGGTGCTAAGGTCTAGACGAAAGGTGCCGTTACTACACGACTCAATTGACTGATGGGATGGTACTTGGGTAAGCGAATCTTAAAGCTTAACTAGTATGCATGAAGTGTACTTGGTATGGAATGCTAAGTTTGAACAAGGCAAATATCTGGGTAGAAGATTAAAGGTGGTGGCAGAGATTTGGATAGTGGGGACCAGTTGGATCCAGGCATAATCAAACTATATGGACACGACGACGAGGGCTTCTGGTACCCATCTTCAGAGGTGACGGGGGACAAAGCCTACTCCAGGTAAAGAAAATTAATTTTCTGCTTTTTGTATAAACATTTGTGTTGATATTTTTGTGTTTGAGTATTTTGATCTATTGGGGGTGTATTTATTACCATAAAACTCATTTAAAGGGGTATATGTACAGGACAATTAATTTTGATTATTTAAAAAGGTTTATTGATGATATAAAAATGTTTATTGATGATATAAAATGTTGTTGTAAAGAGTAAACGGGTTTTTAGATTTATTTTAAATAAAAATGCAAACTGGGTTATAATGAGCTCAAAATAGACCAGAATAAAATCAATCTAGGGTTGCATGAAGGGCCCGTCTACTCGTATTAAATAAAATGTGTTGAAATACATTAAAATCTAGGACTTCAAAGTATTTAATGAGTGAGGTGGTAACAGTTTTAGCAAACTGTATGTTCCAAGGTGTAAATATTTTCTTAATAATGGAAACTTGTTAATATGTGTAAATAAAAAAATTGTATGTTTTGTTACCTTATTTGAGTGGTAGTTTTATTTGACTGTGGGTGTGAGAAAGGAATGTAATTAGGATAGTAGGTATTCAAGAACAAGCCGATTGCTGAGCTAACCAGGGTGAGCAGAAATAAGAAGGCGTTCTAAAAGGGAGTGTAAAAAAATTTTTCTTATTTTTCGTTTTTTATATTTTTTTCAGAAATTTTTATATCGGCCCAACGCTGGGGCTCGATTTAAGAACTTAATCCCATTTCTATGGCAATTTTATGGCGACCCGAACGTGAGGGCTTAATTTCCTGATAAAATTCGAAAATTTTATTCCAGGAATCTGGCGAACTGAGAAAGAGTGTGTGTGTAGTATAAATTTGTAAATATTTTCTAGTGTGTGAGGAAGTGATTTAAACGTATGCAGAGGAAGGAGTGGTTAAGAAGCCATGAAGTTAAAATTGGAAGTGACGATAGTGCGTTATTTGATAAATCAGGAAAAATGGAAGAAGCCGGAAGTAGTAGGGATCAGTCGAGGACAGAATCGGGAGACCAAGGAAATGAACTAATTTTGAGAATGCTAGAGAGGATTAATGCAGAATCGAACCGAAATTTTGAATAAATTAGCCAGAAAATAAATAATTCGACGAAAAAATTTTCTGAGTTTAAAAATAGTTTAACGGTAAAAATGGGGTAAGTAGAAAATAGGGTTGATAATAATGAACGCGATATAAAAGGTTTGAGTCAGGAAATGGGACAATTAAGAACCGAGGTTAGACTCTTCTGTGAAGACGAGATTAATGTAAAAATGACTGAGATAACAGACTCACGTAGAGATCAGCTAGGAAGGGCCGAAAGAGAGGTAAGCGGAATTAAACGGAATGTGTCAACTTTGATGGGGGATGGTCCCAGATTTGTAACAGGGTATATGTCACTGGACCAGCAGACGAAATTTTAAGGGGATAGTAGTAATTTTTATAAATAATATTAGAGGTTTGGTAGGTAATTGATTTGATGAACAGGCAAAACTAAATATTGTAAAAGCGTTACTAAAAGACCATGCCGAAGCCTGGTATAATCTTATAGGACAGGAGATAGAGACATACAGTGAATTTGTGGACAGATTTTTTAAACACTACTGCAGCGACCACAGACAAGACCAAGTACGTGACGATTTAATAACTGGGAAATATAAAGGGTAATTTGCAGGAAGTAGGGAGCAGTATGCTATACGAAAGTATAGCATAGCCAAACAACTAAATCCACCATTAACAGACCGACAGATTACAAAATACCTTTCACGACATTTTGAGGTTGAAGTTTGGCAACACGTGGCGTTGCAGAATATTGTCAATAGGGAAATGTTTTTAGAGTACCTGCAGAGGTATGATGACGTAAGTAGTGGACGACCTCGTGAGACAAGGGAACACTAGGTTTGACAATAGAAGGGACAGTTATCCAAGACGGGGGACAAATTTTCATTTTAACAACCAACAGAACTGGGAACCACGACGGACATTCTTTAGGAGTAATAGTGTAGGTAGAGAACCCGCACCAAGACCTGGGGTACCCAGACAAAACAGTTCACCGGACATGAGGGGGACACAGACATCGACAACGAACAAGGAAAATGACAGTACTAATAGGATAAAGACGCCGAGGACATATGCAGAAGTGGCAAGACCAGGACCGAGCAGGGAGAACAGACCTGGACAGGATTTTTAGACGAGGATAAACCACTAGACGTAATTGTATACAAATACGAACATTAGGAGCGTTGTTGAATTCTGGAGCTGAGGCGAGTTTAGTATCGGAGGAATTCGTCAACAAAATTAAAAGAAAAGGTGTGCGACAGAATTATGCCAATAAAAAGAAGTCACCTGGTAGCACCCAATAAAGAGTGATTTGCGGTAGTGAATAGTCTAGTTGTTTTCAAAGTAGAGTTAGGTTCAATAAACTGTGAGGAGGAATTCATAATTGTACCTGGATTGAAGTTTAAAGGGATATTAGGGGTCGATTGTAAGCTGAAGTTAGGTGTAGTTATAGATATGGAGAGGAAGGTAGTTAGGATTGGGGATAGGATATTGCCTTGGAAGGCAAGTTATGAGGTCACAGAGAATGACATGGGGTTATGTATTAATCTCGGAATTTTTCAGACGTTACATTCAAAATTTGTAGAAGTAAATTTTAAAAATAAGCATTTCAATGAAGGAAGGTTTCTTGTGGGGTGTGAAAAGCGTATAAATACTCGGAGAAAGATATTAAAGCTCTCTTTCCTTTTAGATCTGAGATCGCGCTTAGATCTTTAACGTAATTAATAGTATATGCTTCTACGTGTATTAATTATTGTGTATTCGGTAATGTAGCATACTACGTCCTGTTTTAAAATGTGTAAAACTGTAGTAACGTACTGGAAAAGTAGTAAAAGTGATATTGCACGAGTGGGTGCTAAGGTCTAGACGAAAGATGCCGTTACTACACGACTCAATTGACTGATGGGATGGTACTTGGGTAAGCGAATCTTAAAGTTTAATTAGTATGCATGAAGTGTACTTGGTATGGAATGTTAAGTTTGAACAAGGCAAATATCTGGGTACAAGATTAAAGGTGGTGGCAGAGATTTGGATAGTGGGGATCAGTTAGATCCAGGCATAATCAAAGTGTATGGACACAACGGCGAGGGTTTCTGGTACCCATCTTCAAAGGTGACGGGGGACGAAGCCTACTCCAAGTAAAGAAAATTAATTTTCGGCTATTTGTATAAACTTTTGTGTTGATATTTTTGTGTTTGAGTGTTTTGATCTATTGGGGGTGTATTTATTACCATAAAACTCATTTAAAGGGGTATATGTGCAGGACAATTAATTTTGATTATTTAAAAAGGTTTATTGATGATATAAAAATATTTATTGATTATATAAAATGTTGTTGTAAAGAGTAAACGGGTCTTTAGATTTATTTTTAATAAAAACGCAAGGTTTAAAAGCATTTAGAAAAACTGGGTTATAATGAGCTCAAGATAGACCAGAATAAAATCAATCTAGGGTTTCATGAGGGGCCATCTACTCTTATTAAATAAAATGTGTTGAAATACATTAAAATCAAAAACTTTAAAGTATTTAATGAGTGAGGTAACAGTTTTAGCAAACTGTATGTACCAAGGTGTAAATATTTTCTTAATAATGGAAACTTGTTAATATGTGTAAATAAAAAGGTTGTATGTTTTGTTATATTATTTGAGTGGTAATTTCATTTGACTGTGGGTGTAAGAAAGGAATGTAATTGGGATAGTAGGTATTCAAGAACAAGCGGATTGCTGAGCTACCCAGGGTGAGCAGAAATAAGGAGGCGTTCCAAAAGGTAGTGTAAGAAAAATTTTTTATTTTTTGTTTTATATATTTTTTTCAGAAATTTTTATATTGGCCCAACGCTGGGGCTCGATTTAAGAGCTTAATCCCATTTCCACGGCAATATATATATATATATATATATATATATATATATATTGCTTAAGGGTGCACGTTATAGTAAAGGTCGTTCGGGAATGAGTAATTAGAATAGGCAGCAGAAAACCACACTTATTTAAGGAAATAATTAAGAAATAGACATAGTTTGTAGATAGTAAGTAGCCAACACCCTGTATATAAAGTAGAAATAGTTTTTGGGCGACGCAGGTAAACATAGGAAGACGCATAGTTGGCGTAGGAATGAGAAGTACATGTATTAAGTAAATAGTAAATATTAAATACCCTGTAGATAAAGTTTAGTTAATTTAGGTAAAACAAATAAGGATATTTTTCAGTGGAGGCACGCGTATATTGGGAAATGAATGATAAAGTGTAATTAGACACGCATTTAGAAGAAGAGTTCCATACGATTAAATTAATACGGATATAGAAATAGAGTTTCAGGTAGTTATATATAAATGCGTACAATGATCTAACCATTTTGATAAGAGAAATGATTAAAAATTGCGTGAATCACATGTAAACATGAAAATTTAAAGTCGGGTTGCATCAGTTGTTTATAGAAAAGCAAGTAATCTATCAAAATACAGCATGTTGATAATGAAAGACAGCTGCGGGTAGGTTGTGATTATGGGAAAGCGTGGAGCATTGCATCAGAAACTGCTCTAAAAGCAATTATTTGATTGGTCAGAGATAAGCGACGAGTTCTAGACCAGATCCACGGATGGAGTGGGAATTCGAGATTATATTAGCAAGCACCTTGATAAGAAAGTCAGTTTTGAACTCAATGAAGGCCGAAGTGCATAGCCATTAAACAAAGTATTACGTAATAAGTATAAAAGTGAAAAATAAAATGAGTGCAAATATGAAGATTACAATTACCGTTTAAACGTAAGTACGTTTTTAATGAATTTATTGTAAACTAAGACATAAAAATAATAGGGTTTCGAGGTCTGAGGGAAATAGACTATGATTCTGATGTTAAGAAAAAAATACAGTAATACAATTTAAATGTCAAGGGGAAAAGAAGAATAATACAATCTTGAAGTACAGGAATGAAGCGAACTACAATTTTAAGTCTGGGGCAAGAATGATAAGAGTCTAAGTTTGAGGAATTGAAATAAATTGGGGTATATAATTTAATGGTGGTGGTCCATAGTGTAATAATTTGAATGGAATCCAGAATTGGGGAAGATCATTTTTATTGGAAGCGTTGATGTGAAAAAGATAAAACCAGGTCAGATTTTTAGTTATAAGACATTTGTTTTTCTATATGAATTTTTATTTTATTTTTAATATTGAATTTGCTAAATATGATATGCTTGTGAAGAAGTCAACAAAAGAGGTTGCATACGTATTGAATGAGTAATAAGAAAACAGGTTTAGAATATTCTACACTTTGTTGGTAAAGATAATAAATTTTCTTTGGTGACTTTGGGTTTTTGAGTACATACTAGATGGTTGTTAATAAATGAAATTTATAAGAAATGTATTACAAATAATTTCAAAAGCTGTACATAACATATTGGTTTCATTATAAATCTAAATTTACTGAATTTTATAATTGCAAACAAATGCTAGCCGAGGTCATAAGATTTAAATAGTACAAAGGCGGAGCCACAAGTTGAATAGGAAAGTGATAACCCGCAAGGCGGTAACGTATCGAATTTTGCCATTGGTAGATAGAGTTGTTTAATGATAAAGTCCAGTTGATAGCAATATTAAGAAAACAGCTGAAGGAGGAGATAATTACACTTAATCGTGAATATTAAAATGGTGGTCCAATAATTTAAAATTACGTAAAGAGCATAGCAAATAAATAATGCAGCACAACGTAGGGGCATGATAATCTTCTAATATCAGAGCAAATAAATATGGCTACCCAAGTTGGGGCATGAATTAAACCACAATAAAATAACCTGAGATTAGGAGGCGCGAATTAAATTAAAATAAATTTTAAAATACGATTGCGAGAGTTCAGATAAATTAATTAAACTAAACCGGGGATTTGAAAAGTTTCAATTAAAGGAAAAATAGAGAAATTTGTACAGTATTTAAAGTTAGGTAGATTTATTTAGTATTTAAAAGTTTAGAGTAAAAATAGTAATTTCAAAATGGAGAAAGGATCCCAAGGAAACATAACGTTAGAGAGAAGTGTGAGTGAAGAAAGGCGAATTTCACAGGAAACCAAAATGTTGGATATCTTAATGGCATTAAATGATAAAATGGATAAGAGTGAACAAGCCATAAATACAGTTAAAACAAATATGGAGGAATACAGCGAGAAATTGGAGAGTGAAATTAAGATTCTTAGTAATGGGTTGCAAGAAACAAAACACACTATCGCGGAGATTAAAGCACAGTTGAATGTAAAAATTGGGAGAGTTTCTGAGGAAATAGACGGTTTATGGGATCATATTTCTTTAATCAAAACGAAACGAAAAGAGTACGAAAGCGAGTCTAACAATAAAATTACGAATTTAAATATTAAATTAGGAGAAATGGAAGAAAATTGCGAAACGGAATTCAGAACAATAAATCAAGAAATAAATAATTTAAAAGGTAATCCAATAAATTTTAATAGAGAATCAAATAGGTTAATTCAAACGAATCTTTCAATTGAACAGTTTACGAAATTTTACGGGGACGGAAAATTAAACCCTAAGATATTTCTGAAAAATTTTAAAATGTTGATACAGGGATCTACAGATGAATTATTGAAATTGAATTTAATTAGGGCAATATTAAGAGGGAATGCTGAAAGATGGTACAATTTAGTTGAGAGTGAAATAGAAACGTTTGAACAGTTTGAAAGCAAATTTTTACGTCAATTCTGGAATGACAATCAGCAAAATCGAATTCGAAGTAACTTAATTATGGGAAGATACGATTCGGCGAAAGGGATAACGCGAGAATCATATGCGATTGAGAAATTTACTGTAGCGAAGCAATTGGATCCTCCTTTAGAAGATAAAATTATTATAAGGTATTTAGCAAGTCATTTTAACGCTGAAGTAAAGCGATACATAACCACGCAAAATATAGTGGATAGAGATACGTTTATTGATTATTTGCAGAGATATGATGATTTGGAAAATGATTATGAAATTGAAAATAATGTTAGGGATCGACGCACGAATTTTATAAGGAATACGGAGACTCGGAATAATTATCGAAGGAACAATTATAATTATGATCGCGGAAGAAATTTTAATAGGGGGAACTATGGAAACTTTAATAATGATTTTAGGCAAAACAGGAATAATGGTCAGATACCAAGGCAACGAATGGAGAGAACGAATCATGAGGGAAATAATAGAGTAATAAATAGACAGGAAAATGATGATCGACGGACGCAAGCTAGAAATATTAATAGTATGGAAATAAGAAATACGAATTGCACAGATACAGGGATAATGAGTCAGGCAGGACCTTCGACGCGAAATCAGGATTTTTGAGTACGGACGAACCAAGGGAAATTCTACGAATTAACGGATATGAACACCAGCGCGAGTTTATTAAATATGAAATGGATAATGGATTAGGAAGATTTGAAAGAAACTTATTACCAATAATTAATTTAAAGGTGGAAGATAGAATAGTTAAAGTGTTAATTGATACTGGAGCAGAAGCATCACTTGTTGCGGAAGAGTTTGTTAAACGAGAAAAATTGGGGGATAAAGCGATAGCTATAGCGAGGTGTAATTTAGTGGCACCAAATAATAAGAGATTTAGTATAATAAATGAAATGGTAATTCTGAGATGTGAAATGGGGGATAAAATATGGGAAAATGAGTTTATGGTAGTACCTGGACTGAAGATAGCTGTTATATTTGGGATGAATATGATAGATAAGTTGGGGTTGAAGATAAATGCGGAATGCAAAGAGATTGAGTGTAATGGGAAATATATTAAATGGTATGAAGAGGGGAATATAGTAATAGAAGACGACTGCGTAAATATTAATCAGTTTAGTGATGAGATAAATAATGGGGGTAATGAAAATGAAGATATTAAGTGTCCAGATGATTTGAGAAATAGGGTGAATATATTATTGAATAAGCATTCAGAATTAATTGGGTCGAAGTCGAGAATTGCCACGGGTTATGTGCACAAGTTGGAAGTAACGAATACAGAGCCGTTTAACAATAAAATATATCCTATTCCAGTAGCATATAGGAATAGAGCGAAGGAAGAAAGTGAGGAAATGTTACGTGAAGGTATTATAGAAAACTCCAGTACACATTTTGTGAATCCATTAGTCGTCGTGAAGAAAAATGATGATAGCATTAGGTTATGTTTGGATGCAAGAAAGATAAATAAGCGAACAAAGCCGCAATACAATTGTCCACCAACGATGGAGAGCATATTAGCAAGAATAGGTAATAAGAAAATCTATAGCAAATTAGACTTAAAGAATTCATTTTGGTTGATTCCATTAGCGCGAGAATCAAGGAAATATACGGGTTTTTCTGTAGAAGGAAGAATATATCAATTTAAGGTGGTCCCGTTTGGTTTGTCCTCGAGTACGGCTGCATTGGTGAAGGCGATGCAGAATATTTTGGGACCGTATGAGGAATTTTGTATTCACTATGTGGATGACGTGTTAATATTTAGTGATAGTGTGGAACAACACTTTGTTCATTTAGAAAGAATATTATTAGAATTAAATATAGCAGGTTTAAGGTTAAATTTAAAGAAGTGCGAATTCTTTCAAGATAAAGTTAAATTTCTGGGACATCAAATCAGCACGGAGGACATATTTATAGATAAAAATATGATTGAGAAATATAGATTAAAAGGACCCAGATTTAAGAATAGAAAGGGGGAAGCTAGAAATAAATAAGCTTAATTGACCCATGCAAAGACAGATGAATAGATAAAAGGAAATGTAAAATAAATTATGAATAGGTATACATAGAAAAATAGAATAGGATTTGAATATAAGAATAGGTATAGGTATAAATAGTATAGTATAATAGGACATAGGCATGAGATAGATAAAATGTAAATATGAGTTTAATAAAAAAAAAGTTGGATTTCAGAATGGAAATAAAAATATAATAATTTCATATCAATGTGAGTTTAAGTTCACGTTGGGCGCCAAAAAGGACATTGATATAAAATTTTATATTTTAATTTGGGGGAATTATGCTGTGATAAGGGGTTGCTTAAGGGTGCACGTTATAGTAAAGGTCGTTCGGGAATGAGTAATTAGAATAGGCAGCAGAAAACCACACTTATTTAAGGAAATAATTAAGAAATAGACATAGTTTGTAGATAGTAAGTAGTCGACACCCTGTATATAAAGTAGAAATAGTTTTTGGGCAACGCAGGTAAACATAGGAAGACGCATAGTTGGCGTAGGAATGAGAAGTACATGTATTAAGTAAATAGTAAATATTAAATACCCTGTAGATAAAATTTAGTTAATTTAGGTAAAACAAATAGGGATATTTTTCAGTGAAGGCACGCGTATATTGGGAAATGAATGATAAAGTGTAATTAGACACGCATTTAGAAGAAGAGTTCCAGACGATTAAATTAATACGGATATAGAAATAGAGTTTCAGGTAGTTATATATAAATGCGTACAAAGATCTAACCATTTTGATAAAAGAAATGATTAAAAATTGCGTGAATCACATGTAAACATGAAAATTTAAAGTCGGGTTGCATCAGTTGTTTATAGAAAAGCAAGTAATCTATCAAAATACAGCATGTTGATAATGAAAGACAGCTGCGGGCAGGTTGTGATTATGGGAAAGCGTGGAGCATTGCATCAGAAACTGTTCTAAAAGCAATTATTTGATTGGTCAGAGATAAGCGACGAGTTCTAGACCAGACCCACGGATGGAGTGGGAATTCGAGATTATATTAGCAAGCACCTTGATAAGAAAGTCAGTTTTGAACTCAATGAAGGTCGAAGTGCATAGCCATTAAACAAAGTATTACGTAATAAGTATAAAAGTGAAAAATAAAATGAGTGCAAATATGAAGATTACAATTACCGTTTAAACGTAAGTACGTTTTTAATGAATTTATTGTAAACTAAGACATAAAAATAATAGGGTTTCGAGGTCTGAGGGAAATAGACTATGATTCTGATGTTAAGAAAAAAATACAGTAATACAATTTAAATGTCAAGGGGAAAAGAATAATAATACAATTTTGAAGTACAGGGATGAAGCGAACTACAATTTTAAGTCTGGGGCAAGAATGATAAGAGTCTAAGTTTGAGGAATTGAAATAAATTGGGGTATATAATTTAATGGTGGTGGTCCATAGTGTAATAATTTGAATGGAATCCAGAATTGGGGGAGATCATTTTTATTGGAAGCGTCGATGTGAAAAAGATAAAACCAGGTCAGATTTTTAGTTATAAGACATTTGTTTTTCTATATGAATTTTTATTTTATTTTTAATATTGAATTTGCTAAATATGATATGCTTGTGAAGAAGTCAACAAAAGAGGTTGCATACGTATTGAATGAGTAATAAGAAAACAGGTTTAGAATATTCTACACTTTGTTGGTAAAGATAATAAATTTTCTTTGGTGACTTTGGGTTTTTTTGAGTACATACTAGATGGTTGTTAATAAATGAAATTTATAAGAAATGTATTACAAATAATTTCAAAAGCTGTACATAACATATTGGTTTCATTATAAATCTAAATTTACTGAATTTTATAATTGCAAACAAATGCTAGCCGAGGTCATAAGATTTAAATAGTACAAAGGCGGAGCCACAAGTTGAATAGGAAAGTGATAACCCGCAAGGCGGTAACGTATCGAATTTTGCCATTGGTAGATAGAGTTGTTTAATGATAAAGTCCAGTTGATAGCAATATTAAGAAAACAGCTGGAGGAGGAGATAATTACACTTAATCGTGAATACTAAAATGGTGGTCCAATAATTTAAAATTACGTAAAGAGCATAGCAAATAAATAATGCAGCACAACGTAGGGGCATGATAATCTTCGAATACCATAGCAATATATATATATATATATATATATATATATATAGCTATAATTATTATGATTATAAGATTATTTAAGGTCACAAAGGAGGAACACTTCATGTAAATATTATAAAAACCACAAAACGAAACATTAAAACTCAAAAATGTACATAATTCATTCATCATAGGAATGCAAATACAAATCACCTGGTATAAAATCAATAACAATTAATCAAAAAAGTTCATTCGTAATAACTTCACTACATTCATCAAAATAAATAGTTGCCGAAGCAATTTAATCATCTTAGAACATTTAAAAACATTCTTAAGCTCAAACCAAATACAAATTCAACGAATTCGAAGAGGAATAACCGTGAAATAAAATTTCGTTCAATCTAAACGCATTTGCATAAAAAAGTTAATAAGTACGTGCAATTTAGAACATACATAAAATGCAAAATTTAATAAAACTAGCATACTTAAATAAAATATGGATATTAGGGGCGACGTTAATACGTGCGACTTCGAACGTACCTAAAATGTCATTTGTTAATCAAGTCCCGATGGAAAGTTCAGATGTACTTGAAATTTGGAACGTATGTAAAATGCAACATTCAACAAAACCTAACAGGTTGCAGGTATAACCCATAATTGAAACGCCTTTTCCATGTACGAACAATACATTTGATTTTCCAATGCTCCACCCGAAGGTACTACATTGGCTAGGAAGCGAGTTTTTTTTTACCTGGAAAATTTAGAATTTTGCCGAACCCTTGCTGTTCCCAGCAAGGTAGGGATCTTTAACGTGCGTGACAACACTCACACACGGGACCTCCATTTTACCTCTCATCCGAACGAGGGTGTATTTTTGTGAAAAATGCTCGCCTAACATTTTTCAAGCGGACCGTGTCGGGATTCGAACCCGGGACCTTGGGCGTAGTAGTCACACACATACCACTACGCCACGGAGCCGCCTTCCATGTACGAACAACTGATAGCGTTCTGTCAACCATTGCGAACGCGTGGAATATTCGAGAAGGAATTCGATTCTAAAAAACTAACAAAGCCGATAAAGGAGGATCATTTTTATAATTCAGCCGCCGATTGTGCTATTTTGAAAGAAAATTGTTAGGTAAATAGAATTTAGTGAATGTTGAAAATTTTGAAAGTTGAAACTTAACAAAAATTTAAAATTTCAAGTGGTATAAACAGTAGAGCGCGCGTGCTGTAATAAAACTATATAAAATTTTGCCGTTGATATAAACGTAAGTATAGAAATAATTGATTTCAACAAAAAATTTTGCAATTTTATTAATTTAGGATACTAAGTAATTATCTAAGCTGGTGATAATTACTGTAAGATACTGAATAAATAATCTAATTTGCTGCTTAACGTTCTACGTTGCTGCTTAACATTCTGAGTTACTGGATAATATTCTAAATTACGGAATAAACAACACCAAGTTACTGGACAACAATCAAGGGTAATTTCGGGACCAGAAAACACCAACAAAAATAAAACATCAGAACTTTAAGGTCAGAACTATTTATCCAATTTATAGAATGTTGCATTTGTAATTATAAATAATTAATGTAGTTAGATGAGTCTAAAAATTTGCAGGTGATAAAATACAGTGAGCAGAAGGTCAACAAAAATTTGGTTACTACGCAGAATTATATTAAAAAGGGGATATTTCTTTGAACGTTCAACGAAACTATTCGTGGTAAGATGCATTTCTTTTTGTTGACTTTAATTGCTTTTAAAGCGTCCCATAACGAGTTTTATTAAAGGTATCCCAAACCTTGTAATTTGGTATCAGAGGTTATCGGACAATGTAAGTCCAGCTAAAATATTCCCAACTACGTGCAACTTTCGGTTATACCGGAAATAGGGCTGAACTTTGTTATTTTAAATAACACACTATATATTGTTACAATTTAAATAGTAGTTGAGCAAGGAATTAATTTGATATGAGGGTTTATATAACTATCTTCAATCGTTTTGCCTCCAGGAATTTTTTTTTTCAAAAAAGGTGCATTTTGGATGATCATAAAACCTATTATGGGAAGTGAGAAAAAATCGCGAATTGTCAAATTACATGTTTTTTCAAGATTGAATTCTTCAAGTTTTGTAGCACGACATGAAAGAGCATAAACTTTCTTTTCATTTGGTACCAAACGAACATAATCAATTGTTTTGCAAATATTGAGTTATTTAAATTTTTTTATTTTGTCAATATTTCAAGCATTTTGTGGAACTAAGGTTTATACATAATGTTTTCATACGTTGTATGTAAGTAAAACACATATATTTATTAGTGAATGAATTTAATTGAGTTTAAACAAGTAACCTATGGTTTATTGTTTCTGCTTATAAGCATTGGTTTGTTACATACAAAGTTGTATGTGTCACTTTTACAAATTTGTGAAGCTTATAATAGAGCTGTAGAGTGTCTCGATTGGGAATTTCTAACGGAGATTTCCTAAATTTGTTAATAACTTATGGTGAGTGTGAACTTGTTGTGAGTAGAACATGCAGAAGATTTATTGCAAGATATCCTACAAGTTCAAGACCGACTGCAGACATTATAAAACACTTACTAACGAACTGTGTACAATTTGGCCAATTTACACCAAAAAGTACAAAAGTTAAGCCACTCTTATACAACACAGATGTAGAAATTGATGTCCTTGTATTTTTTAGGCATAGCTTACTGATTCCATACGTGATTGCCAAGGAAATTTGGGTCAATCAAAAACTACAATACACCGTATATTAAAAAGACGACGTTAAAGCCTATTCGTATCATTTAGTGCAACAATTACACTCCGGCGACCTTCAACGACGCGTACAATTTTGCGAGTTTATGGATATAAAATTTCAGAAAAATGAAAACCTTCATATTAACATTATTTGCAACGACGAAGCCAAGATTTCTAAAAACGGAACGTTTAATCTTCATTGCCACATTATTGGTCAGTTGAAAACCATCATTTAGCTCGTGTGCAGCAATCTAAGGAAACTTGACAATTTAATGTTATTGTGCTATTAAAAATAATAGAATCATGTGCGGGCATGACTATGACGATAGCCTAAATAGGGAAAATTATTATGTTATTTTACGGAATATTGTGACGCCGCATTGGATAATTCGCCAATTGTAGAAGCGAAGTCGGCATAGTATTAAAAAAATTGTGCACCAGCACATGGTAATAGATTGGTAACTCAATTACTATATGAACTTTTTGATGATAGAGCAATTGCTAATGACTGCCCCTTCCTAAGGGGAATCTTGCTCTTTTGGTTTAACCTCAATAGACTGCTTTATTTGGGGGTACATAAAAGGAAAAGTTTACGCGACACCGCTTACCACCAAAGACGACGACATTGCAAGAATTGAACAAGCCTTTGCTATACTTACAGAAAATGAAATAAAACGAGCAACACAATGCTGTACAAGAAAGAATTCCTAAGTGTTTACAACACAACGGTAAACATTTTTGAATATCGACTTTAAGTAGATTTGATAGTTTCCACCAGTTCAGTCAATGTGAACTCCTGACTTTCAAATTATAAAATATTCTATTAAATAAAATTTTGAAAAGTTGAATTAAGCTGTTGTATTTAGAAGTTATTTGAATATTAGTTATTGGAAAAGCAGTTTGATAATGATTGTTCATAACCTTAATTTCCACAATTGCTTAAAAGATTAACAAAATTTAAAAGAAAAAAATAAACAACTTAAGGTTTTCCAAATAATTTGTAACTGTAAACTCGGTAGATTAGGGCCGGGGAGAAGTAAAACAAACCCAATGAAACGATCAACACTTCGCTCCGTTGAAAGAAAACGGTTTAATATTCATACAAATACAACTAACTACGACAGGCTAGCAACCTGTCAGATAAAAGCCTAAAAATACTATAATAAAATAACATTTAGCCTAGTAGCATAGCTTTCTTCCTACGGTGGCGGTGTCTAAAGGATCACTTCAAAATACCTACTAGTAATCAAAAACGTGAAAATAAATAATTGAGTATATTACTTTCTTTAAACAACAGTTCCACGGTATGTTTCTCCGTGTTAAGCATTCAGGAATCACAATATTATCAAAATAACGTAGTGGATAAAATATTGCAGGGGGCGGGAAGTTAAAAATTTTTACATAAAGACACTTCAAGGGGTTGATATTCGCTCGGGAGACAACAAATTTGTGTACAACATAAAATGAAGGATAATATATATAAACTAGTGTGGAAGAGACTAAGAACAGTTTGTAATTAAAATATTGATAAGTTAGGATAAGATTGTGAAAAGAAGAACAACGAAAAAATGGATAGGCTAGATTTAATAAAAAAAATTATGAGGAAGGCAAAGGTAGTAACTAAGGTAATAATAGGGAGAACAATAAATAAGTGGAGAGAACATTAAAATTTTTTGGGGAAAATAACTCTCTGTTGTTAATATATGTACATAAAAGCTAAACTTAAAAAAAGGAGAAAGTTTTATTGGAATAATTAGAATAGTTAAAGAAGATATAGTGTTAGATAATGATAATTTAAAAAAATATCAGTACTTAGAACTTGTATATAAAAAATTTTGAAGGACGTCAAAAATTTTGACAAATAAAACAATTAATTATTTTATTGGTGAAACAAGATGTAAAATTTATTAGAAAATAGAGGTCGTCAAAAGAATTAGTGTGGAGGAGAAGAAAATACAACAAAAGAAAGGAAAACATATGCCAAAGCAGGGACAAGAAAAACCAAGGGGAACATCAAAATTACAAACAGGACAATTATAAGGAAAGTTTCATTTACCTTTACCATTTGAATTTGACATTTCAAGAGAATCCATTAAAATTAAAATTTAATTCAATTTTAGAATATAATTAGATTCCGAAAAATAACAAAACCACGGGCGTCTAATTATAAATACAAAAGGAAAATATTTTAAAATCTAAATCAACCTAACTGCATCAAAATTTGGAATACTCGTTAAAATTAAGTGTCAGTCAGATTATTTAAAACAAAGATATAAGTAATATTAGATTTTCTAATTCATTTTGAATTTCCAGCAAAATCACTTTACCGAAAAGCTCTACAAAGATATACCGAAACTGGTTCGTATTCCCGTTTTATTCATTTTAAAATAAAACACAATTTATTTCGCGTTTTTAAACAACTCCAGTTGTTAATAAAACTATTTTGAAATTGGTGCATTACAATCGCCAATTGTCGTAAATATGCCGAATTATCTCCAATCAGAAGAGAAGAAGACGATTTGGCATTTGTTATCATTCGTTTTTCGTAATTTTGAACTTCAAGCAACAACAAGTGCAGCTGCTCCATATGGCTCAAGTGCGTGATTTCAAGTGAACCAAACCGCTTAATCACCGCCGTTTCAGTGTACCGTACCTGCTCAGAAAACTACTGGAGGTATGTTCGTTTTGTTATAATAAATTAATAATTTGTACTTGTTGCATTTATATTATAATTTTTGATATAAATTCAATCACCATTACTGCCGATAACCATATGTCATTACACATTGTGTTGAATCACAAACATATAAAAAGGTCCTTCGAATTTCGCAATCTTTCGCAATCTTTACGCACCAGAAACATTAAAGAAATAAATCAACAAAAATTTAGAAAATTGAACCTAAGGATTTTCAAGGGAATTAGAACACATGAGTTGTACTGGAAAGCCATAATTCAAAATATGGACATTAGTTTACGTGAATACAAAATTTTTTTAATTACAGTAGAAATCAAAAGTGTCAATTTAGGTAGTAGCAGATCAAATAATAAAAAAATCTGTTTATACATAATTTAGTTAGCACATTATCGCTTAATTACCCTTAGTTCTGATATTGTATATAGGGTATTGATATAAAATAATTTGACATATCAAAACGTAAACCCCAGAACCCTCCTTGAAGGTAAGATTCTCAAGTCAACCACCGAGCAGAAATTGATATAGAAACGGGCATTTAAAATTTGTAAAATATAAGAGAACCATTGATCAAAAATATTAAGAAATAACAACTTATATGCGGGAGAAAAGTAGATAACATAAGATAAAAGAAAAGTGGCGCACAAAAGCAGTGGCTTGAAATTACAAGTAAGACGTTTGATACATCAGACACATCAGTAATACAGATCAACAAACACTGGTGGAGTCTTTTTTTGTAGTTATACACAAAGAATATTTCACACAGACACAGCATGAGCAAACACGAAAACTATTACACAAGATCAGGAAAAACGTACGGCGGAAATATAAAGACAATAAGAGCGATGGAAAACATCGAAGACACACAGGACAAATCTGATAACGGTGACAATACCAACATAATAACACCGAACACACACATTGAACCAAACATTACCACACTACAACCACTACTGCAACAGATAACACAACAGGCAGAAGAGGATAAAATGACAAAAAGCGATGTGATACTGATGTTCTTGAGAAAACTAGGAGAAAAATTAGAGTAAAAGATAAAAGGAAACTAATAGACAACCAACTAAAATTTGCAAACAGACATCGAAAACATAGTAGAAAAACGCATAAATAACCTAAAATTGGAAATTACTGAACAGGTTCAAGAAATAAAAACAACAATAAGAAATGAAGTAAAAGACAGCATAGTAGAAATTCGGTTGGAGATTGATGGGAAATTCCAAGGACATGTGGACAGGATAAGAACACAAGTGACAGAAATACAGAAGGAAACCCATGAGAGTGAAGCTAAACAAGAAACACGACATCTACAAACGATGGTGACCATTCAGAAACAAAAAGTAAGATGAAATAAGATTGAGAAAAGAATTACAAGAAGATTTAAACAATACAACGAAAGGAAAGATGGACATGATCGAGAAGACAGTGACGTTGGCACAACAAAGAATCAGTAACGTAGAACAGGGACAAACAAGTACTTGGACAAACACACACGAATGAAGACTTGGCCTGGAATCACTACCAAAATTCGAAGAGAGAAAATCGGAACAACCAATGACATTCTTAGAACAACTAGACGAAATAATCAAACACGAACGAGAAATAAACAAAATTCAAATGATTAATGCAACTCTAATCTGCCATGCAGAAAAATGGCATAGTATCATAAAAGAAAATTATAAGACATACGAGGAATTTAGAAATTTATTCATAGAACAGTATTGGAATGAGACACAACAAACAAAAGTTAGAATGGATTTGATATCAGGAAGCTATAACAAATATGGTGGAACGAGAGAAAAATACTCGATGGAAAAATTTAACCAAGCACGACATCTGATACCAGTTATGAAAAAACGCGACATAATTCAATTATTAGCAAGACACGTGAATAATGAAATATATAGAGCTGTAGCAACACAAAACATAAAAACATTTAGCGAATATTCAGAGATCATCCGCAATTACGACATGTTAAGACAAATAGAAGACAACAAACACCAACATCGACATCAAAATGAAACCACAGTAGAAGGTGGGTATAAGAGTAACTTATTCTATGGCGTTGAAAATACTAAAATAGAAGATACATAGAGCAAACATCAGGAAACGATAAAAATAATCTTAAACCACCCGTACAAAACTATAGACAACAATATGGATATAACAACCAAGACGGACCACAGAAAGGACAAGAATATTGGAATCGAAATTACGGATACGGAAATTCAGGCAATGGACAAGCGAGACAAGGGTATCGAGAAAGTTGGGGACAATAAACCAGAAAGAAACAAAATGAGATTTCGAAACAATGGAGACCATACAAGAGGGGAAAACGCCAGCATACGACAAATCACCACACAGGAATGGAGAAACAATACAAAAGACGTAATAACAGTGACTTAAGTACATGAAGATGGCTTGGAGCCAAAACAAAAAAAAAACGCTAATTTATTAAAATAATGAGTGGCAAAATATGTAAGATAAACAAGATCAATCTGTGTTCAGCAATGAAGAAAAAATTATCTACGATTGAAAAAATTGTTATAATAAGAATATTCATAGGTAAGACACATCTGGGAGAAACAGAATTCCTAGTAATAAAAGGTTTAAAAATGGATTGTATTATAGGATTAGATTTTATAAAAAGGTTTGGAATAGTTATTGATGGAAGGGTGGTTCAAGGATGTAATAATAATAGTGAGGATGAACACATAATCAGGAAGTATAGAAGAGAATGGATAATTTAAGATAAAAGTACGGATACGAATGGAATTTATAAAGAAGAGGAATATTTAGAAAAGGGAAATGAAGAAAAAGAAAAATATAGGAAGATGCAGTTAGTATATGTAACATAGTAAAAACAATATATAAAAAAGAACAGATCGGCGCGAAAGATGAAAATATTAAACAAAATTTTTAAGAATTAATAGACCGTGGAAGATAGAACCGGAAGTAATAAATATCACAACACTTCTAGAAAAGATCAAGGAACGAATAATTAAAAAAACGGACTATGTTTAACGTGGGAGATTTAGTAATCGTAAAAAAGATTAGGATAATAAATTATTAAAGAAAAGTTTGTGTAAAATTGTCATTTCCATACAGTGGACCATTTTTAATTGACCAGGTTTTAGTAGAGGGAAACGTGTATGAATTAATAATCATGAAGGAAGGATAAGTGGGCGATATCATATAAAACTACTATATCCAGTACTAACTGATGCATTTTAGCCCCTCATAGAACAGGAATTTTAAAGGAAGGATATAGTTTTGATATTCCACGTTTGAAAATCAAAGATAAAAAAATTAAAAAAGAAACAAGCTGCGTTACACTTTAAATAATCTAACAAACGTAGAGTGGACAAAACTTATTTTTTATTTTTTATTTGGTTGGGTTTTATGAAATGGGAGACAAAAGGTGGGGGTAGGGGTAGGGAGAACAACGTTTTGGATAAAATTATTGCAGGTGGCGGGAAGTTATAAAATTTTTACAGAAAGACGCTCCGAGGGGTTGATATTGGCTCGGAAGACAAAAAAAATTTGTGTACAAAATAAAATGAAGGATAATATGTATAAACTAGTGTGTATGAGACTAAGAAAAATTTGTAATTAAAACATAGATAAGTTACCATAAGTTTGTGAAACGAAGGACAAAGTAAAGATGGGTAGGCTAGATTTAATAAAAAAAATTATGAAAAAAACAAAGGTGGTAACCAAGGTAATAATAAGGAGAACAATAAATAAGTAGACAGAACATTAAAATTTTTTGGGAGAAATAACTCTCTGATGCTAATATATGTATATAAAAGTTAAATTTAAAAAAGGAGAAAGTTTTGTTGGAATAATTAGAGTAGTTAAAGAAGAAATAGTGTTATATAATGATAATTAAAAAAAATCTGTACTTGGAACTCGTATATAAAAAATTTTAAAGGACGTCAAAAATTTCGACAAATAAAATTAATTAATTATTTTGTTGGTGAAACAAGGTGTAAAATTTATTACAAAATAGATATCGTCGAAAGTAGTGTGGAGGAGAAGAAGATACAACGAAAGAAAGAAAAACATATGCCAAAGCAGGGACAACAAAAACCAAGAGGAACATCGAACTTACAGGTAGGAAAATTGAGAAAAGTATCATTATGTTTACCATTTAAATTTGACATTTCAAGAGAATTCATTAAAAATTAACATTTAATTCAATTTTGGCATATAATTAGATCCCGGAAAATAACAAAACCACGGGCGTCTAATTAAAAATACAAAAGGAAAATATTTTAAAATCTGAATCAACCTAACTGCATCAAAATTTAGAATACTTGTTAAAATTAAGTGTCAGTCAGATTATTTAAAACAAAAATATAAGTAATATTAGATTTTGTAATCCATTTTGAATTTCCAGCAAAATCACTCTACTCTACCGAAAAGGTCAACAAAAATATACCGAAACATTAAAGAAATAAATCAACCAAAATTTAGAAAATTGAACCTAAGAATTTTCAAGGGAATTAGAACACAGGAGTTGTACTGGAAAACCATAATTCAAAATAAGGACATTAGTTTACGTGAGTACAAAAAAAATTTTAAGTACAGTAGAAATCGAAACTGTCAATTTGGATAGTAACATATCAAATAATAAAAAAATCGGTTTATACATAATTTGTTTAACACATTATCGCTTAATTATCCTTAGTTCTGATATTGTATATAGGGTATTGGTATAAAATAATTTGACATATCAAAACGTAAACCCCAGAACCCTTCTTGAAGGTAAGATCCTCAAGTCTACCACTGAGCAGAAATTTATATAGAAACGGGCATTTAAAATTTGTAAAATATAAAAGAACCATTGATCAAAAATATTATAAAATAACAACTTATACGCGGGACAAAAGTACATAACATAACACTAGATCAAAGCACCTACGGATTTTCCGTTTATAAAGTAATATGGGTTGCTTAGCTATAATGTATCAGGAATTTAGAATATACAAAAACAGTGCTAGTAATTAGAATTGAGTGGATTTGTAAGAGACAGGAACTGAACGTAACATACCGATTATGCTTGTTTGGTATCGAATGAAAGCGGATTTTATGCTCGTCCATGTCGTGATCCAAGAATTACCGTATTCAATTTTAAAAAATCAGTTAATTTGACAATTTGCTTTTTTTCTCACCACTTGCAATGGCGAAGAACTACGTTACTAATTTTATTAATAAACGTTTGTTAAGGTGTTATGGAAACACAGCGTACAAAGGGTTTTGACAAAATATTCATTGTTCCGGTTTTATGATCTTCCAAAGCGCACCCTTTTTACAAAAAATTACCTGGAGACAAAACAATTGAAGATAGTTACATAAACTCTTATATCAAATTAACTTTTGCTCAAGCACTATTCAAATATGTAATAATATAGATAACGTGCTATTTAAAATAACGAAGTTGAGCCCTATTTTCGGTATAACTGGAAGTTGCACTTAGTTGGGAATATTTTAACTGGAATTGCATTGTTCGTAACCTCTGTATATAAAATTTCAGTCTTCTAGTTTTTGTAGTTTTTGAGATACCTTTAATGAAAGCTCGATTTGTAAAAAATCGTAACTCAGAGCACTCTCAAATTTTAGCAGCTTGATCCAAAGTCTAAGTTTGTCTAATCTTACTTATATTAAGGTAACCTACCTTTATTAATGGATATTAATAATGTATCATTGATTGCTTTGATTTTTTTTATTATACCGTTGGGCGTTTGATTTATGTTAAAGATGCCAATTATGTTTACCCCATATACGTATTTTCATGGTAAAAATGTTAAAAAAGATAAAATTCCAAAATCTAATGAAATACCTAAAGGATTAAAAAGCTAAGACTCTATAGACGGTTGCACATATGATTACTGCCTTCTGTAACAATCATCCATTAAAAAGTCTTTATCGTTATCCATCGAGCTCGTATTATTTTAAATAGGAGAAAAATGACTTTAAGAGGTGACGTTTTCTAATAGTCCTGTCAACGAAAGTTTGATAATGCTTAGAGAAACCGACATATTTACCTTTTATGTTTCCTGATAAATTTAATTATTGGAGCGATATGTAGAGTTGTTTGGATAAAATTAGTATCGTTATTGCTGGCGCACGAGCGCAACATATGATTATTGTAAATCAACAGCTGTGTTGCATCAGTTTCTTGGCATTCTAGTAATTTACTTCATAATGTAGGTCCGGTTTGTGAATATCACGTTTAAAGATACTGAACATTTTAAGAAAATAGGAACTAGATGTAGAAACCTTTAATCAGGACAATATCCTTTATATAATTATATATAATTATAAGTGATAAGGGTTTCACTGCATAATCAGGTGTAAATTACAGTTTACGTTATGCCGTACTCTAACTAAAAAATTGAAAATAAATGTTACGGGTAAATTACAAAGTTAAATACAATATCATAACAGACAAAATCTTTAAGAACGTATAAATATTTTAACAGTTTTGGATTTCTTTTTACCGTATGTAGTGTCCATAGGAAGTGGATAGTGGAAACTGTAATACTTATATTGGCCAAATAGGACTCATAAAATAGTGTTAAAGAACGTTCGATATATTTTTTGGCTTTTGTCTTATTTTAGAAAAACTAAATTTTTGGATTTCTTGTTTTATTTTTATTCGATGTTAATATTCGAGCTAGAACAAAACAGAGAATACTTTTCTTTAAAGTAATCTTTAATGAGCTATTACTGGGCGATATGCATTTCTGAATGAAGTTTCGTGAATCAAAAGCTTCCATCAAATTCGCTTTCTTAAATAGGACCCTAATATTCTGATAATAGGAACAGAATTTTTAACTGAGTACATTGGCGAGTTTTCTAAGGATTACCGGTTAGATTTTCTAGAGGGCCAAAACTATACGTAACAAAGTTCTCACAACTTTACTTGTTTGTCTCATGCTTCAGCTCATTTCGTACATACGGGTTGGAATTGCTAACACAAAATAACTTTAATCTCGAACAATAACGTGAGGACTATTGAGTTTTCAATAAGGTGTTACTATGACTATGGCAAGACTTGCCACCTACAGATTTGCATTCCTAAGTGAGTGCTGCGTAAACAATTTAAACGACCTTCATTTTTTAACGTTTTCTAAACGATCCTTCACGATTATTCAGGAAAAGCTTTACTATCATAAATATCATAAACGTTTTACAATGGCTGCATCAGGAATAATTTTTACTTGAAACGTTTCCTTGCTTTTTCTATTTCGAAGTTTCCTAGAAGTTTTCGGTGTTATTGTTTTGAATTGATATACTTATATTTTTTAACAAATTGCATTTTTTGTACAAGTGATAAAATCAAAAATGGCAAGCAAGCAATTCGTGCTCTAAAGAAACCGAATGTTTTCGTCATTCTTTTATATTCTTTTTATCAAATTTTGATTTTACATTTTATATAAAGATTTTGGCACACCAAATATTTATGGTGTTTCTGTTATAACGTACCAAAAATTCTATTTGCAGAAACAACGTTTTTTATTATCAAACTGATTATACAAGCCTTTTTTATAACTCATAACTACAATGAAATTTTCTTAAAGCTCTCACAATTTTCTTCCAGCTAATCGCTAACAGTATAATTACTAACTTCTTACCACTACGATGCTGTGTTCTCAATTAACGTAATATGGCTGCACTATAATTAATTAGTCAAGCGCAAATTATTAATTTATATTATCACTATAATAATTCATATCGACCGTTTCAGCAATTTATATAACATAGGCCAATTTCTATGTACCACTAGTTTATGTCAAAGCTTTAAACTAGAATATATTGTAATCAACGCTTCAATTAGAACTGTCTCCAGTATTTATCACGGCAATATGCATACTCAAAATCTCTAGACTATTCTAAAACCTACCAGAAATTATGTAAATAACATTCCCGAATGTACCTATTGTAATCTACGTGACTTCTAAATGCAAAACTCCTGTACCTGTCAAGCAAGTCCATCACCTGCAAGAGCCTGTAGATCATCCTTTGTGTACAGACCCTTCGCTTACATGTCAATGTAATTATTCTGGTCAGCAATAGATTAACGACGACACAATAACTCTTAACTATTAATTCAAATATGCAATTAGAGTTTTTTCATCATCCACAGTTTTTAGGTAGTACATTTTCCAATTGTATGTCTTTCGACAACTTGTTAGTACTTTTGGAATTTTTATGTACAATAAATATAATTCTTTTCATAAGAACAGAAAATGTGAAATAATGTCTATTCTTCTAAAGTCTGCTACGTACCTAGACGTAGCCGGAAGAAACGTAAAAACCAAACGCGGAGAGTGGGGCGATTTACATACATACCAAAAAAAATTAAAAAAAGCACGTCGCCCACGATTATCTATTAACAATAAAAATAAATAAAGGATTCTGTACAAACAAGCCAAAGAAATAAATTAAGCGTTACTATTTGAAAGCAAACAATTATGTGACACGAACAATTTAGTACTTTGGATACGAAGTGCGCATTTCGTATTTGACACAAAATAAAACTAATCAGTAGAAAATTAACATTGTGAGCTTTTTTCAAGCGTTTTTAAAATTGCACATAATACTTTTTGTAAAATAAACTAATCAGTAAAAAAGAATAAGCGTGTGGAAACTTTTGTCAAACATTCTTTTAAATTGTACATAATACCGTTTGTAAAATAAACTAATCAGTAGAAAAGAATAAGCGTGTGGGAAATTTTGTCAAACATTTTTAACAATGGTACATCACCCCTATGGAGCGATAATATCAATTCGCAGCAACAAACAATAGTCCTACAGTGTCACGTTTCTTATAAAGTAACTACACCAAACGCTGATAGGGAATATGCCCTTGATATACACAAAAGAAAACAAGTTGTATACCTGTATGTGTCGGGATACTTAGTATGCACGCCATCGGGAGTGAATCAGCACCGCATCGTCACGGTCGTCGGGATTTATTTACCCTGTTACAATAACGGCACTAGCGATCTACAGGCAACGGCAGTTGATCTGTGGCAAAGAACAGTTGGGCCTACATAAAGAAAGAACCAATTTGGCCTCCAGCTAAAAGCGATACTCGCAAAATACCCCCTATTTGTCGAACAAAAAAACGTACATTGCCCTTGAAGTACTGGGGCGAGTAATGTAGAAAATATTTCAACGCACACGCTGCAGAATTCAATTAAAAATTGGTTCAAATAACACGAGTTCGAACTGCAATCCTCGCGTTATCAAAGCGCTATTAGCAAACTGGAAAACACGCCATCAAATATTAGTTGGATCCATTATTTTGACAAGTCTTTAGATGGGAAACACAAAAGAAAGCAATTATACGTTATCGGAATGTTTAACAAATTAAGGAATACCTAAAACAAGGTATTGACTATTTAATTTATCGAATAAATTTTCATTTTAATAGCAAAATGGATTTGAGTAAAAATTGTGTTAAAGCGGGCTTATTCAGAACACTTACACTATATAGGGTATTGTTGGAGAATTTAAGAATAGAAATGGAATTTATTCGAGCGGGTAATGACTTAACCAGGGTATTTAATTTATGTTGAAAAATAAACGTAACAAGCCATATTAATATCTCCCTGAAGATGCAGCATTCTAGATTCGCATATTCATTTAGTACCTGAGAACCTTGGTGCGTTAATGTCAAACATGGAAAGCCTCTTCATCAAGACATTTCCAGTATGGAAAGTAGATACTGAAGACAATGGAAAGAAAAAATGCTTACGGATTAATGTTTGCCATAACAGAGTGATGTTCTGGATGTCAAATACAGAATACAATCAAGGAATATCACTTTTGATGTAAATTAAGTAACGGCAATTTTATTATATATTGTTAATTTTGCATGTAAACATAACCATTCCTATCATCAAAGAAAAACTGCTATATGTTTGAATTATGCAAAGATCACTTATCCTTATTCATGAGCCAAACAAAATTCTTGTGGTATTAAACAGTATAACGAATTTCAACAGTCTATATCTGTCTACCTAAAGATATTCAGTTTTTTCTGAATTGTTAACAAATTTTTGGAATAAAATATAGAAGACAAGTATTGAAACATTTCAAAAAGAGCCCGAATGTGATCTTCAATTTCAGTTTGTCTATTTTCAAAATGCCTTTTTAACAAATTCTACGCGGTATCACTTATTCTACTGTGAAACTTTAATCAAATCTAAAATACTTCTGCCTCCACTTTGAAACTACTAATCTATTGAAAAATTCTTCCACGTTACTAAGATTTTTGTTTTGTTCGATTAAAGCCAAAAATAGTGTTTGCCATAAAAACGCGTCCGCTTGTGGTTGCTTCCAAAACATTCTAATTCTAGTAGGACTCTTGCGCTTTACATTATTGTGCAAAATATTTTGAAAAATATTATGTGATCGTTATTTCAAAGCGTTTCCGCCACATTTAGCTCTATTCCATAAAATATGTTGATTTTTCTTTAATTACCGAATTAGAAAATAAATTTTCAAATGCTTCTCGCTCCCATAAGACTGCCCTATTATCTACGAGAAACATTCACCTTGTGACTAAATTGAATCAATTCTTAACTGAACTAGCAAGTTCAAGCGAGTTCGTAATCCTACAATTTTGTCACCGCGAAACGCCTTTAAAAATTAGAGGTATAGGTTAATCTATCTTTAATTTGACCGCATTTAATATTAAGTTGCTTTAATTCTGCTTCCTTAATTAGAGCTCTGATAAAATGCAAGCGTCTCGCAATAAAATCGATACAAAGGTTGTTTGCGTTTACTAATAATAGTACACCTCCGCGCACTAGTTTCGTGTGAAAACTCGAACGAAATAACTTTCCTTTGTATGCTAATTGATAGCATGTGCTCAAACCATAGCGCATTTAAAAAGTTCAGCGATAATGTTTTTGTTATTACTTTCATAACAAAGACAAGCAGTAAAGGTTATAATATAATCATACGAAAAAATAAACTCAGTAATTCATTGAACTGCTCAACTTTTAGCTGTTAGATTAAGGGCGGCTATCCATTAGTTGCTGAATTGATAGACGGGATGAAGATATAAAAACTCTTCAATATTCGAAGGCCGGTACAACCCTTAAAAATGTTTTTGCTTGAAGTCGTTAAATAATTCTACATCCACCGTTTGTGTAATACATTCACCCTAGTTTTCGCATAGAATGTGCTAAAGTGATGCTGTTCTACTTATTGAAATGTAAATAGACGGAGAAGGCCGGTTTTAGGACTACCACCAGCAGCCTCCACATACCTCCACCGCCCTCCACATCACTCCACATTCCTCCACATACTTTCACATCCCTCCACATCACTCCACATCCCTCTGCATTCCTCCACATCCCTTCATATGCCTCCACATTCTTCCACATCCCTCCACATCCCTCCACACACCTTCACCACCCTCCACTTCCACATCCCTCCACATCCATACACATCCCTCCACACATCCCTCCACACACCTCTTACGCCACATCTGTAATTACCGCCACCGCCATCTAACGGAGGTCAGACAACCCACAATACACATATAACTTAAAATACACTTTGCATCACTCCACATCCCTCCACATTTTTCTAATTTGTTTTAAATAAAGAAAACAAATTTTTAACTAGATTCAATGTATCACCTAGGAGAATGCATTTCATTGTTATTTAACGATTTACTAATGCAAACCACTTATAAACTTATTAACGCTGTTGAGTGTCCTCGCTATAATTATTCATACGAGGTCAGTCGATTTCTTTGAAAGTGAAATTTGGTTTTCCCTAATACATGTAATGTTTAATTGTATTTACCGGAATTAAAAATTGCCGTCGGCCTTACTTCTCATTTTGAAAAAATTCTCGTACAACTTTCCAAAACTTTTAACCGCATATTTGGTGACGCTAGAAGGAATGCAATTATCGGCTACACCAATTTAAACCTAAGAATAAAAACAAGATAGTTTAATACGTCTATTAATAAGTTTTGCTGATGTTGGCGATACAAATAAGTAAAACAAACTTTATCATGAAATATTATGTTTTTAATAAAATATATATTGATAACATCTATAAACGGCTGTGATAACCAGAGTCTGGTGAATCTGGAATAGTCAAATCTCTAAACATTGGCGCAAGCGATTGCCTCGCAGTCGCATCTTCTAAGTACTGGATGGGGTGGTATTTAATAATTTCCTACACCGTCAAGTAATTTAAATTGTTGCAATCATTATACAGAAAAATACTCACACGGCTCTCTTCCTCTAATAACATTTGAACCCTCTCTTTGTTTGTTTTATTTTCACATACATTTTTTATATCACTCACAAATTTTTCGTAAAATTCTGGAAATTTTCTACACTTCAATTCCTCCATTTTATAACAGATTAATTCCCGCAAATTTAATAGCCTGATGTACTCGTACTCAGGTAACACAATAACATTCCGATCTTTTGTAATTTCCATATTATATAAATTTTGAAATTTTATCGCCGCCGATACACTTCTATTAGATGTTTCGGCAATCAGTTTCAATCTGAATTCACTATCCAGTTGTAATTCTAAAACATCTCGCCAGAAAAGCCATTCAATCTTACGTTTACTGCTTCTTGGGTAAATTGTATGATTCTAAATTCCAATTGAAAATCGCAAAACTCTCTCCATTTAAAGTAGTCCATTTTATAGCGTAATTTTGGCACATTCTACTATTGCAGATAATTTGTACGACTGGTTGCAGACCACCTTATAAATCAAAACCAACTTCTACGTTATGCTGGTGAAAATTTGATGTAAATTCACTTAGCGCATAGGTGGTCTTACCTACTAGTTTGTCGATACCTAATGGCACTCTTACATCACTTGTAACGTCAAAATTAGAAAAATCCATCTTTAACTTGTAATTTTGATCAACTCGACGATACTTTAACAACGAATGCTCTGGAACATGTCTCCCCCGTCTTTTATGCTGACGGCCGAGCGTGCGCAGCTTCTTATTATGGTAATCGGTGTTATATGCAAGTCTTGATCGAAAAAGTGATGCTTATAATTGTTGATAGTGGGTTTTACCTGTTTGTATTTAATCACCAACACCATTTTTAGAATTTTTATAAAAAATTACCCTTAGCGGTATTGTAATATAACTCCGTCGTATAAGATATCAATTATTATTGTGTTTTCCTCAGGTTCTCAAATCGTTCGGAATTTTTTCAAATCGAACGACCCCTTACTGATTTACAGATCAACCTATTACACACCATACAATGTTCATCTTTAATCTATTTTTAAACAGTATTGCTCTGTTTTTTGAGATAAACCCATCGTGTAACCTATCAAATTAGTATACAATTTCCTGGAAAATCGAAATCAATTATCACGTCTTTTAAAAATAGCTCTAAGAAAAACCCGCATAATGTTTTAATATTCAAAAACCTAACAGCAAAACACCTCTGCATTTTTATTTATTAATATCTAGGATTGTTAAAATTTTCAACTAGCGCATCCACATTCAAATAATTAAACCGAAAGGTTAAATATATATTAATTCTGCACGGTGAGCTAGAAAGTAGTTCGGTAATCTATTTTAAATGTAGTTTAAAATAAGACGTATTTTCTAAATAAATTTAGTGAAATGTATGATCTTCAGCCTTGCATTGTTTTGTTAATGACGTATGACTATTAATTGTGAAAAGTACTTTTCTACAATTCTAGTCAATATATGGGAATACACATTCTAATAATTTGATTTAAATTAGGCGAGTGTAAGGGACAAATCATACTTATACTTTCTCTATGCGCATAAATACTGGGAAAATGATGCTAAAAGTTTATTTCGAATTAGTTTTTGTACAACGTAAAGTTGTTAATAGTGTAATAGTGTTGCAGATTTTTCCACCTTTATAAATTTCGGGGTAAGATAACATTTTAAAACTTGCATGTTTAAACTGCGATTTTCTATTGTTATTCAGCAACTTTACCTGCAAGACACCTTTTATATTATCCGCTTGCAAACGTTGAAGAAATTAATATTTACGTGTATAATTAAACTGTTAATCATTATTTTTTCTAGAACTAACATCTTAAGTATCTCATACGGTGTGTGTGAAAGCGTTTTTACTGAAGGTGACGCCGTAAACAAACACAACGAGAAGCACATCGAGATGGTTTATTTCCAGGAGGAACAAAAAATTACAGACGATGAGTGGGAGCAAATTAAGCATTTAGAAAAGCAGTCATCAGCAGCGCATGAAGAATGTATAAACGCAACAATTCAGTTAGAGCGACAATGTAAAATGGAAAAAATGTTCGAAATACTCAAAAAGATTGGAATGAGTTATAGGGATAGACGAATACTACATAATTACTACAGTAATAGAATTAGAGCAGAAACGTAGAGAAGTAAATATTAGGAAAGGGGTGAGAAAGGGATGTGCCCTATTCTCATTGATTTTTAACTTGTACATTGAAGAGGCAATGAATACTGTCAAATGCAAGAGGACATTTGTAATTACTATACAGGGACAGAAAATTGATATTCTTAGATTTGCAGATAATACAGCAAGCATCTAGCAAGCAAGAGTTAGAAGCTGCGCTTAATGAAATGGAAACGGTTCTAACAGAGAGATACAGTATGAAAATTAACAAAACAAAAAGTAAAGTACTAGTATGCAAAGGAGGAGAAAATAAATCAAAAACAAGAATACAAATATGTAACAAAAATTTGCAAGAGGTTAAGGATTCCGGCTACCTAGGAAGCCAAATAACCCAAGATGAGAAAAGCGCAAAAAATATAAAACAAATATTAACACAAGGTCGTGCTACATTTAGCAAAAAAAGCAACCACTCTATTCAAAGACCACAAACATAGAAACAAGGAAAAGATTGTTTAAAACATATGTATGGAGCTCAGCGCTGTACGGCTGTGAAGCCTGGACAGTAGGAGAAGCGGACAAGAAAAAGATAGGAGCCTTTGAAATGTGGTGCTACAGACGTATGATGAAGATATCATGGCAGACAAAGTTAAGAACAAAGAGGTACTAGAAATGGTAGGGGAAGAAAGAAATATCAGGAAAACGATAAAAATAGAAGATTTAGGATGTTAGGCCACACACTACGGTATGAGGGAATAGTGTGGAATATATTAGAAGTAAAGATAGAAAAAAAGAGAAGTGGAGGTAGACTATTGCACACAAATAGTGAAAGATGTAGGCTGTGAGAATTTTAGGGAAATGTGTAGGCTAGTTCAAAATAGAAATCAATGGAGGTACGCATCCAACCAGTCCAAAGATGAATAAACTAATGACGAAAAAAAATAACTGTACTTAAACATGATTATTATAAGCAACAGGTATTGGTAGTGCAATTTTCCCGAATAATGTCAAATGTGCGAAAGGATAAATTGGAAAAACTATTAATTCGACAAAGATTCAAGTGCTGGGGGAACCTGGCAGCTAAAGGCTGCTTACCTCCCTTCACATACCTTACATGTGATTTTTCAATGCTCCGCCCGAAGATACTACATTTACTGGAAAACTGTTAATTCGGCAAATGACTAAGTGTTGGGGGATCTTGGCAGCCACAGGCTGCTTAACCCCCTTCACATACTACTGAATCTCGGTGAAATAGGGCATATAATTATAAAATAATAGAAGGGAAACCAAGCTGTATATAGGCTGTGTAGAAACTTCAGGAACTGTGTAGGTTAGCTCAGAATATAAATAAGTGGAAATACGTGTCCAACCAGTTTTGAGACGGAAAACCTAATGACGCAAAGATAAGCGCAGATAAATCTGATAATTATTATAAACAACTACAGGTGTTGGCTGTGAAATATCTGCAACTAATGTTGACTGTGCGAAAATATATATTGAAAAAAATATTAAATTGGCAAATGTTCAAGTGCTGGGGGAACTTGGCAGCCACAGGCTGCTTACCTCCTTTCACAACCACTAAATGTCGGAGAAATAGGGTATATAATTGTAAAACAATAGAAGGGGACCAAGCTGCATCTAACAAGAAAGAACAGCGCTTATGATCAAAGACAACAAACATAGAAACAAGTAGGAAATTGTTGAAAGTATGTGTGGAGCACAGCACAGTATGCCTATGAAATACGGGCAGTAGGAAAAGCAGACAGAAAAACGATAGCAGCTTTTTGGAATGTTGTGCTTCAGATATATGAGGATGAGTGCATAGACAGACAAAGTTGATAACAAATAGGTTAAACAAATAGTAAGAGAATAAAAATATCTGTGGAAAAAAATAGAAGAAATAGAAGGACAAAATACGTTTTATGGCATTTTTGAGGAATAGTATGGGATATATTACAAGCAGAAATAGGAAGAAGGAGGTAAATGTAGACCTAGATCAGATTGTGATAGATGCAGGCTGTGCAAATTTCAGGAAAATGTGTAGGTTAGTTCAGAGTAGGAAACAATGGTGGTACGCGTCTAACCAGTTCCAGGACTGAAGACTTAATGATGAAGAGAAGTTGCAAATAGTTCGAGACCCTGTTTTACATGTATTAATCTCGATTGAATGCGTCCTAATTCCAATTTTGGAGGAATTGAATCTATAGAATTCACAATAGCCTTTATATTAACAGTAGTGTCATTTATTTCTTCGGAATTTTTTGCGGGATCTATACTGTTTATGTTAAAATCTAGACAAGTACTTAAATTATGCGAAATCTCGACCCGATGCTGTAGTCGTGGTTGATTCTGCGCTAAAGCGGGTTGTATATTTCGAGCTACAAGTTCCCAGAGAAACTCTCTCGACTTTAAGTAGAAGTGATTCATATTTATAATATTTTAATAGATACGTAAGGTTTAATATTGATAAACTCTACTTAGTTAAATAGGTAAACGGAAATTTGGTATTATTGCAAGAAGAAAATCAACGAAATGAGTGTTTCGATATGTAAATATTAATAGGTAAATCTTTTTTTGGTTATAAACACACGATAATCGATATGAATAGATAACGAGAAATAACGGTTTTCACATTTAAGCACGAAAGATTTTTCAACCAATCCAATTTTTACATGTTAAGCGCATGGGATCGGTTTAAACCCTCTTTACGTAGATAGGGGATAAATTTAAAAGATGTTTTTGGTATTATTTGTTTGTAGATTAGATGCTACGAAGTTATTTAAATACGCAATTTTTAAGATTTCGAAAGTTTAAATTAAGGCACTAAAAGCACAAGATATTTTTAATATAACAAATTCAATGCCAAAACAACGATGTATACCGTAATTGGTTTAAACAGGACTCGAAAATTTTTATTCACCACGTGGGAATTTTGAGGTTAGGTTTCAAGTAAAACTTAATTAGAAGGCTTTCTTGTATTCAAATAAATTTTTTTTGAATTACGGCATTCTAAGAGGGAATATGGTAAAGAAAATAAGTTTTACTCGCCTTAGGTAGTAAATAATCATTTAAAGATACGATGTTTTTAATTTACAAGCTACATTGGTTGAATTTATTGGTTTCAGTATTAGATAGGAAAAACAAAAAGCCTTCTTTTAATGAAAATTTTACATTTGTATGAAGCAACAAACCTTATTAATTATTAAAATTAGTTAATTTTTACAGCATAACAGCCCCTTTGATGGGCGCCAGATTATAACGTACACCCCGCATCCAGATAAAATCCCGGGTAAATAAATATAAGTAAAAACACTTACTCCGTAATTCCAATCGGCCGCGGAAGTCGTTCTCCGGGGCTGGGTTCTTGCTACCTTCGTTGTGTTGTCGATTGCCGCTTGGGATGCTGCTGCTGGTGATGCCTCGCTGGATGATATGATAGGGAACGGGTATAGAGAGGAAACGACGAGAACGAAGTACTCATATCAACATTTTACAGCAGGCGGTAAGGTAGTGTTCACTCTACAGAACGTGGTACAATAGTGTCCTGGGCTATGTCGCATTCCTCACATAAAACGTCTACCCCTTCCAACCGAGATCGGCGCTCTTTTACTGGCCTTGGTGGGAATTGAACTTGTTCTCATGTGCAAACTCTTATGTGAGCCTACCCGGAGACCGTAAAGATAAGTTAATGACGTTAATAACCGTGCGAACATCAACCGTGGTTTTCACGACGTCAGCGGTATTATAATGATCTGCGGGGAATTTTCTCACGCAGAGTTCTAAAAAAGTCCCTAAACCTAAAATAAAACACTAATACCTGAAGGATTTAAAATGAAACCTAACAAATCTTAGTTGAATATTTGTTTTAATAATTACGTTTCGGTTGAATCATTGCAACTTTATTCATAATTTTGAAATGTAAAACATTTAAGAAGCCAAACATACTTGAACTTTATAAATGCTTAAAATTTGATCCCACCAGTATTACAAAATTGTAAAACATAAAACACATTCAATTACAACAAACATATTAACATATTGCAATGTCATTGATGTATAAAAGCATATACATTTAATGTACGTTATTAAAATATCACATATATGGTGTGAGATTTTCGATGAATTAAACATTTTAGGCAATGTTCTAAAATTCTTCAATAAGGGCAGGTGCGTCCTTAAACTAAAAAATTATGTAGAATTTATTGTATATATATATATATATATATATATATATATATATATATTACTCATATTTAGACCAGGGTAGAAAATTAAATAATCACATCAAATAATTTTAATCACCGTGTAGAAGCTTTGGGAAAAGGTACGCGTTATTAAAAAACCGTGAAGCATAAAAATTCATTCGTTTCATTAAAAATAAGGGAGTTAAATTATGTACAAGACGCTTGCTATAAAAAAGGAAGCAGTATTAAAAGCTCTACGTGTAATTTAATTATTCCTAGTAAAGAAACAAATAGAAATTACGTGCAAAATTTATATTAATTAACTCAATTTTAAGTAACCGGTATTAAACAAAATGTACAGATAATAATTAATATTTGATTAGGAGTCACTAAAATTAAAGGGTATTATTTTAATTGGAGTTAATTGAACCATTAGTAACATATAATATCTATAAAAACTTGTAAAAACCCAATAAAATGCAAATCGTAGAAGTGTTATTTAGAAGTATTATGTTTGAACACCTGCGTATTTTTAAAAGGCTCATTCTGCGTAAATTTGGCAGATAATAAATAGTTACAGAGAATCTTGGAGAAACCGTAGCTTAATAGTTACGGGAAATGCTAAAGGTGGGTTATTTCACAGTCCACATGGACTGAAATAATCGATAATAAAGAATATCAATTTGCACCAATAAGAACAGGGTAGATAGAGACAGATAATATGCGCAAGACCGAGACACATATAGTAAAAGGCGTGAGTGGAGCAACGTCACTGGGTTGCGATTGGTTGAAAATAAGAGGCAAACTTGAGAGGTAGAAATAACATTTCTGTATAAAAATTAATTAGTTATTTCCAGACGTTGCGAGCCGTGTCGAAATTTCTGAGATTTAACTGGTGCGAGTGCAAATTTCGTAAAAATCGCATGCCGGGCTGCGGAATGGGAAGCTAGCATGCGAAATTCTGAAGAATTGTCCGTTTTGGGGACAAGACCGACAGACAGGCTAACCTCTATATATACCCAGGTTAATATGAACAAGCTCTCTGAGATTTTCGACTTGATTCAATGCGTTAAACAGTGCTTTTTAGTTTTCCGATTTTGATAGAATAATTTAAACAGTTTGCTCGTATATTTTGGTGATTTAAAACAATTTGTTCTTTACGTGCTACAATGAATGTAATTTAGTGCACTTAGAAAAGAAGATGCAAGGTAAAAAAGTCTAGTATCACTGTACCAATTAGTCAAATTTGCAACGAAAAATGAATACACAAAAGTAGGCAGTTTTGGCGTATATTGGTGAAAGAAGCATGAATTTCCTTGCTATTTTTCGGGGGTGTTAATAATTAAATGGATCGTAAACGTGTCTGGATCCACAAAACAAGCTTCAGAGATACACAAATGAGTTCCGGAAAAGCACTGAAACTACTTTAGATGAATGGTGATGTAGAAATGTTTAAAAGCGACCAGTAATCCGAGGACGTAAACATAACCCAGTTGGAATGGTGAAATTAACAGAGGACGATGTACATTGACGCCACGAGTGCATTAACCTTCAGGTAACTTATGCTTTGTTGATCGATTTTTGATGTTTGGTGTGTGTTGAATAACTTTATAATTGATTTACTTAAAATGAACAGTAGTGAAATTGTACTAACAGCAAATTTTTAATTTTAAGGTGAGATTTTCTTGTTTAAGTAGAAAGGGGTATTTAGTATTAATGTTCTGGATTATGATGAAAATTTGGGTATGTCTTTGAGCTCAATTAGACGAACCTGGCTAATTAACGTAAAGGGGTGGTAGATGCTCCCTTTGTACTCAGACTCAGGTCTGCATATATTGTTATATTAATTAGTAGGCATCCTACAAGGACTTTAATTCTGGATGCACATTAAAATGATAACAAATTTAATCTTGAAATTTTCTGATACTGAAATTTATGCTGAATTTTAATTTTGAAATTTTAATGTATTGTGAATATTGATGTAAATAGAGTTAACGTTGATGTTTATGGTAGGAATGTGTTTGTTTTTTTTTATGAATGAGGATGAAGGTTTATCTAGGGGAGCAGCCGAGGCGATGAACAGAAGAAAGTCAACGGACCAGTTAAGTTAATAGCTTTTTGTAGGTTTCACAGCATTCTTGACGCACAATCAGTGGGCCACGATTCAAAAACCGTAGTTCCCGGTTTTTGGTGGAATCACAGCATTCTTGAGACCCAATTCGTGAGGCTCGATTCTAATACATGGATCACAGCAATATATATATATATATATATATATATATATATATATATATATATTGTTGTGGTCTGAAGATGCTCGACGTTGGGCGTAAATAAACGTTGCTGTGGTCTGTATATGATTCTAGCTCAGTTTAAAGTAAAACCCCTGGTATCAGACATCAAACTTATAATGACGCAAAGTATTCTTTAAAAAACAATCTTGCAAATAACAATTGCTACATCCACAACAGTTTTTCTCTAACAAACGATATCTTACATCTAGGAAGAACAATTTTTTTTAACATAAACTTTAAAGTAATATCCATCTTCACCACAATGGTTTTGCCATCAATATCTTAAATCTAATATAAAAAAATAATAACCACAAGATAATCACCCGCTTGCACTAAAGTAGTGTCCAGAATTTTGCTTTTCTAATTAGAATTTTCATTCACAAATCATTCCCTATTTAATTACTATTATGCGCAAAATTTTATAAAATAAGTGGGATAATTTTAATAACCTTTCCTTAAAAATCGAAGTTAAACGTATCTGATTATTTATGTTTAATAGTTTATTATATAACTGGCAAAACTTACCAAAGGTCAGCCACTTTCAAATCAAATTGTACACTTGTACAACTTTCACACAAAGACTTGTACACAAAATCTTAAGTAGCTAAACTTAACTAACCAATAGAAATGTCCTTTTTTAAAATTTTGGAACAATGCGATCCTCATTTTTCCGTGTAAGCTATGTTGGTCGTCGTTTTCCATTTTGTTGAATTTTTTCTGTTAAATACCATGAAACATCAAATTGCATTCCCAATTCATATACTAAGCTTTTCCAAATCGTTTAAAGTTTATCGTCAATTTACCATTAATAACAATTCCAGTTTCATATATGCTTTCTTTGAAATTAGAACTTTATTTTGTAGTTCATTATTGTTTGAATTTTGTATATAGTTAAAACTATATGCATACTGGAAGATTACCTAGATAGTCAAGTTGTTAATTTGTCAAGATATGTTTAATTTGTATAAATTGGAAACCCGGGTAACCAATAGGTAGAGGAAGGTGAGCAGATTTTTATTTATAAAGTAGGTTCCTCATAATTTTGTTTTCCAGTAGTTATATAAATATTTTTGTTTTAATATGTATCAAGGAGTTTAATAAATGTTAGTTAATTAATTTGGAATTACTTTAATATTTCGAACTAATATTGAACAAGTTCGAGATATATGTATACTAGATAATTTTGACAGTAGTTAGTTACTTAGGTTAAAAAAACTGTTAGTTTTACAGCTATACCAGCAGTCCAACGTTGTACAAGGTGTAAAAGCTTGAGGATATTGTAAGAAAGCTCTGCCCCCCCCCCTTGTAGAAAACAGTTCATCCATGTTCTAACGCTCTAACGAACCGAGGTATCAGAGTACAGCATACGGAGTCCAGTTGTGATTGCAGAGTTCAACAAACAACAAATCAGGTACCAATAACTAAATATGCATTATATATTATTAAGCAATTAGTAACCAATGCATGTCAAAAGGACCAAACGCCATACACATCTTGTTCTTTAAAATTAAAATTAGCTTAAAAGTAGAAAGAGGTAACAAAAAGAGTTACAAAATGTATAACATAGCAATTAGAAAGATTACAAGTGGGTCAGAGAGACAATTTTCCTGATTTAAACAAAAACATTAAATGGATAAGACATCCGTTCAACATTAATACAAAATCCATAACAAAAAGTTTATCGCATGCAGAAAAAAAGTAAATGTTGAAATTAGCTTCAGAAGGATTCTTGAAAAATAAACATAAGAAGTGTACTTTAACAATATTCTGGTTGCAAGTGCACATGCGTATTCGGTTTTAATAGAAAAAGTGCAGCAGTATAACTTGCTTCTCCAATTTCATGTACATTCGAAGTTGGTTGTTTAGCATTTATAAACATTAAGTAGAAAAAGGAGAAAGGCTTTTGGAGGTAAACCGCATCTGAGATTAAAATTAACAACCAAGGAACCAAATTATGATGGCCTGTCGTTTCAACATAAACAATAATTATCATTCTCATCGATCCTATAAATGTTATTTATATAACTTGTATTTATATTTTAATATGAATAAATTTTATTTTTCCTTAATAATTATTTTGTTTATACCGTGTATAACAAAATAAGTGCAAAACATTTTAGGGGGTGATTCCTCATCGTATAAGAGATAAGGTCTTTCATATAAAGAAACTTCATTGGAGAATACCTTGTTAGGATACAGCACCTTAAAGGGTGTACATAAAATTTGTTTTTCATTTTTTTTACAAACACTAAAAAATTACAAAATTGAAATTAACGTGACATTTTTTACTATCAAAAATACACTTACTCAGTAATTTATTTGGTTTACCCCATGGTTGTAAAAGGTGGAAAATGCAACTCCTAAAATTTATTTCCAATGCAACTTTTTGTCTTATTATTTGTTTGCCATTTAAAATCTTATTTTATTCTAAACAAAAAATGTCTCTTGAATTTTTTGCCCAAAATTAACCAGTTTGCAGAAAAAAATTATTTTACAAACAACTACAGAGATACATCGTCATAAATGCGAAGCGGATTATTATTGTTATTTTGTAGTTACTACCTGCATCAAAGTATGATTAAAGATAAATAAACAAAACTAATTTATTAATAACAAAACATACAACATGTAGAAATCATAGTATTAATAACAAAACATACAACATGTAGAAATCATAGTAAATGTTCAATATGTCCACCTTCAGTCATTACACTTGCGTCTAGACGTCGGCGCATTGGGCCACGTATTCGCTCAAATATTCCTGAAGTCTCTCTAATTACCCTGCACGCATCGATGATGCGGTTTTTAAGACCTCTACATTGCGAACAGGAGTAGGATAAACCAAACTCTGTACATGGCCCCAAGTAGAGAAATCGAGAGGATTCAAATCCGGGGATAGCGCGGGCCAATTCTGTGGTCTTCCTCGACCTATCCAATGATTTGGATATGTTTGAGTTAAATGCTGACGTGCTGTTTGACTAAAATGGGCGGGAGCCCCATCAGAAACTTCACAAGAAACTTCCTCTAGCAGTACTGGATGCACTTCTCTTAAAAATTGAGTGTATGCCTCACCATTTAATCGAGGAGGTAGAAAATGAGGTGCAATTAAATAATCCCCAATAACTCCGACTCACACGTTAAGACAAAAATGTTCTTGATGGTTAGCTTGGACAATAGCGTGAGGGTTTTCATCAGCCTATATGTGGTTATTATGAAAATTAATAATCTTGTCCCGAGAAAAAGTACATTCGTCAGTAAATTCGACTGTTTTCAGAAAGTCAGGATTTCTTCTAATCATTTCCAGCATCCAATTGGAAAATTCAAGACGGTTCGGAAAATCTCGCAGTAACAATGCCTGTACTCGTTGTAAATGGTAGGGGTATAAGAGTTGTTCCTTTAAAATTCGAAATACCGTCATATGATCAACATTTAACTCGAACAATCTTTCTAGTACTGCTAGTGGGTTGTTCTTCAACCAAATTAAGTATTGGTTCTTCAAGCTGTGGTGTTCTAACTTCTCGATGCGACCACAATCCTACGTTCCTTTTTCGAATGAACCATATTTTCGTAATCGTTGATGAAGTTGGGCAAATATTCTATGCGAAAAAAGCTGCCGTTGAGGTTACATTTTAGCATACCTTCTACAAGCTTTTAACCTATTACCCTGCGACAGACCGTAAACGTAATGCATATCAGCCATTTCCGCATTTGTGTATGTCATTTTAATAACAAGTGAATTATTAAACTAACAAATTAAGAACAGAACAACGACACACAATTATTAATTCAATTTCAAAAATTTACAAACTGACAGCGTGATAACAATTTAATTGTCACTATCACTAATAGCGGCCTACTAGATAAATTAGTTTCGCATTTTCGTCTTATGACGATGTATCTCTGTAGTTGTTTGCAAAATAATTTTTTTCTGCGAACAGGTTAACTTTGGGCAAAAAATTCAAGAGCCATTTTTCGTTTAGAATGAAATAAGTTATTGGAAATAAATTTTTAAATGGCAAACAAATAATAAGACAAAAAGTTACATTGGAAATAAATTTTAAGGGTTGCGTTTTCCACCCCTTACAACCATGGGATAAACCAAATGAATTACTGAGTAAGTGTATTTTTGATAGTAAAAAAGTGTCACCTTAATTTCAATTTTGTAACTTTTTTAGTGTTTGTAAAAAAAATGAAAAATAAATTTTATGTACCCCCTTTAAGGGGCTGTATCTTAACAAGGGATGCTCCAATGAAGTTTCTTTATATGAAAGACCCTATCTCTTTTACGATGAGGAATCACCCCCTGAAATGTTTTACACTTATTTTGTTACACCTGGTATATTAAAAAAGGAACAGTAAATATATTTTGATTTTTATTAAAACATATGTAATTTTGTTTTGATGAGGAATACTCAATATTACGAAAATTATAGAACTACACAGATAATTTTGAAAACTGCTTTAAAGCAATCAGTAGAGTTACAAGAATAGAAAGCGTTTATAAAAGTACTTTCATTCAGTAAGCGTTATTATTATCTTACACATATTGCAAAAGGTAATTATCTGTTTATATTTATTATTAAATGCTTTTACAAAACGTGTAACTGTTATCGCTCAATTTTAATTAGATAAAGTAGCAATTACGGTATAGGTTATGCATGTTACTTAATATTAATAAGTATACATTACAAAATCAAGAAAGCATTTCTAAACCTTGATTTTACTGTCACTTTGTTTATATTTCAACATGACGATATACTACAATGTGTTTAATAATAGAAATTGAAACAAAGTAATAAATTAATGCAGAGCATTTAAAATATATAAACTTATGAGTATGTATTAGTAGATTAAATACCTTGTAGGATGGGTAATAAGACCATTTGAGAGCTGAAACGATTTAGATAATGGGTAAAAACTCTACCGATTTAGCAAAAACCATTATTAGACTTATCTGAAAGCAATTAGTTCATAGAACCCTCATTATATAAACACAATGTTTACTAGGAACTACATTATTGAATAGTGATTACATAAAATAACTAATAAAGAATCAGTTCCTAATATTTATAACACCAAATTTATTTTTAATTAAAGTTTTATTATATCCTGTGAAGCTACTGATTATATTGCTAATTACAAAGTCACTTTTGGAAATGAACACATTCAACAGGAACGCTTTTCGTGCTACAATGTTCACAATTGCGTTTTGTATTACGCTCAGGTTATTGGTCTGTAGAGTTCTTGAGGCATTTCAGAAGGCGAGGCCTTTATTGATACAAATTGCCAGTAATTAACCAGTGATCGAAGGTCTACTCCTTAATTTACAAACAATAAGTAATGTGTATTAGGATTTTGTTTATCGATTATTTCGCAAGGCGGTAGTTGGCATATTACGAATGAACTAGTTACTGACACATACAAAATATATGGTGTAATTTATAGTTTTTTTTTATTAGCAAAACTTTAATCGAAATAATACTCGTTGACTATCCTTCAACCTTTTTGAGACTTCTTTGGTGTTACAGGCACCAACACTGAGAAGTTGTCTACAAACGCAAATATACAAGCTGCCCAGATTTCGACGGGTCAACATGAGTAACTTTTGTATACTTGAAGAGGTAGAGAGATGATTAAATTGGCAAAATGGTGCAGGTTCAAGAGCTCATTAAGAATCAACTTTCAAATTTTACTTGTCATTGCCAACTTGGTTAAAATTTAAAAAAAAACAAAATTCCCTAATTTCTTTTATTTGCCATAACTTTTTTATTACTTAACATATTGAGATGAGGTTTGAACTGATCTGCATGATAATTTAAATACTATTATTTGCACTTAATTAAACCAATTTCGATTGTGCAAATTTTTAATAACCTAACCTAACCTAACCTCAAAATTTTAAATTACTACCATGCAAAATTTTCTGTTCTTTTAAGAAAGGGTTTTTTCTGAATTCAATAATGTATTAGATAATATGGAAATTTCTTTAAATTTTTTTAAAACTGAACTTATATATATATATATATAATGCTGTGATAAGGGGTTGTTTAGGGGTGTATTGAGTCGTAAGAGTCGCGTAGTAATTGTAAATAGCAATAGGAATCAGAAAAGTGCATTTATTTAGCAGGAAAATAAATAATTCGCACATTATGTAAATAGCAAACATTTAACACCCTGTATAGGAACCGCAATCAACCTTAGTCAATACCAGTAAGCATATCTTTCAATAAGAGAACACGTATTCAGCAGAGAAATAATCATACATGCAATTAAACTAATTCAAGAAGCGTTCAATAAGTTTATAAAATAGATACGCATGAGATAAGATAAAACCCAGCAAGTCTTCAAGCAAATACCCTTGTAATAAAAAAGGAATAATAAAGCGCTTTGATAAGAAACGCACTTTCAAAGATAAGTTTTAAATACTAGACATAAAAAAAACATGTGGATTAAAATCACTCATATTACATCAGTTATTTTGTTCAATTTTCGAAAAGCTTTATCTACACAAAACAACAAACATAAGTTAAATTAAAGTCTAACAATAATAACAAAACAGACGATCAAAGATCGTAAAACAACAGCAAATATCAGCATGATATGTAACTTCAGAATAGTTTTGTCAGAAATTAGTTTGAAAACTACTAGGAATGGCCAAAACAAACATGGTTGGTTACAACACTTTGTAAGGTTGTTTAGACAAGCCAATCCAAATGTAGATAGCAAAAGCTATATAACGCCCAGAGTTGATAAGAAAGTGCAGTCTCAATTTGAAGCACGTCAAACCTGCAATACTTTTACTCAAATATTTACGCGTCAAATAAATAAATTTTAAATTATGTTATTGTAAGAAGTGGTGTTGTGTAACAATAGCTAACGACGAATTACATTAAAGATATATGAAAAAGCTTTTGCCGTTTTGCGGAAAACGTGAGTAAAAATTTGTTAATTAATTTAAATTAAATGTTTATAATAATGTAAGGCTTCTAAGGTGTCTCTAAGGAACCTACCAATTCTAAGGTGAATCTAAGAAATCCAAGTTTAATTCTAAGGTATATAAGAAATCCAAGTCTAATTCAAAGGTGTATCTAAGAAACCTACGAATTCTAAGGTGTATCTAAAAGATCCAAGTCTAATTCGAAGGTGTATCTATGAAACCTACGAATTCTAAGTGTGATATTAAGAAGGATCTAAGTCTTGTATTCAGAACTTCTGAGCGGTATTCAGAAATCCAGTTTGTAATTAAGTGGAGAGAAAAATATAAGGTAAACCACGAGGTGAATTTTGGGAAACAAGGAGTAACAATACTAAATTATTGATTCAATCGTATGTGAAAAAGTACAAAGCAGAGCATTGGTCTTCGATTGAAGATAATAAGGGGGTGTTGATCCACAACACGCAACAGCAAATCAAGGTATCACAGGTCAGGGCTAACTAGTATAAGGAATCTTTTCAAATTTAAATTTAAACACTGAATATATTGTTTCCTCAAATTTGTAAGGAGTCAACAAAAATATTTAATACGTTGAAATTTACGTGAAAGGATAAAAGGTCTTGAACGTTCCAGATTTTTTTAGTAAACGGTGTCGTTTTTGGTGACTAAATTAAATTAAAGGGATATAGTAAGGATATAAGGATATAGTAAGTAACGTTGTGCACTCTGTGTGAATTAAACTGGGCTAGCCGTGGCATAATTAAAATTAGAATATTAGAAAAACACAGATTGGTGGCGTTCAGCAGGAAACTGGACGTTTATTACATTGGCGTGCGGCGTTCTCATATCAATATATAAATATATATATATATATATATATATATATATATAATGCTATGATAATAGGATAAAAAACCTATTATAATACTGTAATATACTGACGCTCACGTGATCGATGGGGCTTTTCGTCGAAGAATTAAACTAAGAAATTTGTAAAAATTTCGAGTTCTGCGAGATAAGACAAAGTACAAGCCTTGATTATAAACACGCCAATGAAAATTATTGGGGAAAAGGGCTTATATGTACAATAGAAAATGAATAACATTTAGCCCATATTCAACCGAGCACCAACTATGCTCGAATGCTGTAAAAACTTAAGTAATTAGTGAAATAAAAATTTAATAAATGATATTTGAAAGTGCAAAATTTCTGTGCGACGAATAATAAGCCGATCTACAAATAGACGTAAATTTAACAATTAATTAAATTTATTTCTAATATTTAACAAAACAGGGCTTTCATTGGAAGCGATTTTTATTGGGGACTTTTTTATTGGAACATTTTATTGAAAGCAATTCTTATATTGATGTCATTTTGTGGAGAAAATTTTGTTGATACGACTCAATGTTCATGTCAAGATAAAAGCATCAACGCAATTCTAAAATACTAGAAATCAAAAGTGGATAATTTTGACCAATAAGTAAAGCGAACACAACAAGGGATGCAGACCACAGATTAGGATGGAACTCCAGAAACCATTCCAGGTTAGCGATTTTTAAACATTTTATTATTGAAAAACTGTTTCAAATTTAATATTTGCCATACATTGTATACTTGTAAGAGTCATCAAAAAGGTAATTTAAAAAATATGAAAACAGGGAAAAGAATTTTGGAACGTTTGAAAGTACTTGAGTGTAATTAAAAGATATTTTTGCTGGCTTTCGGAAAAGCATAAATTTGGTAAATGTAAGTATTTTATATAAAAGGGAAAATTTTGAGTATTGTACATATTATCAATTATTATATTGTGTGTTGTAGAACTGCTTTATTTGAATTCTTTTAAAAACTAAAATAAGATATATTTAGTGAGCTAGTCAGGGTAAAATCCTAAAGTAAATATCATAGCAAAATAAAGATATCATAGCAATAAAATTCGCGCACAATCGTGGGGCAAATTTCATATCAATTTAATGACACGTCCATCGTAGGGGTTAAAATAAATTTATATCATATTAATTTTTAATGGCGCCCAACATTGGGGCTTAAAGTAATTCATATCAATTTCGTGGCAATTTTATGGTACGCCTAATCGTAGGGCGAATATCATATCAATATATATATATATATATATATATATATATTGTTGTGGATTCAAAGGGTTAAATTTGGGGTAAACAATAAAATTTCAACCACCCTATATAGAGAAAAAAAACAAATTATTTACGCGCAAAATTTATTTGATTCATTTAGGGAGAACGGACAAGTATTGACGTATTTTTATAAGTAATAATTGAAAGGTTAAAAGCACATAGAGAAAAACAGGATTAAGACAAATAGAATACGCATAATTAATTGTAATTAATTTTAATTCAACACGTAAAAGCATAAGAAAACCCACTAGGAAAGAAAATCAATAATTCCAAGGCAAAAGTTCTTTGTAACAAACAAACGTCAGTTGTATCGGATACGACCAAATATAAAATCTAAGAATTGTTGTGGTAAACGGTCGATAATAAACAAACACCTGCGTTTTTAAAAAGGTTACATTCGTCGAAATTATAAGCATATTAAGACATGACTTCATAGAAAATATTTTCAACTGTCAGTGTGGTTTGAATAACAAGCTAACAAAGTTCTTAAAGAGCATGGGAAATGCGCAATCGGATATATACTACAGATAGAGACAGGGGTAAAAGCATTGATATTAAAAACGCACGTACTAATACACGTGGAGTGGAGATGACCTGTCAGCAATATCGATTTTCTATAACTCAAGTGGGGTTTTGAACGCAACAGCAGACATGCATCAGACAGAGATAAAGATAGTACAGGCGGAGTTTTATGACGACAGAGAATATTATCATTGGTTAAGAACCGACAGTTTTCCAAACGTAGACAAACGCGACAGGTGGGAGCGATTTCGGATACGTACGGCACGTAGACGGAATAAATTTCAGGAATTTTCAACACGGTTGTATCAAAATTTGTAGAATCTAAATTTGAAAATAAGCTATTCACGGGAAGAGTGTCCGGGGGTAGCATTTTGAACTAATATAAATACTGGATGGAAATTATTAAGGCCCTCTTTGTCTTCTCGTCGCTTTTATACTACTTTACTACGATAAACCAACATTATAGTAGAGTTTTTGTTATGTGAGTATTAGATATGTTAATACTACAGTAAATATAGTGCTAGCACGTGTAAATTATTAGTAGTGGCCTTCTATTTATTAACGCAAAATACGAGTAGCGTATATTAAATTAATAGAGGTCTGTCTACTACTATACTAAGCTACAAAATCAATAAATGGAAGTATAATATATTGGTGTAAGCTTCATAAACATCCAGGAATGTATGCTGTTATGGAATGGTACTTTGAAACGAGGCGCTTGGCTCGCAATTGGGGTTATCGTCTATAAATCCGCTAAATATCACAGCGCATAGTCACGAAGCCAAGGTGTTCTGGTGATCGTCATCGAAGGAATGGAAACCTGAAGCATTCTCCAGGTAATTTATTTTAAATTTCTGTTGTCTGATAAACTTTTGTGAAATTTTGGTGCTGTGTGAGTGAATTTTGGGGTTTATTTATGGTTATATAAACTTATTGGAAGAGATACATGTACTGGACAATTTATTGGGGTTTAAATATTGAAAATGGGTGTATTTAAAACTTACTAGATTTTATTCAGAATATAAATTGGATTGTAAGGGATAAACGGGTCTATAACTTTTGTATTAATTTATGCAAGGTAAAAGGCATATACTAAATAAACTGGGTTATTATGAGCTCACCATACTCCAGTGTACAGTCAATGTAGGATAATATGTGGGGCCCATCTACTCATATCTCATTAAATTTGTGTGCAACTAATTAGAAAATCAAGGACTTTAAAAACATATTACATTTTGAGTTTGTAATTAGTATACCAAACGGTTTTTATACATGTGAATAATTTGTCTGTAAATAGCGGTAAATAAAAGATTGTATGATTGTTGTATTATTTGGAGATTTTATTGAATGGTGTGCAAGTGTGAATGAAGAATGGTTGTAAATTTAGGTATCCGAGAAGAGGCACAGCTGAGCTAACCATGGAAGCTGCTGAAGATCTTTGAAGCAGAAATAAACGGGTAAGCAATTTTTTTTGAAAGTTGTATATTTTTGAAAATTATTTAATGACACTGTCAAAGCAGAAAACCCTTAATCCCTGATACCACGGCAAGAATTATATATATATATATATATATATATATATTATATATATATAAAGTAAGATGTATCTGTAAACAAACTCTTATGAAAATAATAAGAGCCATTGTTAATGGCTATATAACTACCAGCCCGATTTGTATTTGTCAATGGCTCTTATTATTTTCATAAGAGTTTGTTTACAGATACATCTTACTTTATATACAATTTTCTTATTGCGGACTGCAAATAACTTGTCTTTATATATATATATATATATATATATATATATTACTGTGATTTGCCCCTTACTAGCCCCACGATTGGTGCGCAATTTTTTTTGCCATAATATCGAAAAGCCCCTAACAAGCCCCACGATTGGGCGTAGTTTTTTATTTTGTATGAAATAGCCTTTTTGGATTTTAAGCCCCTACGATGGATGTCATTAATTATTGATATGATATAGCCTATTAAACCCCACGATTGGACGTTATTTTTGATTGCTGTGATATCTCTTATTATACGACGATAAAGATTGTTTAACCCTTACTCTTTCTACTGTTTAAATAAATTTAAACGAATTTAAATAAACCAATCCAACGATTACACAGTGTAATGATTGATAATAATATGTACAATTTTATATAAATTCAAAATTTAGCCCCTGAATAGAACATTAAAATTTGCCAAATTAATGACTTCCTGAAAGCCAGCAAAAATATCTTTTTAGTTACTCTTAAGTACCTTCGAACGTTCTAAGATGCTTTAAATGTTTTCAAATTCTCAAATGACCTTTTTGTTGACTTTTACAGACATACATTATGTAGCAAATATTAAAATTGAAACAATCTTTAACGATTAAAATATTTTAGATCGCTAACCTGCGTTTTCTTTCCTGGTCACTGAAATTGCCTCAGAGTATCTGTGTTCAGCATCCCTTGCTACACTCGTTCTACTTATTGCTTGCAGTTTCTTTCGGATTCCATGAGTATTCTAACTTTTGTTTAATTGGTCGTATTTTTAGACGTATTTTTATATTTTCCTTTTAGAGGTAATTTTAGAAATACATTCAGATATTTAATTTAGATGTGGGACGATATTGACTTAGATCAGTATCAAGATATTAACTTAGATCTGTATCAAGATACTGATTTAGATCTGCTTCAAGATATTGATTTAGATCAGTATTAGTATATTGATTTAGATCAGTAGCCAGATATTGATTCAGAGCCCTGTATTGTAAAATATTAGAATAATTTTTATTTAATAGTTTAACTTACGTCTTTGTGTAGATCGGCTATTATTCGTTGCACAAATTTGGCACTTTTAAATTTTTACTTATACTAAATTTTTAATTTCTCACTAATTAATACTGTCACGTAAATTTCTACTGCACCTTGACGTAGTTCGTGCCTTGTTATAGATGAACTAAATGTTTATTCATTCTTCATTGTATTTATAAGCCCTCCTATCAATGCTTTATTGGTGCGCGTCGCGTGTTTATCGATAATCTTCGCCTATCTCTGTAGTACTTTGGTAATTCTCAAATTCCCTGGTTTTAATTGTTGTTCCTACTATCCACCACACACGTAGACATTCAATATATCATAACATCTTCTTAGAATTTCCAAATATTGCTCTTATTCTGTCACATATTTTATATTTGTCGTTTAAAAGTCTACAACTTATCGTACAATTAAGCGTCTGGTATTTATTTGTTATTAAAACATGTTGGTTTTCTAAACAAATGTACTATTTCTAGTCACGTATTTAATGACGTATTAAAATGCGTTTTCTTATACATGCGTTGATATTTTCAACAAAATTATTAAATATCCAGAATGCCAGTTTATCTATCTTTTCCGATAATATATTTATGTTGATGCAATTAGTTTCGTTTAAAACCTTACCTTAAAACATATTACACGACTTACACATTATAATTTTAGCTAAATGGTATCGGATTGTTGCAAAATGAGCTTCTTTCTTATGCATTAAATCAAATATACTATATATACAGTGTGTTCGCAATTGAATTTTTCTAAAATAGTCTATTTACTCCTATAATAGATGGAATTATTTGGTTTTCTTAAAGTCAAAATTATTTATATCTATCCTATGACCCCTATGACTTAATCTACCCTTAAACTACCCTCTTATCATAGCAATATATATATATATATATATATATATATATGAAAATATTCTTTGTTCTTGGGAGTAGGTCAATATAAACTAAATCAGATTGAAATATTCATATATTACATGAAGATTCATTTCCATTTACGAGTTTTGGTTCGATGGACCATTTTCAAAATAGCTAGAACTTCACAACATAAATAATAAACGAGTACTAAATATTTGTTACATATCAGTTGTCAATTATATTAAATAAGTGAGAACTCAACCTACCTATCACTACAACAAGGTTACTGATAATAAGAACCAAATATCTATAATATTTCCAGTTTTATTTATTTAATAATAAAATTTTATTTGATTGACAACTGGTATGTAACATATATTTAGTATTAATTTATTGTTTATGATGTGAAGTTGTAGCTATTTTCAAAATGGTTCATCGGAACGAAACGCGTATATATATATATATATATATATATATATATATATATATATATATATATATATATTTCCATGGAAGCTTACAAAAATTCGTTCCCCTCCTTGGGCCAACATAAAATTAAAAAAAAGATTCAAAAATTAAAAATATTCCTTATCCTTTTTATTAGGGTCTTCAAACTCCTCGTTTTCCTGGCTAGTTCAGCTGGACCTCTTCTGGAATAGCTAAATTTATATACATACCTCTTTCACACTCGCACGCCATTCAATAAAATCACCAAATAATACAACAGCCATACAACCTTTTATTTACACCTATTAACAGATAAATTTTATATACACATGTGTTAAAACAGTTGAAACAATAATTATTAGTTCAATTTATGGTATGTTTTTAAAGTCCTTGGCTTTTATAGTGATTTTTAAACAATTAAATTAAATATGAGTAGATGGGCCCCACATGTTACCCTAAATTGACTTCACACTGGAGTATTGTGAGCTTATTATAACCCAGTTTAGTTTGTATATTCCTTTTAAACCTTGCATAAATTAAAACAAAATTTACAGACCCGTTTATTCTTTACAATTCAATTTATATCCTGAATAAAATTTTGGATGTTCTAAACACACCCTCTTTCAATATTCAACATCAGTAAATTGTCCAGTACATGTATCTTTTACAATAAGTTTCTACAACCATAAATATGCCACCCGTAAAAAAGTAAACCTCACAACACAAAATTCCACAAATGTTTATAAAACAACAAAAATTTCAAATAAATTACCCGGAGAATTTATTAGACTTCCTTCCCGTCGGAGATGATTGCCAGAAAACCCCTCGGCGTTGTTTCCATTTACTGTGCTGTTCAGCGGATCCACAGGCCTCTACCATCTGATACCTCTGCAAGCTATGTGCCTCTTCTTACAGTACCATTCCATATATCATGCATACAAGCTTGATTACTTGTGATGCTTACCCCCATACATCATGCATTCATTTAATAATTTTTGTTGCAGTAGCCGGACCTTTTTTTTATTTAATACGCACTACTCGTACTTCACGTCAATAATCAGAGGTCCGCTACTACCGTTTTATACTTGCAACCACTATATTTACTGTAACATTATTACACATACATAAAATACTCACAAAAAGCTTTATTATCGTAGTCTGAATCGGTATTTAGCACTTTATCGAAGTAAAAGAAAAGAGAAAAAGGTCTTAATAACCTAGCTTGGGTATTTATATACTTCCAAACCCCCCTAGTGGACGCGCTTCCTTCGAAAAGCTTATTTTCAAAACGAATTCTAAAAATTTTGAACGTAACCGTTTCTAAATTCGTAAAATTTCTCTCGCCGTACTTGTTGTATACCTCGAATTCGCTTTCAACTTTCGCGTGTCCTAAGCTTTATGCATCTCAGTTCTAAGCATGTTTGTTATCTCGTTTAAAACCCCACTTGAGTTACAGAAAATCGATATTGTTGACATCCTGTCTTAACTCCACGTGTATATAGTACGTGCTTTTCAATTCCTTGCTTGCTTTATATCTGTCTCTATCCGTTATATATTGCCCATTGTCTATTTCTCTTGCTTTTTAAGATGTTTGTTACCCTAGCTGTTTATACCAACTGACGGTTGAAAATAATTTCTATGAAATATTATCGTAACTGACGTTGGCTTTTCCAACGAATACATTTGCCTAGAAAATTATTGATTTTCTTACGCAAACACGTTGCCTTATGCTTATATGTGTTTGATTAAGTAAATTATGGTTAATTATGCGTATCCTTGAACTTCTATTTGCTTTGAAGCTTTTTTCCTTTATGTAATTATAATATTCCAATTAATAAATATAAAAATACCCTAATACTCGTTCGTTTTCACTACATGAATTAAATTAATTTGACGCGTAAATACTTTGCTCTTTTCTATATACAGGGTTGTTGAAGTTTTATTGTTTTACACTTACTTACCCCTTTGAATCCACAACAACATATATATATATATATATATATATATATATATATATATATATATATGAATGGCCTCGCGTTGGGGCATCGTTGAAAGAATGCTGCGACAACGCCACGTTAAGAGCCTTACTAAAAGAGTACTGTGATACAAATATAATATAATATAATATAAAATTTGAAATTGTTGACTTACCTTTTTTTTAACTTTGCCTGGCTAGCTCGACGGAATTGACAGTTTTCAAAGTGCAATCAAACACAGCAAAATTATAGCATTTATACAATATGAAATATTCTCTCATATAAAAGCATATAGAATATTAACGACAGTTTTTTTCAAACATACAATAATTTTAAAAAGAGTGTTCCTTGGCTTATTTTAAATTTACAGAATTAAATTTCTACTTTTATGGATGGTTTACCTGGTTGAAATTATTCCCAGACTTAAAAGATTTGTTTTGGCCAAAAATTCTTGACAGATAATCTATTAAATGGTCATTGTATTTCGAACTCTGAACACAAACTTTCCTGGCAAAAAATTCTCACAAAAGGAATAATATATGATTAGCACTTGTTATTGTATCTTAAATTAAATACAAATACTCCAATATCAGTTAAAAATAAATCTAAAAGTAATACTTGCAAAATTCACAAAAACGCTTTTAGTAATTGAATATCTTATTACTATAAATTAACGTTAAATCAGCTTACAAGATTTTCCATGTTTAAAATCCTTATTTTAAACAGCAGTTGCCAAAGTACATTGCTTATAAAATTTTTAAAATAGCGTTATATTGAAGAATTTTCCCTATCTTGATTGTAATTAATAAATTTCATTTTGTTTGTAATTTGCATTTATAACATCACTTCCATATTCATTGTACCATCGTAGTTATTAAATTACAGTATGTTTACTGCATACTTCAAGTATCATCTTCGCAAAGCAACAGCTCACGACCTAAATCAAAATACCATTTTGCCATCGAATGTATGAATCGAATGAATTCCTTAATTAATAAACGCTTAATTGTATATACAAATTATCTATTTTCTAGAACCTAGTAGAATGTGTATGGAACATTATGATGCAAGACTCGCATAAAAACTTATTAGCGTCTAAAATCGCGACGTTTATTACCTCGTAATCTCGTTTTATTGAATCATGATGCGCGCTGTTTGTCCTTGTTTAACACATATACGATTATAGCGACGTATTGCTTCTCTTCTACAGTGAATGCGAAGATCATAAATATTTTTTATCGATTCCTATTACACTTTCTAAATACGCATGACTAATATTCTTGAAAATTTTTTATTTAAAATAAATTTTTGTAATCCACAGGGTAAGTAATTTAAAACTTTAATTGTTTTTTCATGCAAAAAGGGTTGCACTTTATAGAAAATATTTGCTTTTAACATCAAAACGTGTTTTTTATACACCTATTACGGTTAGAATTGGGGTTTCAAATACACGAAGTTACTTATTTTTATCCAAATGCGTAAAGATAGTACCAGTCTATGATATTTACAGCAAATGAAAAGCATTTTTATCAAAAATGTAATGATAATTAATAAATGAAAATAAATGGCTTTGTATTTATCTTAAAATGATTAAGATGCGTTCGCATTGAATGCGTTTTACGGTATCCTGCAATTAATTATTTTTACACATACAACTCACCTTACTTGCTATTTATCTTCAATACGCTTATATCATACAGGGTGATTATTTATACACGCACAATTGAATTTTTTGTTTTGAATTTTAATGAATAAAAATACGCTTGTATTATACAGGGCGTAACCACGAATTTACGGAAATTTCTATTTTTTCCGAATTCTATTACATTTTAGTGAGATTTATTTTTAGAATTTGGATTTCAATAACCTCTTTTGACCCCTTATCACGTCAATATATATATATAACTAAGGTCATAAAAGGGCATTAGCAAGCTCAAATTTATATTTATGTCAAATTAGAAAGTGCATAAATAGGTCACGCAAAGTTTGAGCCATATTTGAACAAAATCGGTTCGTATTTGACAAATTACCAGTAAATATTAGGGTTAGTTGAATATAGCATAAAATTTTATTGTAAATATTAATTATTAATAAGTTAGGAGACATAATTTGAGGGACATAATTACTTAAATGCATGTATAACGTAAATTACAGTAAGCATAATTAATATTTGTTTTAATATTCTAAATAATAAAAGATTTCAGGTTGATAGCATATTTAAAGCGGCAGTCGTTATTTAAGCTGCACGTGTTATGCATTCTAAAAACTTTATAGTCGTAAACAGATAACGAACATAAAATCTCGTTAACACATGATAGCTGGAAAAATATTATGAGGACAAGGTACAGGTGCAGACAGCACGTACAAAAATAATATCGATTTATAGAGAAAACACTTTAGTTTGCATGCTTTAGTAAAAAAGGGAGCATAACAGATGTTTAGTGAAACGTTTGACTTTGAAAGGCTTGATAAACAAGGAAGTTAGGAGCTAGTGAGAGGGACGAAGACACACTATGTTTTCAGAATAAATCGAGCAGTAAGGGTATAGAAATCTAGGAATATTTTACTAACAGAGCACGACAGTTACATTAAATAAACAAGAGTAGGATAGACGACGATAGCGGGGGTTAGATAAAACAGCGCTTGTGGATAAGCGGGAGAACAATGTATACAGTGGGCGTATTGGAAAGGCTAGAAATAAATCGACAATTGTTAAGGTTTCGCGGAAGACAGCGCTGGGTAAAATTTTTAATGAGGATTTTGGAGAGAGAATTTCCTAGATATTGACGATGGGTAGGAAAGTGTACGTAAAATTTTTCAAGGATAATTGGATGTTTGTGGAAGTGTTTAACCGTTGGCTTGTTTGCGCGGTGATACTAGGAAAAGTGCGACAGAGGTGATGGAAATTGATGTAGGGGGGTAGTTTTTGGAGCTGATATAAACTTGTAGGAGGTGGTGAATCGCTCTTATACCTTGGCTATAAATAATCAAAATTATAAAGCAAGTAAGTACAAGTTTAGTACTGGGTGTTTGAAGACGGCGTATGTACTCTGTGTACCGAGTAAATGTATGGATGGACCAGCAAGTGTACGGGAGCATGGTAGTACCGTGCACTTGTGTGAAAGAATTTAAATAGAAACTGTGTGTTCCTGATGGTGAGAGGCCACCTGGAAACAGTATCTGAACGTGCAGTCGAGAAGGAGGATCACGTTGGAGATGGTGTCCATATAAAAAACCTGGAGACACTATTTAAACGAGCAGTCGAGAAGGAGGATCACGTTGGAGATGGTGTCCATGTAGAGAGCACTTGATACAAAAATCCAGGTAACTCTACTCATAAAACCTTTGTTTGTTTTTGTTGGTGATTTTCTGGGCGACAATTTAGTGATTCTGTGTATTTATTGTCATAAAGACATTTTAATTGATGAGGACCAAATGAAAATTTGATGTAATAATTTGTTGATATCACTTGAAGGTGAAAACTATAAATTTTGTAAAAGGTAAAAGGGTTTTAGGAAATTGCAGTGCCGTTGTTAGTACGTAGATAAAAGGAGGTTTACTATGAGCTCGTATTTGACCTGAGGTATAAAGTAAAGATTGGAAATAAGCCCAGTTACTTTGTTTCAGGATTGATGTAGTATAATTTTAAATTAATTTTCTTTAAACTGAGCTATTATTTACCACAAGTAATAACATGTTTTTGAGCTTGAAGTACATGAAGGATGTAAATTAAATTGATACGCAACGAATTGGAAATGATAATAAATATTGATGTACTTTCGGCAGCCAGCGTTATTTTTTAGTAGGTTAGGATTTTTAGGGAACGAGGGAGCAGCCGTGGCGAATATCTCTGAGGGAGCTGGAGGTTTTGGCGTCCGAGTGAAAAGCATCTTTAGAAAATATTGTTATTAAATGGTATAAATTGTAAGTTTAGGTGGAAGGGCTTCAATTTTAAATAGGTGGAAAATTTTGTAATTACATTAAAAAATTTTGGGGAGTTTCCGAAGGTACGCAAGTTATAGGATCCCCCATCTATTATACATATAAAACTAATATCTGTATTAGGAAATGTTAGGACAGTGCAACAATGTCGTTGCAACATTTTATTACATTTTATTATGATGATTTCAGTTCCCACGAGTGGAAACGCTACAAAGTAGCACAAGGATAAGTGACACTGCAGATGTCAGGTCACAGTCGGATGTCACGTACCGAGATTACGCAGAATAAGCCTGCAACATTGTAATTATGAATAGCTTTTAAGATAGCAACTATGTATCATAAAGTGTAAGCGGACACTACGTCCGCAGGTTCCCACAGAATTGTGAGGGGGAGAAAGTTATATAAGGACCAGGAGCTCCACTCCTAGTCAGTTCATCAAACGTTCAGCTTTTACCTTGCAATTCGTAAGATAACTCATTGTACAATTAATTAATGTATTTCGACTTAGACTTATTATTCAAGTTTGTTAAAATTCAATAATTAACTTCTGTATAAAGCCAAATAAATTTGTTAAAGTTCAAAGAAGTCTTTTTAAAAAGGACCGCTCGAAGCCACGAACCTTAACTGGCGCAGTCGTACGGATGTCAAAAGGGCACTAGCGAATCCAACTTCGAGGAACTGGTGGTCCGGGAATTTCAATTCCGATTTTGGCAGAACAAAACAAAAAGTTGGAGGAGAAACACGCATCGCTCAAGTCCAGCAGTTGAAGGAGAAACAAGCATAGTTCGAATTCAACAAAAGAAAAAAATTGGAGGCGATACAAGCATAGATCAAATCCAAGAAGCCAAAAGAAAAACAGAAACAAAGAAAACAAATCAATGAAAGCAACAAAGCAACTAGTGTAAGTTCATTTTCCTAAACCAATTGAAATTTATTTTATTATTAACAAAGACAATTGATATTTGCTAGTTTATGAATTTATTTATGTATATGTTCACTATTGTTACAAATATTTTATGCCATTTTTTGAAAATAATCGACTTAGCAATTGCTAGAGATTATCTTCAAACCTTTATTGAAATTTTATTATTATTTTACTTGTATATATGAAAAACTTATGAAAACTTGAGACAACAAAAAATTCTGAGACTAAGAACTGAGAAAAATTATTCTGAAACAAAAACTAAAGACAATTATTAAAAAAGTCGCAAAGCGCAAGAGACTAGATCACGTTTTAACTAACGTAAGAAAAATTCTTAGAAACAAAACCAAACCTCTTAAGATCGCGGAATTAAATCTTAACTGGCGCGGAAAAATTTTTAAAAAAACCTCTAACTCAAAAACCTTAACTGACACACAAATTTTTTGAATTTTTGAATCAAAACTTAACTGGCGCAACAAATTTTAGAATTTTTGAATTAAATCTTAACTTAACTAACACAAGAAATTTTTAGAACTTCTAATTCTACAATCCCAACTAACACAAGAAATAAAAATTCTAATCCCACAATAAAAAAATTAACTGACGCACAAAATAATTTAAAATACACCAAGAATAAAAACGCAAAAGCAACACCACGATTCAAATTCAAATACCATCCATAAATAGACAAATCACATTCTATTATTAAAAACAACATTTTAATACGAGAAATAACGAAGCGCGAATTCAAATTGAACGCAAAACTAACACTCATACTTCATAGAAACTAACCTTGAATAAATACGCATAAAAATCTAATTATAAATCACATCAAAAGCTATTTAAATACATCGCGAAACCTTTCAGAATTCAAGCATTGTAAACAGCATAAAATTACAATCGGAAACTTTATTTAAGTATCAATCTAAAACCAACTCAGGAAGAGAATAAATAAGTACGGTACTAAAACGCAAATTATAGCGTAAAAATCTTACTGCAATAAATTAAAGACGCACAAATTGTATTGTATAAAATCACTGCGAGTAATAAATTACACCCACGGTAAAATTAAAAATAACTTATAATAGAGACGCAAATGCAACTAAGTGACTAACAACATCCTGTAGCAGATAACAACATTGTAAGCATTGCAGACACCTTACAATCGCATAAGCCAACGAAAGAATTATTACGCACCTAAATAAAATCGACATAATTAAAAATTAGAGAAGTAATAACTGACGCAAATAACGCAAAACATTCACACCGAAATTACCACAAAAAATAACCCAACCTATTGAAACTTCGGAAATTAAAATTAAAAATCAGCAAATCAAAAGAAAACTCAACCAAACTAATACCAAGCGTAAAACTCATTAAATAACACCCAAAAACTACAAAATAAAACCAAATATTTTCAAAAAAAAAAATATATTTTTTTTTACTTTTTTAAAAATTACCCAAATATTACCCCAGCCAAGATGACTAATGAAATAAAGCTGTACCTCGAAATGATCCCAAGCTTTAATGGAAATGACACCTGCTTACTCATCAATTACATTTCAGCCAGCGAAATATTCTTAAAGACCTTTTATAAGCCAGGCGATAACGACAGAAACACTTTACTGATCCGCCTCATTACCAGTAAACTAACCGGAAGTGCACTAACATTAATAGCCAGTCGCGAAGACGTAGACGAATGGGAACAATTTAAACGAATATTAATTGCATATTTCGGCGACCAACGGAACTTAAAATGTTTAGTAAGAGATTTAACCGGCCTGAGAATGAAACACAACCAGTCACCCTATCAATTTGGAATGAGATGCCAAGATGTAAGAAGCCTAATCTTGACAAAACTCAAAATCGAAGAAACCGACCCAAACGTGAGACTAATAAAAACTAAAATGTATGACGAGATCGCATTAGATACCTATCTAAATGCACTACCCGAAAGACTTTCTGATAAAATTAGATTTCAACATCCCCAAAACTTAGAAGAAGCAATGAATATGATAATTGAAGAAGAAAACGTAATGTACTATAGAAACCGACTATATAACCCCAACGCGAACAAAGCTACACGCCAATGAAAACTATACAACCCGCAAGACAAATAAATTCAGAACAAAAATTTAACCCGTTCAATGCACAAACAAACCAAACGCGAACAAATAATCCACAATTTAATAATTCAAACTTTAACAACCAATACAAACAATTTACAAAACCCACATTTTACGCGAACTTTTCAAAACCCACCTATCAACCAACATTTAACTCGAACTTTTCAAAACCCGCATTTCAACCGAGATTTAACCAAAATATAAATCAACAAAGACCAGCATTTAACGCGTATCCTAACAGAAACCCACCGATGATAAACACTAATAATCCCAATAATTATTACAAACCTACACCAATGGATACCTCATCTGGTAACACCAGACCTAACACAAAAATAACGCATATAAGACCAAACTCCAATCAAAACGCACTTTCACTTCAGAAGAGATATTTCATCAGGAAGTGGAAGAGTATGAAGATGACCAGAATAATAATAATCAACCGTGTACGAATAACGAACAAAATCGGTCAAACCATTATGAACGCGAAGAACCACACGAAAATTACGAGGAGGACGAAAGAGAACAGATGTTCAAATTTTCCATGGACCATTTTATAAACGACCTAACGTAATCAATCTAAATAATATGAATCACTTTGTATTACCCTATATCGAAATACCCCACGCTGAATTTAAATTACTAATCGATACCGGATCTTCAAAAACATTAATAAGCCCGCGAACAGTAAAAAAACATTATTTAAACTATGTAGAGAGAGAACCCTTTAAAATTAAAACCGCCCATCAAACAACCATACATCAATTCGTAGCAAACATACCTTTACCAAAAACCTTTAACGTAAAGATGAAACACAAATTCTGCATATTTGAATTCAATGACAAATATGACGGACTATTAGGAATGGACCTTCTAAGAAAATTAGGAGCCAACATAGATATCAAAAGCCGATTATTAAGAACCAAGTATGGACAAATCCCCATAAATTTCAAAATAACCAAATAGACGAAAAATATACATTAGAACCCCGAACAGAAAAAAAAATAAGAATCCCTGTAAATTCAAATAAAAACTTAGGAATAATAAACCACATAACTTTTCAACAAGGGTAGAAACCCCAACCGCATTAGTAAAATCAAAAATAATTACGCCACAACAACAATATTAAACTCGAACGATTACCCCGTAGAACTATCTTTAACAAATCCGATAAACGTAGAAGAATTAAACTTTAACGAAATCGCAATAGATGAAACCCCAAACGAAAATTACAACTCCGCAGAAAATGATGAAATGTTAAAACAAAATTTAAATAATATCCGATTTAACCGCGACATAAATCACGAAGAGCAGAAAGCGATACAAAAATTATGTTATGAATACCGCGATATATTCCATTGCGAAGGAATACCCCTAACTTTTACAAATACAGTTAAACACAACATTGAGCTAACGGATAACAAACCCCTATTCACCAAAGCATACAGATTACCCCAGGCAAGTCAGGAAGAAGCTGACAGACAAGTAACCGATCTATTAGATCAAGATATTATACAACACTCCAATTCACCATGGAGCAGCCCCGTACTAATAGTACCAAAGAAACTAGACGCATTAGGAAAACGGAAATACAGAATGGTAATAGATTACCGCAAACTAAATGAAAAAACGGTAGACGATAAATACCCGTTACCGAATATCACAGAAATATTAGATAAATTAGGCAAATGCCAATATTTTTCAACGCTAGACTTAGCATCAGGATACCATCAAGTAGAAATGGAAGAAGGAGATACACAGAAAACAGCCTTTAGCACACCTAGAGGACACTACGAGTATAAACGGATGCCATTTGGACTGAAGAACGCACCCGCAACTTTTCAACGAGTAATGGATAACATACTACGAGGGATACACAACGAAAAATGCCTTGTGTACCTAGACGATATAATAGTGTATTCAACATCATTAGTGGAACACATAGAAAGATTAAGAGAAGTGTTCGAAAGATTAAGAACCGCAAAATTTAAAGTACAACTAGACAAAAGCGAATTTCTACAAAAGAAGTAACCTTTTAGGACACGTAATACACCCCAAGGAGTAATGCCAAACCCCGACAAAACAAACGCTGTATTAAATTACCCTATACCCAAAACGAATAAAGAAATTAAAGGATTTTTAGGCCTTAGCGGATATTACCGAAAATTCATAAAAGGTTATGCTCAAATAACCAAGCCCCTAACCAATTGTTTAAAAAAGGGAAACAAAATTGTACATACCCCAGAATTCATAAAAGCAGTAGATAAAATTAAAAGCATTTTAACAAATCACCCCGTATTAGAATACCCAGACTTTTCAAAACCATTCATTTTAACAACGGACGCATCAAATGTAGCCTTAGGCGCAGTATTAAGCCAAGGAACAGTAGGTAACGACAAACCCATCAGTTACGCATCCAGAACCCTCAACGAAACAGAGCAACGATACAGTACGATAGAGAAAGAATTATTAGCCATAATTTGGGCAACAAAGTATTTCAGACCGTACCTATACGGACGGAAATTCTATATATATACCGATCATAGACCATTAGTATGGCTATGCAAACTCAAAGAACCTAACTCGAAATTACAAAGATGGAGAATTAGACTAGAAGAATATGATTATGAGATCATATACAAAAAGGGAATTTACAACAATAATGCAGACGCTTTAAGTAGAATCCAACAACGCACTTGAGACAGAATCATTAGTAGGAAACGTAGACGAAACCGAAGTCAGAGAAGACCCAGAAGAAATGGAAACCATGCATTCGACACAAAATGACGAACCGGAAACCGCAATAAAATTTTAAACGAAGCTATAGACATGAAACCCAATCAATTCATAATCACAGAAGCTTTAAACAACCCCAACCCTGTAAAATACACGAAAGTGGATAATAAGAAAATTAACCAAGTTCAAATAACTAAAGACGACAATGAATCACAGATAATTAAAATATTAAAGGAATACACCCCTGAGAAAAAACGATTTTACTTTTATTTTAACACGGAAAACTTATACAAACGATTTTCAGAAATATATGTTAAACTATTTAACAATTCTGGCGAACTTATAAGATGCACAAGAAAATTAATAACATTAGACGACCCTGACGAAATAAATGACGTAATAAGAAACCAACACGAAGGAAAGACCAACCATCGAGGAATAAACGAGACTCTAAAACAAATTATGAGACGCTACTATTTCAAGGACATGAAAGAATTAACTACAGACTTTATCAACCAGTGCGAATTATGTGATAAAGCCAAATATGACAGAAAACCCCCCAAAGATACCCTTAATGTTAACTAAAACACCAGACAAACCTTTCCAGAAATTACATGCAGATACTCTAGTAGTAGAAGCACAAAGTTACCTAACAATCGTGGACGCATTTACGAAAATAGGACAAGCAATACCAATCACTTCTAAAAATAGTATAGACATAACCCAAGGATTTCTACACTATTTTACATTTTACGGAACACCCCGAAACAATAACGTTAGATAACGGAAGCGAATTCAAAAACGAAACAATTCAAAACACTTTAGAATTACACAAAATAAAGATTCACTTTATAACGGAAAACCACCCTGAATCAAACGGACTAATTGAAAGACTACATTCAACCCTATTAGAACAGATCAGATTATTAAAAATAAATTACAAGAAAGAACACATAACCAATTTAATGTCATACGCATTAATCGCGTATAATAACACGATTCATTCAACTACAAATTTTACACCCTTAGAACTAACCTTAGGACATTCAGATTCACGCAACCCCTAAGATATACAGTATAACAAAGAAATCTATCAGCAATAAGCTAAAGACCACAAAGGAAAAAAAATAACCTATGACAAATTAAAAGACAAATTAGATAACGATAAAGAACGCATTACCGCGACCCGTAATAAAAACTCAGACATAAACAAATTTTCCATAGGACAAACCGTATTCGAGAAAAAATTACCAAAGTAAAAAACACAAAACGGCACCGAGAAATTTAGGACCCTTTAAAATCAAACGAATATCCGAAAAAACGTAGCCGCGATAGACGACGGCAAGATAACAAAAATGTTCACCTCAAAATTTAAGACACCCTGTACTTTCAGATGGACAATCGTCACCCTTACCGTCAACATCCACCCAGGTAGAACGTACACAGAAATTATAATTGAAGACATAAAAAACAACCCCGGTATACTACCAATTAAATTAGGCAGTATGCAAAACACTATATATTATTGGACCTTTGCACAAAAATTCGAATTAACCGAACTAAAACGAGAACTTTAAATAATCAAAAATAATTATTTTCGACTAAAACAATCAATGGACACAACAAAATTCGGAAAAGAATACGCAATAGAAATGATGAACTACGACAGTATAACAGAAAGTATTTTGAAAAATATCGAAGACAAATTTAATCGACTAATACCTACAGAGCAGATGACAAGAAAACGAGGACTAATCAACGGATTAGAAACGTAATTAAAGCAATTGTAGTATAAAAGATTTTGTAATTTTATATTTCTTTATCCTCGTGACTATCAGCTATAAATCAAACCTCCCAATTTTCTAAACCTTAATCTGATATCACGGGGTCGAGAATTTCTTCTTTTTCTTTTAAGCCCAAGGTAATGTCGGATGGAAAATGGCTTGAGACAAAGAAAACTCTTAAGATATAAACGGCTAGTCGAGTGTTAGCTCTGGGTAGATCATGAGCTTGGGTCATGGGTGAATAATAGACCAAAAATATATTTAATGAGCGCCACCGTATTTTTTTAATACAATAACCAACAAAATTTAACTGTGCTTGTATAAGGGGAATGCGGAAACCTTATCTTAACACCACTAACATAGCCATAAAACTTGAATTTCACTCTTTCGGACACACTTACCAAGACCTCAACCACCAGATGTCATACAGATGTCTCAGCTTTACCTGTGAACAAACAATAGCACAACATGGACACCATTTGTGTCCTCAAAAACATTTGTCAAAAATAGAATAATAGAATTTAGGCATCTAAAATATACTGAGGGAATTTATTTTCATTATACACACTTTTTACTTAAGGAGGACTTGCACTATTTTCTTTTTTATTAAATGTCGAATAATAAAACGTCTTTCAAAAACCAAAAGAATTCTATTTGAATAAATGTCTGATTATATACAGGTGACTGCAATATTTAAGTTTGTATCATTGTCATATTTTTTCATAATAATTCTAGTGAAATTTAACATTCAAAATTAAGATCTATAAGTAGATCATTTCTATAAGATTTAATTAGATAGACATGTAATTTATTAATTGTTCATAACACATAAGTTTATCTTAATCATAGAAGTACCCTTGATTATTACAACAAAGATTGATTATCAAAGAGCAGAGATTGTAAAATGCAAATATTCTAATTTAATTGTAATCTACTAAAAACACGCGAATTTCCTACACCAATGAAAGTGCTTTTACATAACCTGAAAGTCTTTAAACATAATGTAAAATTAACCAAGACAGCATATAGCGTCTAGATTAGAAAACAGAATCTACAATATTTTTTGTCTGACATCAGTTGTCATTCTGAATTTCTTAAAATACATTGTTTGAATGCGTGTGCAAACAAACTGACAAGCTAGATACTTATTCGTTAATGTTACTAACTTCTAAAAAACTACTTTATATTTTCGTTACTCAAATAATCAACGTTGGATAATTCATAATAATTTACTATAATATCAAAGCTATCGAAAGTTACAAACACTCACGTGCATCCAAATGTGCTGCAGGTGCCAGGCCTTGACGTCAGCTGTTGTATATTTCCAGCGTAATATCCGTGTGTTATTAGTCATCGGTAAGTTTGAAATATCGAGATCCCATGTAGAATGAACGTTTACTTTACTGCGTATTAAATTAAATAGAACGAAACCATAAATCTTTGCTTTAAATTACTGCTACGAAAATTTGTTTTAGTTTATTATCGAAAATTGTTGTTGAAGATATGTCCTCAAGATATTGCACTAAGATGAAAAATATTAGTATAATTTATTGTATTATTATATACCAACTGTCTCAAATGATGTCCAAAAGAGGTTCCATATTAATCAATTAATCTTCTTTCTAACTTTGTTAGAAGCCACGTGTTTCGACAGGGCCATTTCGACTTTACCTCGTCTGCAAAAGCGGCTTGCGCTCTCGGACGTTGGGAATAAAGTGCCGACTAACAACTTGACAGCGCTTGGCAACAAACTTCAGAGTATATATATATATATACTAGAATCTATGGGTTACTACGAATATTATATATTAATTTTTATTGGTTGATAATTCACAAATTAAATGCTTTAAATTATAGCTGTTTTATTTTTATTTTATTAAACTAAATGTAACTAGGAAAAAAATACGTTACACAGCCTCTTCCCAAGAGAAAAAATTCGAGGTATAGAAGAATTTTTTCTAACAAAAAATTTCTACGATTGAAGCATCAAAATTACTCATATTAACCGTATAAACGTCTAACAATTCACAACAAAACAGCACAATCTTTAACTATAACTAACGATGAGTTTAACCAAAAAAAATAAGAATCATTCACTAATTGATATGGGGGGAATATTAATGCATGGGAACGAGTGATCAGTAACTACGCGTACTACACGCCTATAAAGGAACAAATTCGGGGAGTCATAATCGGTATTTACTTCAATCAGTTAAGAATATTTAGGGGAATCTAACACTCAGTAGATGCATGTTATCTATAGTTACAAACGCAACAACCATATCAAAGTCAAAAATTTTACCTAAAGCGAAAAATATTTTACTATAAATCAGAACTGTAATAAACAAAATCTATAGTATGACAAAATTACTACTAAACAAAAATCTGTACAACGAATACTCTTCTCTACTTTACTATATCTGTCCTAAAAATTTATGTACATAACTTTCCAAATGCTGATTATATTTAAACTAATTGATGAATTTAATAAGTACCAAAAACTGTTAGTTACAAAGTCCATTCACGAAACAAATCTCTAATACTCGAGAAACAGACAAAGTATTAACAACACCTATCCATCAACAAGATACCTTTAATCTTTGAGTGAGCACCTCACAACATTTTCTGTAAGATCACTATTCTACAGACTCAACTATCTCTCTCAAAAATTCTATAACTTCAGTGATTCATCTCCAAAGAACTCCAAAATCACTAATAAATCATAAGTTGAGCCTACTGGGAGACATCCACCAGCGACTCACCAAAAAACTCTTCATGAACTATCTTAGCTCATGTACACTCTCAATAAGAATAAGCACATCAGGCCTAGTCTCACACTACTAAACCAAAACTCAAGCATTCCTTTAATGCTTAATATACTATCACACTCTAACTATATAACTATATGCTTACTACTTTAATAAACATTCTCTTTATTCTCAAACATATACTTCATTACTAAATACGTATTTCTCCACTGAATACATACTCTTCACTATATACATGCAACATCTCTAAGCATATGCTGCACTCTCAAACACCTCAATAAACGTATCACCATTCAAAATCCATAAACACATCCTTGTCGTCATCAAAAATATCATTTAACACATGCAATATCTAAATCAACAAATTTATGAAGCTCTATCACTACTAAAACCAAAAATTACTTTAAGCAAATCAAAAAAAATTTTACTGACTTTAATCTTGTCCTACTTAAGAATTTAAAACACGGACCAAAAAGAATTACGACTGACATCAACTATAATTGGAAGTACTTAAGGATCAGAAACATTTTTAACATCTTCAACTTCATCTTCACCTATCGCAGAATTATCGATACTAAACATTTTCTTTGACTTAAATTTGAAGATATGGTAAATGAAAAAAGGGGAAATTTGAATACGAAATTATTTTCTACTTTACTTCATGATAACTATTAATAACTGTTCTGGTACACTCTTACTCTACCCATAATCAAACTGTCGATATAAACTAAAGTGCTTCAAACTAAATAAGCAAAACGACTTACATCATAACTGACTTCAAATAATCTCAAGTGACGATGCTAAAACTGCTAAAGCGACAAACTTACCACGATTCTCGTATAGACTGACATAACACTGAGCGACCAACCCTTCCCGAGTTTCGTCTAGACTAACATAACGCTACGCGATGAACCACAACAATCCTCGCTTAGATCTAACTTAACTCAACATACTACGTTGCAACGCGGATATGCATAAAAATTGCTACTCAAAACAAATCAAATCAAACCAAAACGTGCCGATGCACAAGAGCAATCTTCAAACTATATTTCAACAGTAAAAACTTGTGTACCATTAATCGAACAACTAATATAACTAATAATACTGAAAGATGAACCTACTATCGATGAAATACATCCAGAATCAAATAAACTTGTAATATCCATATCAAACAACTTTAACACTTTATCTAGAAACAGGAATTTCGCTACTCAACTTCTGTTCCTTTACTCGTTGAGTTGGACACGACGGACAAGTGATACTAGTCACTCCCTTACGACCACAACCATAACAAAATAATCTCTTGAAAGATCTACAGACACTAAAAGTATGTCCATAACGTGAACAATTCCAGCATATCAATTTATGTCTAATAAAAGAGTTACCTACTCCACTCGTTTCTGTCATTGGGGTAGCAGAATTAAGAACTTGAACTGGGGAATGCGAAGACGTAGGGGTATAAACACGACTTAAAGCATTCTGAAATGAACTAGTGGTTTTGTTTCTAAAATGTGGATTAAAATAATTAATAGGCTGTTTGTGACTATATGATGCAGCTGAAACAGACTTATGTTTACTTAAAGAAGCTTCTTCTAACTTCTTACACAATTTAACTAACGTACTAATATTCTCTATCTCTGTAAGAGCAAGGTGCTGAATGAAATATGGTAATAAATTTTTCTTGACTATTCTAACTTTAGTATGTTCTGCAGGAATAATAGGTAATCGGTTAAATAAACTTTCCATATTAGCAATGAACAAGACTACTGATTCACCGTTCTTCTGTAATCTATTTTTGATTTTCTCCCAAATATCGTCCTCAGGATGTGCTGGTAAGAAATCTTCTTTTAATCTACTAACCAATGAACTCCAATCTGTTGATGAACTACGAACGCAACGATACCATACCAAGGCATCACCGGTAAACAATTCAACTGCAGAATTAAACAATTCCACTTCAGATACCTTTCGGGACTGTGCAATGTCACTAATGTTTTCTAAAAATTGATATAAGAGAGATGGGTTTCCTGAATATTTTATCGACCAAGATCCAATAGGGACTGACTGTGTGACATATGTGACCGTTGGAATGGGCACATTAGATGCAACAATAGAATTTATGCTAATATCATTATGATTTGAACTTGAATCTTTATTTAATTTCCCATGAAGGTCTGCTTCCACAACAAGAATAGTAGCCAAACTTTCATTTTTAAATAACACAACTTCCTCAAAGTTTTCTTTAGGGAGCTTTAACCGTTGAATTCTACCTGTAAGATGTATTAATCGTGACCTTATCCTTTTAAAAATAGACTCTGCGGGATCATCAATAATTTCTAACAAAACATTTTTAACTGACTCTATACTAGACTCAATCTCTTCTTTCTCTACTTCAAAATCCACTTTATAGCTTGAAGGATCTATCAAACAACCGGGTTTATCTGTTTCTTTGGCCAACAACCTCGCTAAAATTTTCTTTTTATCTGAAACTGGTCTTGAATTTTCAATGCCTCTAATGTTCAATTCATATTCTAACTCATTTTTAAGTAAATGAACGATGCTATAAGTTTCTGCCATAATTAAATATCTGAATTTCTCTAAGGTATCCCAACTATATAATTTTTGAAGATGAAATCACAAACAAAGGGATGTCCTAACAATATAAAGAACCCACTATAAACTGTAACAAACTGTTACAAAAATGAAACTAAAAAATGACATTACTAGAATCAAAGCGAACCTCACTCGCTGAATATAAGTGTAATGAAAATAACTACAAAATGTTCCAGCCTCTAAGTGAAATTATTACCAGCCTCTAAATGAAATTTTTCCAGCATCTAAATGAAATTATTCCAGCCTCTAAATGAAATTATTCCAGCATCTAAATGAAATTATTCCAGCCCCAAGTGAAACTATTCGAGCCCCAAGTGAAACTATTCGAGCCCCACGTTGTGAGCGCAAGTGTAGTATAAAAAGATTTTTGTAATTTTATATTTCTTTATCCTCGTGACTATCAGCTATAAATCAAACCTCCCAATTTTCTAAACCTTAATCTGATATCACGGGGTCGAGAATTTCTTCTTTTTCTTTTAAGCCCAAGGTAATGTCGGATGGAAAATGGCTTGAGACAAAAAAAACTCTTAAGATATAAACGGCTAGTCGAGTGTTAGCTCTGGGTAGATCATGAGCTTGGGTCATGGGTGAATAATAGACCAAAAATATATTTAATGAGCGCCACAGTATTTTTTAATACAATAACCAACAAAATTTAACTGTGCTTGTATAAGGGAATGCGGAAACCTTATCTTAACACCACTAACATAGCCATAAAACTTGAATTTCACTCTTTCGGACACACTTACCAACCTCAACCACCAGATGTCATACAGATGTCTCAGCTTTACCTGTGAACAAACAATAGCACAACATGGACACCATTTGTGTCCTCAAAAACATTTGTCAAAAATAGAATAATAGAATTTAGGCATCTAAAATATACTGAGGGAATTTATTTTCATTATACACACTTTTTACTTAAGGAGGACTTGCACTATTTTCTTTTTTATTAAATGTCGAATAATAAAACGTCTTTCAAAAACAAAAGGAATTCTATTTGAATAAATGTCTGATTATATACAGGTGACTGCAATATTTAAGTTTGTATCATTGTCATATTTTTTCATAATAATTCTAGTGAAATTTAACGTTCAAAATTAAGATCTATAAGTAGATCATTTCTATAAGATTTAATTAGATAGACATGTAATTTATTAATTGTTCATAACACATAAGTTTATCTTAATCATAGAAGTACTTCCTTGATTATTACAACAAAGATTGATTATCAAAGAGCAGAGATTGTAAAATGCAAATATTCTAATTTAATTGTAATCTACTAAAAACACGCGAATTTCCTACACCAATAAAAGTTCTTTTACATGACCTAAAAGTCTTTAAACATAATGTAAAATTAACCAAGGCAGCATATGGCGTCTAGATTAGAAAACAGAATCTACAATATTTTTTGTCTGACATCAGTTGTCATTCTGAATTTCTTAAAATACGTTGTTTGAATGCGTGTGCAAACAAACTGACAAGCTAGATACTTATTCGTTAATGTTACTAACTTCTAAAAAACTACTTTATATTTTCGTTACTCAAATAATCAACGTTGGATAATTCATAATAATTTACTATAATATCAAAGCTATCGAAAGTTACAAACACTCACGTGCATCCAAATGTGCTGCAGGTGCCAGGCCTTGACGTCAGCTGTTGTATATTTCAGCGTAATATCCGTGTGTTATTAGTCATCGGTAAGTTTGAAATATCGAGATCCCATGTAGAATGAACGTTTACTTTATTGCGTATTAAATTAAATAGAACGAAACCATAAATCTTTGCTTTAAATTACTGCTACGAAAATTTGTTTTAGTTTATTATCGAAAATTGTTGTTGAAGATATGTCCTCAAGATATTGCACTAAGATGAAAAATATTAGTATAATTTATTGTATTATTATATACCAACTGTCTCAAATGATGTCCAAAAGGGGTTCCATATTAATCAATTAATCTTCTTTCTAACTTTGTTAGAAGCCACGTGTTTCGACAGGGCCATTTCGACTTTACCTCGTCTGCAAAAGCGGCTTGCGCTCTCGGACGTTGGGAATAAAGTGCCGACTAACAATTTGACAGCGCTTGGCAACAAACTTCAGAGTATATATATATACTAGAATCTATGTGTTACTACGAATAATATATATTAATTTTTATTGGTTGATAATTCACAAATTAAATACTTTAAATTATAGCTGTTTTATTTTTATTTTATTGAACTAAATGTAACTAGGAAAAAAAATACGTTACACAATTACCGGAAATTTAGATAACCAAGACGCAGAATGCTGACAACGCGATACAACAATTGATAGAAAATCAAAACGAAGAAGCAATGAATATGATAATTGAAGAAGAAAACGTAATGTACTATAGAAACCGACTATATAACCCCAACGCGAATAAAAGCTACACGCCAATGAAAACTATACAATCCGCAAGACAAATAAATCCACAACAAAAGTTTAACTCATTCAATGCACAAACAAACCAAACGCGAACAAATAATCCACATTTTAATAATTCAAACTTTAGCAACCAATACAAACAATTCTCAGAACCAACATTTTACCCGAACTTTTCAAAACCCACCTATCAACCAACATTTAACTCAAACTTTTCAAAACCCGTATTTCAACCCAGATTTAACCAAAATATAAATCAACAAAGACCAACATTTAACGCGAATCCTAACAGAAACTCACCGATGATAAACACTAATAATCCAATAACTATTACAAACCTACACCAATGGATACCTCATCTGGTAACACCAGACCTATCACAAAAATAACGCACATAAGACCAAACCCCAATCAAAAACGCACTTTCACTTCAGAAGAGCTATTTCATTAAGAAGTAGAAGAGTATGAAGATGACCAGAATAATAATAATCAACCGTGTACGAATAATGAACAGAATCAATCAAACCAGTATGAACGCGAAGAACCACACGAAAATTACGAGGAAGACGACGAAGAGAACACATGTTCAAATTTTCAAATGGACCATTTTATAAACGACCTAACGTAATAAATCTAAATAATATGAATCACCTTGTATTACCCTATATCGAATTACCCCACGCTGAATTTAAATTACTAATCGATACCGGATCTTCAAAACATTAATAAGCCCGCGAACAGTAAAAACATTATTTAAACTATGTAGAGAGAGAACCCTTTAAAATTAAAACCGCCCATCAAACAACCATACACCAATTCGTAGCAAACATACCTTTACCAAAAACCTTTAACGTAAAGATGAAACACAAATTCTGCATATTTGAATTTAATGACAAATATGACGGACTATTAGGAATGGACCTTCTAAGAAAATTAGGAGCCAGCATAGACATCAAAAACCGATTATTAAAAACCAAGTATGGACGAATCCCCATTAAATTTCAAAATACCCAAATCGACGAAAAATATACATTAAAGCCCCGAACGAAAAAAAAAATAAGAATTCCCGTAAATTCAAATAAAAACTTAGGAATAATAAACCACATAACTTTTCAACAAGGAGTAGAAACCCCAACCGCACTAGTAAAAATCAAAGATAATTACGCCACAACAACAATATTAAACTCGAACGATTACCCCGTAGAAATATCTTTAACAAATCCGATAAACGTAGAAGAATTAAACTTTAACGAAATGGAAATAGATGAAACCCCAAACGAAAATTATAACCCCGTAGAAAAAGACGAAATGTTAAGACAAAATTTAAATAATATCCGATTTAACCGCGACATAAATCACGAAGAGCAGAAAGTGATACAAAAATTATGTTATGAATACCGCGATATATTCCATTGCGAAGGAATACCCCTAACGTTTACAAACACAGTTAAACACAACATTGAGCTAACGGAAAACAAACCCCTATTTACCAAATCATACAGATTACCCCAGGCAAGTCAGGAAGAAGCTGACAGACAAGTAACCGATCTATTAGATCAAGATATAATACAACACTCCAATTCACCATGGAGCAGCCCCGTACTAATAGTATCAAAGAAACTAGACGCATCAGGAAAACGGAAATACCGAATGGTAATAGATTACCGCAAACTAAATGAAAAAACGGTAGACGATAAATACCCGTTACCGAACATAACATTACATGTGATTTTCCAATGCTCCACTCGAAGGTACTACATTGGCCAGGAAGCGAGTTTTTTTTTTACCTGGAAAATTTTGAATGTTGCAGAATCCTTGCTGTTCCAAGCAAGGTAGCGATCTTTAACGTGCGTGACAACACTCACACACGGGACCTCCATTTTACCTCTCATCCGAACGAGGGTGTATTTTTGCGAAAAATTCTTGCCTAACATTTTTCAAGCGGACCATGTCGGGATTCGAACCCGGGACCTAGGGCGTAGTAGTCACACACATACCACTACGCTACGGAGCCGCCATTACCGAACATAACAGAAATATTAGACAAGTTAGGCAAATGCCAATATTTTTCGATTCTAGACTTAGCATCAGGATACCATCAAGTAGAAATGGAAGAAGGAGATACACAGAAAACAGCCTTTAGCACACCTAGAGGACACTACGAGTATAAACGGATGCCATTTGGACTGAAGAACGCACCCGCAACTTTTCAACGAGTAATGGATAACATACTACGAGGGATACACAACGAAAAATGCCTTGTGTAACTAGACGATATAATAGTGTATTCAACATCATTAGTGGAGCACATAGAAAGATTAAGAGAAGTGTTCGAAAGATTAAGAACCGCAAAATTCAAAGTACAACTAGACAAAAGCGAATTTCTACAAAAAGAAGTAACCTTTTTAGGACACGTGATAACACCCCAAGGAGTGATGCCAAACCCCGACAAAACAAACGCTATATTAAATTACCCCATACCCAAAACGAATAAAGAGATTGAAGGATTTTTAGGCCTTAGCGGATATTACCGAAAATTTATAAAAGGTTATGCTCAAATAACAAAGCCCCTAACCAATTGTTTAAAGAAGGGAAACAAAATTGTACATACCCCAGAATTTATAAAAGCAGTAGATAAAATTAAAAGCATTTTAACAAATCACCTCGTATTAGAATACCCAGACTTTTCGGTTTTCGAAACCATTCATTTTAACAACGGACGCATCAAATGTAGCCTTAGGCGCAGTATTAAGTCAAGGAACAGTAGGTAACGACAAACCTATCAGTTACGCATCCAGAACCCTCAACGAAACAGAGCAACGATACGGTACGATAGAGAAAGAATTGTTAGCCATAATTTGGGCAACAAAATATTTTAGACCGTACCTATACGGACGGAAATTCTATATATATATATATATATATATATATATATATATATATATATACCGATCATAGACCATTAGTATGGCTATGCAAACTCAAAGAACCTAACTCGAAATTACAAAGATGGAGAATTAGACTAGAAGAATATGACTATGAGATCATATACAAAAAGGGAATTTACAACAATAATGCAGACGCTTTAAGTAGAATCCAACTTAACGCACTTGAGACAGAATCAAGTAGGAAACGTAGACGAAACCGAAGTCAGAGAAGACCCAGAAGAAATGGAAACCATACATTCGACACAAAATGACGAACCGGAAACCGCAATAAAAATTTTAAACGAAGCTATAGACATGAAGCCCAATCAATTTATAATCACAGAAGTTTTAAACAACCCCAACCCTGTAAAATACACGAAAGTGGATAATAAGAAAATTTACAAAGTTCAAATAATTAAAGACGACAATGAGTCACAAATAATTAAAATATTAAAGGAATACACCCCGAGAAAAAACGATTTTACTTTTACTTTAACACAGAAAACTTATATAACAGAAATATATGTAAAACTATTTAACAATTCTGGCCCCGAACTTATAAGATGCACAAGAAAATTAATAACCTTAGACGACCCAGACGAAATAAATGACGTAATAAGAAACCAACACGAAGGAAAGACCAACCATCGAGGAATAAACGAGACCCTAAAACAAATTATGAGACGTTACTATTTCAAGGACATGAAAGAATTAACTACAGACTTTATCAACCAGTGCGAATTATGTGATAAAGCCAAATATGACAGAAAACCCCCAAAGATACCCTTAATGTTAACTAAAACACCAGACAAACCTTTCCAAAAATTACATGCAGATACTCTAGTAGTAGAAGCACAAAGTTACCTAACAATCGTGGACGCATTTACGAAAATAGGACAAGCAATACCAATCACTTCTAAAAATAGTATAGACGTAACTCAAGGATTTCTACACTATTTTACATTTTATGGAACGCCCGAAACAATCACGTTAGACAACGGAAGCGAATTCAAAAACGAAACAATTCAAAACACTTTGGAATTACACAAAATAAAAATTCACTTTATAACGGAGAACCACCCTGAATCCAACGGACTAATTGAGAGACTACATCCAACCCTATTAGAACAGATCAGATTATTAAGATTAAATTACAAGAAAGAACACATAACTAACTTAATGTCATACGCATTAATCGCGTATAATAACACGATTCATTCAACTATAAATTTTACACCCTTAGAACTAACCTTAGGACATTCAGATTCACGCAACCCCTACGATATACATTATAACAAAGAAATCTATCAGCAATACGCTAAAGACCACAAGGAGAAACTAAAAATAACATATGACAAAGTAAAGGACAAATTAGATAACTATAAAGAGCGAATTACCGCGACCCGTAATAAAAACTCAGACATAAACAAATTTTCCATAGGACAAACCGTATTCGAGAAAAATTACCAAAGTAAAAGACACAAAACAGCACCGAGAAATTTAGGACCCTTTAAAATCAAACGAATATCCGACAAAAACGTAGCCGCGATAGACGACGGCAAGATAACAAAATATGTTCACCTCAAAAATTTAAGACACCCTGTACTTTCAGATGGACAATCGTCACCTTTACCGTCAACCTCCACCCAGGTAGAACGGAAACAGAAATTATAATTGAAGACATAAAGAATAACCCCGGTATACTACCAATAAAATTAGGCAGTATGCAAAACACCATAGATTATTGGACCTTTGCACAAAAATTCGATTTAACCGAGCTAAAACGAGAATTTCAATTAATCAAAAATAATTATTTTCGACTAAAACAATCAATGGACACAACAAAATTCGGAAAAGAATACGCAATAGAAATGATGAACTACGACAGTATAACAGAAAGTATTTTGAAAAATATCGAAGACAAATTTAATCGACTAATACCTACAGAGCAAATGACGAGAAGAAAGAGAGGACTAATCAACGGATTAGGAAACATAATAAAAGCAATTACCGGAAATTTAGATAACCAAGACGCAGAACGCTATGACAACGCGATACAACAATTAATAGAAAATCAAAACGACATTAAAACCATAATTAGTAATCAAATATCGTTAACACAATCAACGATCATCAAATTTAATGAAACCCTTAGAAAACTAGTTAGAAATCAAGATAGTATAGCCGATCGAATAGAAACCTTAGAAAATAACATGCGAACTACTATGTTAAGCATGCGAGATTTAATCAGATTCAATACGATATATAACCAAATAATATCAACCCTAACTTTAATTCAACATATCCTAGCAACATTAGAAAACGCAGTAACCTTTGCAAAATTAAATACCCTACATTCAAGTATCATAGAACCAGTAGATTTATTAAAAGAATTATTGAGAATAAAAACTTTTATAACTAACAATAAATTACCTTTCGAAGTATTAGAATCAAACATTTTAATATTTGAAAAAATAGCCACAGTTAAAGGCTATGTAAAAATAACGATATAACATTTTTAATAGAAATACCAATAGTAGAGATTAACAGTTACAATTATTATCACTTATTTGCTTTTCCAATGAAAATGACTAGCACATACCAAGTTATTATTCCAAAAACCAAATTCCTATCCTTAAATGAACAAAGATATGGTTATACAAACGACAAATGTAATGAAGTCACACCCAATCAATACTTATGCTTATCATTAACAACCACAACAATTCAAGAAGACAGCCGTTGCGAAGTACAACTACTAAAATTTACCAATCACTATGAAAATTGTGAAGCCAAACCCGTATTAATCAACAACATGAAAATTCAGAAAGTAACGGAAAATAAATGGATAGCCATTTTCCCCACCGAAGTAATCGCAACAATGTATAGCAATCAAGATGAAAGTAATTTAGCATTAACCGGAAGTAAATTAATCACCCTTAAGGAAAATTGTTATTTAAAATTAAAAAATGAAATAATTTGAGTTTACCAAGATCCAGTACAAAGCAAGAAATTAGCAAATCTACCCGATCTGCAAATCAAGATTAACCAAGAAGAAGATGAAGAAACCCTTCAAAAACCAATGCAATTGGAACACCTGGAATTATACAACTTAAACCACGCCATGAAACTCATGGAAGAATATAAAGAAAAACTGAACGAGATCAAGACGCCCAAAGTGCACTATGATAATATTAGTGTATGGACAATTATATTGATTTTATTGACTATTTTATTGATCATTTATGTAACGTATAAAATATGTATTAGATTTAAGAATAATAAAGAAAACAGTTTTAGATTTAAGAAACCCAAACAAACAAATGTACCCCTAGAGAATATGAATTTTAAATGAGATTAAACGAAAACGAATTTAATTAAAAATCAAGATAAGGTAAAAAACCCTTAATTTTTAATGTACGTTGGGAGGAGTTATAGGATCCCCCATCTATTATACATATAAAACTAATATCTGTATTAGGAAATATTAGGAAATGTTAGGACAGTGCAACAATGTCGTTGCAACATTTTATTATGATGATTTCAGTTCCCACGAGTGGAAACGCTACAAAGTAGCACAAGGATAAGTGACACTGCAGATGTCACAGACGGTCGTCGGATGTCACGTACCGAGATTACGCAGAATAAGCCTGCAACATTGTAATTATGAATAGCTTTTAAGATAGCAACTATGTATCATAAAGTGTAAGCGGACATTACGTCCGCAGGTTCCCACAGAATTGTGAGGGGGAGAAAGTTATATAAGGACCAGGAGCTCCACTCCTAGTCAGTTCATCAAACATTCAGCTATTACCTTGCAGTTCGTAAGATAACTCATTGTACAATTAATTAATGTATTTCGACTTAGACTTATTATTCAAGTTTGTTAAAATTCAATAATTAACTTCTGTATAAAACCAAATAAATTTGTTAAAGTTCAAAGAAGTCTTTTTAAAAAGGACCGCTCGAAGCCACGAACCTTAACTCGCATCATAATTTTTTTATGACAGCCCTACAGTGGGGCTTCGATTTCAAATAAGAGAACACAGCATTTTATGTATCCCATTTCGTGGGGCTTTAAATAAGAGGAACACAGCATTTTATAACAGCCCAACAATGGGGCTCAACAATTTCAAATACACAGCATTTTATGGCACCCAATTTGTGGGGCATTAAATTAAAGGCGTTACAATAAAAGATTCATAGCAATATATATATATATATATATATATATATATATATATATTGATGTGTAGTTACCTCGACTGTTCCACTCTGCTCCGTTTCTAAACTTCTCTAAATATCGTTCGACAAACACCCCAAAATATTCGGAAAATCACACAAAACCGTCAATCGACTCTATCATTCCGCGAAAACCAGCACAACGAACTTTCAATTCTGGCTACGTCCACGCCTTCCACTTAAAACAAATATCTTTCATCTCTTTCCTACATATAGCGTCCTTTCACATTTATGCTTCCCTCCGATCGATATTCACCGTTCCTAAGACCAACTTGTTGCGCGTCTACCAATCAAATCACTCAAACTCTCTCGCTTGCTTTTAACCGATCCGTGTTTTTTGTTAAAATTCTTAGAAATTATTGATTTTTCTACCCTCTCCAAACAAATTTGTATACCGTCTCCCAACCATACTACCTCCCTGATTAAATCCTAAAAATATAGCGCTTCCCTCTCACATTCATACGTTCTGTTTCGTCTATTTTCCTCTATAACCGATTGGTTCTGGTTCCCTACTGTACGTCTTCATGATTACCTTGATGTCTTATAATGTTTCTCTGTCATACTTGTATGCTTTGATTTATCTTTGTTTATCTGCTCATTTAAAAGTCAACCAACTAACCAACACCTGTTATCTACGCTCCTTTACTAACACATACGAAATCGCTTTCTTTCTTTGTAAACTATCGATTCGTATTCTTTAACGACCACCTGCCTTTGCTGTATATTGCTTACACAAATATCCAACGGTCGATCTTTCTTGGAACACTAAATTTTATAGCCTCGTTCGTTAAGATAACGTTCCCGCTGTTTGTTTGTATGGTTTGAAATGTTTCTGGTTTTATCCTATGTTAACGAACACGAAAAGCTTTTAATAAATACAAGCGGTATTTATTTCGTGTTGCTTCTAAACCCTTATTATCCCAATTAAATAAATACACCTACAATTACTTTAACCATAAAATATCCTACGTTACCTAAGCTCTAATTTCTATTTAAAATACCTAATTATCTTACTACTAAATTTATCAAAGGCCCTCTAGCTTGACCCATGACTTTCTATATGTCTTGTTAATGTCTAATTAGGTTCTAATTACACATTTATATATATATATATATATATATATATATATGTATTATAAGTGAAATTGGTAGTTATTATAGATATGAAGGAGCAAATCTTTTATTAAAGTTACATACCTTCTATACCTTCTATACTCATTAATTGTAATTTTTATTATATAGAAATAGAATGATACATTGTATTATAGAATGTAGGGTAATAAATATCATCATAGTTTTACTAAGTATAGAATAGGACAATGACTTTGTAGCACATATGCAAGTTGACACAATCAGGTAAAGAACAATGAACTGCTACCAATCAGACTTATTTATAATTACATAGAAGTAAAAACATTGTATATTATCAAGAGAATAAAAAGCAAAAGCAAACTTGTACTTAAAGAATATAAATATTTAAGTTGTTCGTGAATAAAACAAGATAATTAAAATAATAAAAATAAATTTGATAGTTGTAGTTCTTGAATAAAGTTTTTAAAAAGACGCTTCCAAGGACTCAAAATCTCTCTGGCGCAGCGAAACAGATTCAAGAAGGGCACAAATATTTCCAAAATCGTAAACTGGTAACTGTGTGCTAGAATTAAACCTAAAGATGTGAAAAGTTGCAAACTCAACCAAATTCATTCCCGAAGTAAGGCTATGGAACGAACAATAAAATTATTATTCTGTAGTTCATCTTCCTTTATCATTTTTTTTCAATTTCATATTGATTTTAGGAATTGAGAATTGAAAAAAATTTTTATGTACATTTAATTGTTGTAACAATTATTCATTGAGTGCCTGAAGTTGTTGAAATATTGAAGTGAGAGCAAACTATTCCTAAATACTTTGAAGAGGAGTTAATGCAAAAAGTTGTCCGTATTAAAAGAAATAGTTTAGCATCGCCGAATAATAAGAAGTTTGCAGTTATCAAGAGTATCATAATACTGAATGTTAAGTTGGGAAAGATGGAGGTTAAGGAAGAGTTTTTAATAGTGCCAAGGTTAAGAGTTGATGCCATTCTCGGAATGGATTTTATAAGTAAGATGAAAGGTATGATAGATACCGAGAATAGGAGATAATTATGGGAGAAAAGAGAATTAAATGAGACGAAGAAGTCCATATAGAGGTACAAGGGGATTGCATAAATTTGAATCAATTTAAGAAGGATATGGAAGGCGAAGGCGATAGAAGTTTAATTAGTAAGTGCCCTGGTGGAGTTTGAAGAAAAGTTGTATCGTTTTTAGAGAAATAGTCAGAACTATTGGAAACTGCAGAAGATGATGTTGAAGAGATGGAAATAATAGATGAAACTGATGAAAATAGTATAATTACAGGTATTGAAGAAGAAGAAATAAGGAACTTTCTGTGAATGCAGCTCTTAAAAATAAAATAAATCCAGGAATAAAATATTAAGTAATGATGAAATAATTTGGAAAGTAGAGTTTAATAATTCGTTTGGAATAATTGCGATCAGAGAATCAAATCGTTATGTGAAATAGCGTATGTACAAATATGGAGGAGTAGCGTTTAGTTTGTCGAAACTTTCATTTAAATATGCGAATGTGAGAAGAAATTGGAAGCGTAAAAAAAAGAAAAAAATTATTGAACTAAAAGAGGAATGGTTGTTAAATGTCCAGGTGAAGTTATAAATAAAGTTGGATCGTTGTTAAAAGAAGAATCTTATGAGTTGAAAGATAGAGAGTTAAAAATTGCTACTGATTGTGAAAGTAAGTTAGAAGTTATTGATAGTGAACCATTTAAGACTCAATTTTATGCATTTAATAAAGAGTACTTGAAAGATGTATGATTTGAAAATAACGTAAGTAGGCTAGATAAGGAAATTCTGAACCATAAATTTTTCGACGTGAGTAGTATAACTGAGTAGTTGCTGGGACAACTTCATAAAAATTTTATACCCCATATTTTCCCAAGACTATGATAGTTTAGAGAGGAATGTGCAATAATACGATGACAATGTATGATAGTCAAGAATATTTTGTTTGACATGAAACTTGATGAGACATTGTGTAAATATAAAAAATTTAGAAATAAAGAAGGGAAATGTTATATTATAGATAATATTAGGATAGATTTAAGGAAAATTTAATTGTTTATAAAGTAGGAGTAGGTGAATTGTTAAAAAGAGAAAAGCCAGAGTATGAAAAGATTATGCGTGTGTATTATAAAAATTACAGAATTAGTTATTGTTAGCAAGTAGTTAGAAATAAAAATAGTAAAATTACTCATATATGCGGTAAAATAATGTAGATTTCAAATATGATATTTTAATTTGTAGGAAAATGACGTGATAACGGGTCATAAGAGGTCATTGAAACCCAAATTCTACAAATGCATCCCACCAAAATATAAATGAATCCGGAGAAAATGGAAATTTCGGTAAATTCATGGTTACATCCAGTATAATACAAGCGTAATTTTATTCATTAAAATGCCAAGTAAAAAATGCAATTGTGCGTGTATAAATAATTACCCTGTGTGATGTAAGCTTATTGTAAATACATAGAAAATAATGTCCACTGTATATGTAAAAATAATTATTTTAAAATACCTTAAAAGGCATTAAATGCGACTGCAAATCGAAAATTTTAAGATAAATACAAAGTTATTTGTTTGTAATAAAAATGTCCTATAGTGCATAAAAATAAATAATTTCCTATATTTTAAACCCCAATTTTAATCTTATTGTATTAAAACACGTTTTACTGTGAAAGCAAATACTTTTTTTATAGAAATGCACCTCCTTTGTATTGAAAAGCAATTAAAGTGTAAATTAGTTAGCCTTTGTATAACATAAAAACATTTTAAATAAAACATGTTCTCGTATTTTCTAGAGGAGTTGATAAAAATACGTCAATTTTATATGACCTAATTAATAAAGAAACGTCTATTCTACGAATTGGCCGGAACAATAAAAAAACCATAAAATGTAATAAAAATTATTTATTAGCATTCGAAATTACTGGATTAGTATGCGACGCCACAATAACCGTGGGTGTTAAACAATGACAAGCAACGCACGTTAGTAATAAGTGGTAATAAACGCCACGATTTGAACGCTAATAAATTATTCTGAGAAACCTTGCGTCATTACGGTGTAAAATATTCCATACAATATTACTTCGTCCTAGAAACAAGATAATTTTGTACATAAACTCAGAACTTTGATTAAAAAATTTATTCATAAATTCAATCGCGAAAGATGTCACATTAAGAAACAAATTTCGAAGCCATTGTTATAAAATATACAATACGCATACTGTAATAAATATTTACCATGGAACAGTGAATAAAGAAGTAAAGATAAAAGTAACCTGCACAGAAATATGAAAATTGATAAATGCAATTATTTGATCTTGTAATATACAATAAAGATGGAAGATGCTTCAATATAAAAAACTATTCAAAACTTTATTGAATAATCAAACCGAGGATGCACATTGGTTTCTAAATAAAGATGTAAATATTATGAAAATCTATTAAGCTGATTTGGACGTCAATTTAAAATAGGAAGATATTTAATTACGAATTAGATAAAACAACCCTTCGTGGATTTTTGCAAGTATTAATTGTTTGTAACTGATATTTGAATTTTGTCATTTAGTTTAAGATAGAATAAGTCCTAATTATTTTATTTTTGTAAGGATTTTTAACAGACAAGTTTGTGGTCAGAGTTCAAAACACTCTGACTTTTTTGTAGACTGTCTATCAAGGATTTTTTCGGCCAAAACAAACCTTGTAAGCGTGGGAATCAAAACCAGGTAAACTATCCATAAGAGAGAAGATGATTTTAATTCTGTAAATTGTAAGCAACATAAAATGAGAAACATTTTTAAGTAAATAAGTTTATGTTTCAAATGTTGTAAACGTTTTACATGCTTTTGTATAAGAGAAAATATTTGATACTATATAAATGCTTTGTGATATTGTCGTGTTCGACTTCATTTTATAAATTCCAACATTTCCGTTGAGCTAGCCAGGTAAAGTAAAGGTAGAAAGGAAGGTAAGTCAATAATATATATATATATATATATATATATATATATATATATATATATATATATATATATATATATATATATATATTACTCATATTTAGACCAGGGTAGAAAATTAATTAACGACATCAAATAATTTTAATCACCGTGTATAAAGAAGCTTTGGAAAAAAGTACGCGTAATTAAATGCCTAGTGTGAAGATTTAAATCATTCAATTAGAATGTAGAGTTTTTATAGAATTTTATTAGATAATACGCGTTATTAAAACCGTGGAGCATAAAAATTGTTCCAGGAAACAAATAGAAATTACGTGCGAACTTTATATTAATTAATTCAATTTTTAAGTAACGGGTATCAAACAAAGTGCACAAATAATTATTAATATTTAATTAGTATTAGCTAAAAATTAAAGGGTAGAAGTCAATGCCATTTATTATTATTTTAATTGGAGTTAATTGAACCATTAGTAATACATAATATGCATAAAAGCTTTAAAAAAACTCCATAATACCAAATATGAGATGCGTTGCTAGCATACAAATCTATCAAGAAGGTTAAATAAATGGAATATCCAAATCGTAGAAGTATTACGATTGAACACCTGCGTATTTTTAAATATCAAAGTTCTAATAAATTTGAATAGATAAACATGCAGCTTCTAGGTATATTGGAAACGCTCGGATAAACCGTAGCTTATATTAACGGGAAGGCTAGATACGGGGTTATTTAACTCAAATAGGAATCCACGTGGATTGAAATAGCCCATAATAAAGAATATCGATTTGTACCACTCAGGCCAGGGTAGGAAGAGACGGATGAAACGCGCAAGGCAGAGACACGAATAATAAAAGGCGGGATTTGAGCAACGTCACTAGGTTTGCGATTGGTTGAAATAAGAGGCAGATATGACAGGTGGAAACAACAATTTCTATACAAAATTAATTAATTGTTTGCAGACGAGTTGCGCGACGTGTGAAAATTTCTTAGATTTTTAACTGGCGCGTGTGCAAATTTAATAGAATCGCTGTGCCGAGCTGTCGAAAAGGGAACATAGAATGCGAAATTCTATGAATTGTCCGTTGAGAGACAAAACCGACGTGCCAAGGGCGCTATTATATAAACCCGTGTTTATAGGAGTTTCGCGCTCTTAGATTTTCGATTTTTATTCAATACTTTAAACAGTTTGGCTCTTAGATTTTGATACTTTAAAACAGTTTGCTCTTTATTTTTTTGATGTTATACGATACTGCAAGCAGAATACGTGTTACGATACAACTTATTATGCATTAGTGCACTTAGAAAAGAAGGTACAAGGTAATAAAGTCTAGTTATATTTGCGAGTATTACTGTACCAATTATTCAAATTAGTAACGATAAATGAATAAACAAAAGTAGGCAGTTTTGGGTATAGCGTGAAAGAATGATGAATTTCAGTGCTATTTTTCGGGGGTGTTAATAATCAAATGTTATTCGTAAACGTGATTGGATCCACAAAACAAGATTTAGATGTACATAGATGAGTTCCTGAGAAGTCCTGAACAAATTTAGACGAATGGTGGTGTACAAAAATTTTAAAAGCGTTCAGAATCTGAAGCCGTAAACATAAACCAGCTGAAATGGTGGAATTAGCAAGTCCGATGTGCATTGAAGCCACGAGTGCAGTAACCTTCAGGTAAATTATACAATTTTGTTCGATCTTTGATGTTTTGGTGGGTGTTGGATACCTTTATAATTTGTTTGTTAAAAAAATGAACAGTAGTGAATTTGTATAAACAACAAATTTTTAATTTTAAGGTAAAATTTTCTTGTTTAAGTAGAAAGGAGTATTTATCAGGTTTATGTTTTGATTATGATGAAAATTTGGGTCTGTCTTTGAGCTCAATTAGACTAACCTGTTTAATTAACGTAAAGGGGTGGAAGATGGTCTTTTGTATTCAGACTTAGGTCTGCACATATTGTAACTTAATTAGTATGCATCCTACCAGAACTTTAATTCTGGATTCAAATTAAAATGATGACAAATTTAAACTTGAAATTTAATGATACTGATATTTATGCTGAAATTTTATTTTGAAATTTTAATGTATTATGAATATTGATGTAAATAGAGTTAACGTTGATGTTTGTGGTAGGAATGTGTTTGTTTTTTTATGAATGAGGATGAAAGTTTTAACTGGGTGAGCAGCCGAGGCGGAAAGAGTAAAAAGACGACTATCTGAAGAGATTCAACAGGGCGAGAATCACAACAAATCTTGTTGCCCAATTCAAGAGGTTCGAATATTTTTTTTTACTCTGGTGAGGCTTTTTGTAGGTTTCACAGCAATATATATATTTCTGTGAAATGTAAATGTTAAAATTGATTGGATAATTCATTGGACAATTTATTTCAAGTTTCCGCATGCAAATAGCAAAAAGCAATAATTTTTAATGCATTGAAAACCCTTAGGATAGAGTGAACTATAAGGATGTTTAGAAGCAAAGTAACAAAAACCTTTCTAATCAATTGCAGATGTAAATATTTGTTAACGTGCAGTGGAAAAGCGAGCACCTTAAATTATAGCAGATTGAATGTATAGTATTCAAAAGCTTTCCAGATTTTTTAGCGTAAAATCAATAATTCTTACGTCATAATCAAGGAAGTTAAAATATTAATTTTCATGAATTAACAGGTGTAATAAATGTGAGTGTCATTAGCGTGCATATTTAATCATAGTTTATCAAGTGTAAATATAATTGGTAAAACGATAGCATTTGTATAACTTTCAAAAGCTTAATTATAGCAAAAGAGGACAAGTGGTCGTTACAATATCTGTGAAACAGTGTGTAGAAGGAGATATTTTCCTAGTATTATATATAAAGGGCGTGAAAGTGTTTTGAGAGTAACAAGCTTAACGGTTACCGGTTCTAGTAATTATAAAGAGAGGCAAACAAACAACACGTTCTTAGTATTTGTTTACGAGTTTAAAAGTTGTTTTGATCAAGGATTTCTTAATATTGTTGTAAATGAGTTCTGCCGTAGCTAGATTCTAGGGATTCAGGCAGAAAATGTGCACAAATAACCGTTGGAAAGAGGGAGTGTTAATAGCAGGCATAGAAAAAGGATAAAGATATGTGATAGGTGTTCGTTGATTCGATTTAATATGTACAAGTGAGATGACGCATGTTTCTATAAACATCATTTGAAGATTGTAATGTTTTAGTGGGGAATAATGTAAATAGGTTACAAGTATAAGCTGCTAAAGATAAACAGAGAAAGAGTATCAGATAGGATATATGTGTAAATGAGACAGGGTTATTTTAAATATTGCTTAGAGAGGGTTATTGTGTCAAGGACAGCAGCAAGTTGAAAATAAAGTAGGGGATAAGAGATTGTGTGTGTTGGATAAAAGGAGACAGATAATTCCGTAGAAGGAATGTTTATTATAAACGTTTGGGAGTAGTGGTTAAAATTCGACGAAGTGGATATCCGTTGCGACGCGAAACTTGTGCTTTCGTAGAAAAGATTTTGTTTGTATCGTCAAAATTCTGAGATTTCGGTGGCAGTTGATGTTAGGGTAGAAATTTACAAAAAATTGGTGAAGGCTAAACTGGTGTTTTCGGAATTAAAGTGGCAGTTGGGCGTGTGTTTGTGAGGGGTTTTTAAGAAATGTGTTAACCGTTTAAAATTTTACTAGAAAAGCTGTTTTGTTTCTATCAACGGAGTTGCGAGTATTTTAAAGCTTGAGAGGGGAAGAAATGACTATATAAACACTAACAGGTGATAATTGGGTTATCTTTTGATTTTCATCGACGCGTTTGCTAATAGTGGTGAACAAGTAATTATAGAGTATTTGAAATATAATTTATACACAAGTTGGTGTAGAGTTTGTACTAGCAGTATACAAACTAATGAGAAAGATAGTTTAAAGATCCGAAGTATACTTGATGAGGGTAAGTACAAACTGCTTTATATATGGTTGTTGGTGCAAGGTATGCACAAAATTGCAGTAGAGATTGTTGATGGATCGATTTGGGGGTTTAGCCATTTTAAATTGGACCAATAGCAGAGTTGGTGGAGTCTGGCTGTATCGTCAAGTGGTGATTGGGAGAATAGAGTAGCAGCTTGCAGCCTAGTATGATATAGTACAACTTGGGGAGGTTCCCAAACGTGCAGTCATCGATGGTATGATTGTAGATACATGTGTGATGGTGCATTCCAGTTAACAGATCTTTGTATATAATTGCTTTTGTGGATTTATTTGGTGTGTAATGACATTTTATGCCTTATGGGTATATTTCTATAAATTTAATGAACTTAAGAGGTACCGAATGAACTTTTATGATTTATTATTTGACTATATTTGTATGTGGGAATTTTATATGTGTAAAATAATTTGTGTAATATTTGTTTATGTACAAGGTAAAAGGGACTTATAGTATTTTGCTGTGCGAAAATTAGCATGAGTGTTTATAGGTTTTACTATAAGCTCCTATTAAACCTGGGGTAACGTAAGGTTTATGAAAAGGCCGTGTTACTTTCAAACTAAAGTTTTTTTGTTTACTTAATGGATAAAAAAATCAATCAGAAAATATTTAAAGGAAAGATATATTATTTTAAAAGAGAAGGTTTGTAATTTAACCAATACGTGAAATAAGAATTGATGGGGATTTTTGGTGTAGAATTTTTCTATAAATAAATCGTTACTGTAACCGCGTTTGCTTTTGTAGAAGAATATGGTAGTATATTTCAGATAGCAGCCGAGCGGCTGTGGAGAACTTCTTTGATGAAGCTGAGTTTTAGGTATTTATAGCAAAAAGCTGTCAGTAGTTCGGCGTCCATTAAGGAAGGACATCGTCAAGTCCAGAGAAAACTGCAGAGTATTTTGGCAGCCCAAATTGTGGGGCTTAAATCATAGGTAGATTTCGCAGAACTAATGACGTCCCAACAGTGGGGCTCGAATTAGTTTGCAATAACAGCCCAAGGAAAACTTCAGAGCAAAATGTCAACGCTATTGTGAGGCTTAGCTTTCAGAGAATTAATGACGCTCAATTTGTGGGGTACAAATCATCCAGGTATATATATATATATATATATATATATATATATATATATATAATAGTAGCCGTTCTTTTAGTGGTTTTCAATTACTAGTTCGATTTGAAATGGTAATTCAACTTTAAATACAAAGTTGGGTTTTCATTTCATCTTAATAACTATTAATAACTATATATATATATATATATATATATATATATATATATATATATATATTGGGTTGAATAGATCGGTATTTTAAATTTTTCAAATCTAAGCTGCTTTACTGACTATATTTAAGTGAATTCAATGGATAATAATTGTACAGGTTTGAGTGAACAATGTTTCAATGTGATTCCTTAGTATATTTCATTTCTTAGTATATGATAGAATTTTTAAGGTAAGTTTTTTTGTAATTATCTTTTGTTTCCACTTTTAATTGTTTTGTAATTAGGCGCACGTTGGGTATCAAAAACACGAATAACAAACGCACAGTGGTACTTTATATTTTCGCATAGCTTTTTGTGTTGTGTAATGCGATTTCGAACTCATTGGTTTGCTCGACCTGTGTATTGACGTAAATAGCTGCACCGAGTGCTAGATATAACATTACTACATTGCAAAGTTATTGTACTATCTTTAAGTTTTGTAATTTGAATTTTTTGAGCTGAAGGTTATCATTAAACTAGGTGTTTATAAATTTTTGCTAGCAAGCGTGATAACTTTTGAACAAAGGACATTTGTGTTCACAGTTCTTTGTTCCATTTTGTGTAACGGAGTATATTGCACTATAGTACCACTAGTTGTGCAATTGCTCCTTGTGCATATAATTAAGGTTTTCATTTGCTTTTTATTGCCTCAAGTAATTCTTTTTCAAAATATGCACGTTTCCCACAACTTTCATGCTGGCTTATTAAGTTATTCGACACTGTCGGATCGACCATTTAAATTTTACAAAATTTTAATCTTAAATTTAAGAATGGCAGTTTCTAATTTTGAAATTAATTTCAGCTTTATTCAGGACCAATAAATCACTTCCTGGAACGACTTCACATTTAACTTAAGTACAACCGGCTATACACAGGATATAGATAATTTGCTTGCCTAGTTCATTGGGAAGCAATTCCTGCTTTTTTCTTGTGTTTAATTTTCCCCCGTACGGCCTCAGACAAACAGATTAGCGACCGGAAAGACTGGTATTCCTTCCCACTGCACATTGCATCTTGATCTTGGTCTTTATGTAAATAATCATTACTGTTTTGATAATGAGACTATTAAAAGCGAATTTTCCTTTCGACTTTGCATTCAGCAACATTACGCAACGGCTCATAACTTTCTCCATCTCTATTATGTTTGGCCACTTCCTTTGAATCATTTTTACTTTTCAATATTTCCAAATTTCTGTCTGCAGCAGAATACTTCTTTGGATCCTTGAACTAAATTTCTCTCCTAACCCACTCAAGTAGTTTTATACTAGCGTTCCCAGAGAGAAAATCTGACTTTATTGCCCATTTTAGTACCTAATCTGCTCTTCTGCCGATTTAAATTCGCATATATTTTAATTCATCGGTAAGTTCAATATGAAGTAAAGAAGAACCAGGAACATCTTGCAAGTCGGGGCATGGAATACTAGAAGCATGAAGCAAGTAGAGAAGTTAAAGGATTTGAAAATTGAACTGAATTGTCTAGCATTAGATATAGTAGAAGTTAGGGCAGTTCGGTAGCTAAAAGCGAGAGATTTTTAGAGCGGAAGCTATAGGGTAATTCATACAAGATCAGAGAAAAGAAATTCGTGTGTGGGAATAGTTATGCATAAAACAAACAATGTGTAGGAAACTACTTACAAAAGAACGAATGAGTACTCGTGGTTAGATTAGAATCTAAATCGTTATTTACAGGAAAAATGCACGTATACATATACACCTCTAGCTACAGTGCGGAAGAGGTAGAAGCAATATAAAAAGATATTGAGGACATCCTAAGATTCGTAAAAGAACACAAAAGTTAATAATTACTAGGGATTTTAATGCAGTAAGGTTAGAAATGGTGCGGTAGTGGGTTAATTTGGTTTAGGCACGAGAAACGACGGGGAAAACAGGCTGGAAGAGTTTTGCAATAAAAGCAATTAAACAATCATACACACGTTATTTCACCATCATGCTAGAAGGCGATACAGGTGTAAAATGCCATGATGTAGAGCGAGATATCAAACATCACATTCTTGTTCGACATTGGGTTAGGAATTAAATAAAAGACTGTAGAAGCTACCCAGATGCAAATATAGACACTGACCACAACATAGCAATTACGAAAGCCACGCTTAAATTTAAAAATTTAACAAAGGGAACGGAAAAGGATACTGACTTTAAAAAACTAAAAGATAGAAATATTCATAAAAAATTTGAAGAAAGGTCAAAGGATTTGTTGAAAGACATCGGAAAAAAATTCTGATATTAAGGAAGTAGAAGCAGAATGGATAACATTAAATCTAGGTTAGACATGACGGCTAGAGGTATTCTGAGGTATAAACAAAAAAAAAGAAACTATGGGTGACAAATAATATTTTGAATTTGATAGAAAAAAGCGAAAATACAAAAACAGCCAGACGAAGCAGAAAAACAGAGATATAAACTTATAGAATGGGAAATTATTTACAAATGTAGGAAAGCTAAAGAATAATTAATTAATGAAAAGTGTAAAAAGGGACACACTAAGATGGAAATAGAAAATATCGACCAAGCATACCTACCGAATGAAATGAATTTTAGGCTTATAAAACGGCATAGCAGAAATATAAAGGGCGTGTGAGGAAACATCATTATAGAAAAAGTAGAGTAAGTGGTTATTTGGCTAGAATATATAACAGGAAAAAGCAACTACTATGTTCGAAGACATGGAAAAGATCGTTGAAAGCTTATGTGTGGAGCACAGCACTGTACGGCTGTAAAACGTGGACAGTAGGAGAAGCAGACAGGAAAAGGATTGCAACTATTGAAATGTGGTGCTACTGAAGTATGATGAAGATATCATTAACAGACAAAGTGAAGTACAAGGAGGTATTAGAAATAGTAGAGCAAGAAATCTATATGTGGAAAACGGTAAAAAACAGGAGAGATAGGATGATTGGATGCGTTCTAAGGCATGAGTGTGCTATATTAGAAGCAGAGAAAGGAGATAAGGAGAGGTAGAGGTTGACCTAGATTACTCTATTGCACACAGATAGTGAAAGATATAGTTTATGGGAATTTTGGGTAATTATGTAGGTTAGCTCAGAACAGGCAACAATGGAGATACGCGTCTAACCAGTTTCAGGATTGAAAACGTAATGATGATGATTTCAATTGAATTTATAATTTACGGTTCCATTACTTTTGCTAAAATTGTTTTTCCAAAATTTCAAAGTTTGAGGAAGACCTCTGCCCATACTGTTGCAGAGAATTTAAAGCATCCTGAAGCAACATTTAATTTTGTCAATTATGGTACCCCCGCCTTAATAAACAACCTCACTTTTCACAAAAATTGTACCTCGTGTAAACTTCCATTGGGATGATATTTAATTCAACATCACCCTACTCCCAGAACGTACTAATTTACTTTTTATTTTCAGGAGGTATCAAAACATCTGAGGGCACAAGTTGTACACTTACGAGAAACTTATTTTCATTTTTACACACGGATTCCACTAATTGGGAGATACCCTATCGTATTTAAAACATATTAATAGTAAGGTGCACCGTTATTTTTTTGCATTTTGAATATGATACGAAGTTTTTCAGATTCCTTCCTTATCTTTGTTTTCGACAATGGAATTTACACACTCTTTACCACTTAATGAAACACTAAAGTGCTAAAACTATTTAAAGTTAAAGTTTGTACTAGCACATGACAGTAACAATAAATTACTCTGGAGTACCTTATATTTTGTTGTACACCAGCTGCTTCATTTAAATTATTACCTAGCTATTTAATCCCGGAATACTAATCTATGGTAAGAATTACGTCGGCACTTTTGTTAGCTTTTTAGTTCACTTTATTGTAGCCATCGCGTTTATCTTATTACAAACTTCTTACTAAGTTATGCGAGACCTATCACAAAGGAAGTTATGCAAAAATTTTAACTCGACGTGGCAAATCTGCTATCAGAATCATGGGACTTGTTAGTATTAAGATATAGTCTCTCATCAACGTTACTTTAGACATTTTGTTAAAATTGATGTTTTTTTTTTTAAATAAAAGTATGCTATTTTAGATAAAAACATATGATAGGCATTAACCCCTTTCGGTTGCAGAAATTTAATTTGAGGTGCTTCCGAAGACGTAATCCAGTTAATTTTTGTTGATACAAATTATTGATGAATAGTTTGATCGAAGGTGTACCCTTTAATTTAAAACACTAAATAATACTAGTCCGGGAGGCAGCGACAGAACAATGTTACTCATTTCGCCAAACTTAATAATTATTTTACCAAATGTACTTGTTATAAGAACTTGAACTGTCAAAGTCTTCCATGGTAACGATACAACGGGGCATAGTGGGACGATTTGAAAACTCGCCAAAATTTGGGGAAAAAAACTTATACCGTCAAGCGTAACACTTTTTTCTCTGATTATTTATAATGTAAACATAAAAATAAAACTCGTCTTCCAAACTCAACGTACTACGTCTTCCACCGTAAAAACACCTCCAAAAAAGGGATAAAATGGATTTATTCCGCCAAAGCTGAAACTTCGTTAGTGCATAGTTCATTATACGTACAAATGAAAATTCATAGTCTTCCAAGTATCAGGTACAACAATAGTCGTCTTCCAAGTAGATAAGGGTACCGCGTGCCGACCTGGCGCTTAAGCGCACGCACGGCCTCAGCACATATTTACTTGCTTGGAAGATGACGATTGTTGTATTTGATATTTGGAAGACTTTAATTTTTGTAATTCCCGTTGAATAAATATTCATCTGTAAAAATGTATGCTTTGGTGATATCATATTTATGGAGTTTTTTTTCTATAGATCTATTGAACATGAAAAGAAGATATATGAAATTTGTACATAAATTCGTGATTTATTTTCTCAGTAAATTTCTTAACTATAATTTTAATTGAAACACAATTGAATGGATAATAAATACAAATATTTAATAAAATTAATACTATTGGCTCAATTTAAATAAATTATAAGGAACGCTAAAGAAAGGTTAAGAACCAAAACTTTTTCATTTGATGTTAAAAATTAAAATTTAATGGTCATATACATTGTAAATATTAAAAACATAATAAACATGTGAGAATACATAATGTTATTAAAAATTAAATTATATTCTTTGGAAAACTTACAATATAAATTTAAGTAAAACGCAATACATGTATATATATATATATATATATATATATATATATATATATATATATATAACGAAGTAGAATACTTAAAACTAGTGATGGACTCGGGCTCGGGCTTTTGGGGTCGGCCCGGCCTGGGCCCTGCCCGATTTCGGGTTCGAATCCGGGCCGGGCCGTTGACTACCTTATTTGGACCGGGCCCGGGCTGGCCCGAATTTTTTGGGCCGAAGAACGCATGAGTAGATATTCCGCTGTCTTTTCATTTCTATCTCACAATAAGTAAGTAAACGTTCATAATTATATTTTCACGTAGTGTCTTCATGCACCCATTAATAATCTGTTTTTCGTCTTGTTTAGTGTAAAGGAGACGTGATATTATACCTCATTTCTTATCCCGAATATTTTTTCCTTGTCCTATTTAATGTCCCTCATGTTGTACTTTAGGCCAGTTAAAAATGCCCAGGAACACCGAACTAGCTGATTTATTCATATTTCAAAAGTTTGTACAATTTATATTATGTATATGTATATACTTCAAATTTCAATCATGCGGCGAACGTCGATATTATCAATCGCGTGTATAGTTTATGTACACTGCTTAAAACACCAGAGAATTATTGCAACGTTCAATTTACCAAGTTTTTAATAAAGTTTTCCCTTATTTGACATTTACACATGCGCAATTAACACACATTTAATGTTTGTACTGTATTAAAATACAGGAGATCTTTATTTAATTTAAATACAGGCAAGGAATGCTTTTATTTAAGGCGCCTTAATTTTGACATATACCAAATGCCTAACGTACAAACTTACATTTAATTGCTTGCCTTCTGTATAGATATTGTAAAATTAAATGGCTTTTTGTAGTGTTGTTTCCGTAATTAAATTTAGAGATATAATGTCCAAGTTTGTTACACGAAAAAGATATAAAACGTCAACGCTCTAAATACGAGGATACTGTTTTGTAATGCTTTTCCTAAAAGTGAGGTGTACAAATCCTTTTGAAAACAGATATGCTATAGGCTTGGGAAGAAGTAAAAAACAGTGTCTTGAAGTAAACTCGAAGAGTATTCTATAAAAACACTTTAACAACACATACAAATGTTATCGAATCAATGGGAAATGAAAGACTCAAATAATAAAAAAAGGTTCATCTTTGTGTGAATAGATTCTTTTTGACCTTTTCCAATATAGTTAAACATATTTTATAGGTCACCTAATCACAAAAGAGATTAATTATTTATTCATTTATAAAACATAACCTATAGATATTGAATACTAAACATATATGTCAAAATAAAGAGTATAGGAAAAACACTTGCTCTGAAATAGTGTAGAAAATTGAACTATGTAGTACTAGAGCAGCCTGGTATTATTCAGGAATTTTTTAAAAATTCTGTCGGTGTTTTAAATATATCATTTCCATAGCAACGTGTGATGTAAAGCCACTATATAAACATATAAATTCTAGCTATAACTTAATCAGTTAAGTGAAAAAGTTTTGTAATAAAACGATGCACGGTTGCACCTAGACCACGAAATTATTTTAGCGACTCGAAATTATATTGCTTCCGTCGCAAGCGATCTATGCGATAAACTTTCTTTCGGTACGCTAAAAAACAATTTCGCGGCCTTGATATACAAATAACTATTTAAACACTACCATGTAGTATATATTAATTAGTGTTAGATTCTTTACTGCTGCATGTATTTTAAAATAACGATTTCAATAGAACTTTCGTAAACAATACGTTAATGGTTCATTCGTAGACTATAGTAATAGCAGACACTTCTAACGTACATGAAATTTTGAATTTCATACATTGAAGACTTTGATATTATCACCACTAGCGTAACTAGTCTTTATTTTTAGCGTTTTCTGAACACCCTTCTTGGGGTGGGCTAAAATATTTAGGGGAGGGGTAGCCTTCTAAGTACCCTACCCCCTACCTACGTGCATGATTATCACTTAATTTATTGTTGAATAGTAGAGTTTGGCTGCAGATATAGGTTTCTATTTATTGCGAGAAAATGTATAATAATGCCATTATCGAACTAATGCCATAAAAAAAGGATAAAGTAAATAACATTTTATTGGTATATAAAAGGGTCTATGTACTTTTTGGTAATCATTTTTTAAAAAACTTTTCAACCTTAAACAATTACTTCATTTTACTTCTATTCCATCAGATAATATGTATTTCTAAAGAATAAGGTATCCTCTACATACCACAATTTGAAAATCCAACTTTTTTTAAGCAAACATTCGGTATATTATTTGACTTGCAGCTTAAGTTCTAATAACGTTAGATACCCATTTTTAATCGCTTGGGATATTAACCGACGAAGTTTGGTACCGTTTATACTATAACGTATAAGCAATTTATTTAATTTTTAGCATTCAGTGATTCATCAAAAGTGTTAAATCTTGAACTTTGGCACGATTTGTCAGTCGATCAAATAAAAATTTAAAAAAACTAGAACAAAGAGTCAAATTATAGATCAAAGTTCAATTCCAAAAGTTTCAGTTTCTCAAAGTAAAAAAAGGCTACAAAAATCTGTAACAATTTCATAAACATTGAAAATTGTTAAACATTTTGTACTTTTGTTACATATGTCTAGGATTTTTCAAAAAATCAAAAATCAAATGATATACTACGGTATGTTCCACAAGTATCTTGATTGTAACTCAAAATCATTATACTTTTATATCAAACAAAAGAGTGATAGTTACTTGTTGAACACAATTGAAAAAAATATTTTCTCATTCACTGAATGAAAGTCAAGCCGGCCCGAAATTTCCGGGTCGGGTCTCGGGCTGGGCCGGTCACTTTTTGCATCGGGCCGGGTCGGGCTTATTAAAAGCCCGGCCCGGCCAGGCCCGAATCCATCTCTACTTAAAACTAAAAAAAATCAGAAGTAATTTTATTAAAAGTACATTTTTATAGATGAATATTTATTCAACGAGAATTACAAAAATTAAAGTCTTCCAAATATCAAATACAACAATCGTCATCTTCCAAGCGAGTAAATATGTGCTGCGGCCGTGCGCGCGCTTAAGCGCCAGGTCGACGCGCGGTACCTTTATCTACTTGGAAGACGATTATTGTTGTACCTGATACTTGGAAGACTATGAATTTTCATTTGTACGTATAATGAACTATGCACTAACGAAGTTTCAGCTTTGACGGAATAAATCCATTTTATCCCTTTTTTGGAGGTGTTCGTACGGATGGAAGACGTAGTACGTTGTGTTTGCTACATGGTGGACGAGTTTTATTTTTATGTTTACATTATAAATAATCAGGGAAAAAAGTTTTACGTTTGGCGGTATAAGTTTTTTTCCCCAAATTTTGGCGAGTTTTCAAACCGTCCCATTATGCCCTATTGTAACATTAAGGTGGAAGACTTCTGTTTTAATAATCAGTTGCTAAATATAGTTCAAATAAAAAATTGTTAGCCTTGGCGGAATAATGACACGCAATCCCTTGCTGCCTCCCGGACTATACGTATAAGGAATTTGTTTGTTGATTATTTGATTATTTCACAAGGTAATATTTTCTAATACGAATGAATTAATTACCTACTGACGCACTCACATGACACAATTTATAGCTTTTTTAAATCTATTTTATAATTATGCAATTGTTGATTAAATTTGTTTGCAAAATTCATGTTTATGTTGTAAAGCATAATTAATATTTAATACAGTACAATTTATTGACCGTCCTTCAACCTTTTCAACACTCTGTGACGTCCTCAACGCTAACATTGGCAAGTCGCTCAAAATAACAAACAAAAATCTTTAGAAAATATTGTAAAAAAGTCAAAAATAAATCATAATTTATGTGTAAATTATACACCTTTACAACTTTTGAAGGTTTTTGTTGTTATTTAAACCAAATGTAGTGTTTACCGTTAATTTAAAAATAAATTAGACGGTCAAATGATTAACTTATCAGAAAAAAAATAAAACTAGATTCTAATTTTGACTCGGTAGGGCGGTCGAAAACCTACCAACGAAGAAGTAAGTCATCTTTTCAACAATTTTAAATCGTCAACCTTCCCCAAAAAGCAAAGCTATATTTTTGAGTAATGAATAAATTTAATAAAATTGATTGTATTACCAAACGATCGTCCATCGTACAAAAGTGCAACCAATAGAAATAAAACTTTATATCGTTTTGAATCTTCAAGAAAGGCATAAAACAACTGCAAAGCAGTGTCTAGAAATGATGAAATTTCCACCAAATCTGTACGACACATTTTGCATAAAAAGAAATTTATCTCTACTGATTTCAAAACCAACAATATTTAGGCGAATGTAATTTTGATCGACAATATCTGTGAAAATGTACTAGATGAAGTTGATGGGCCAAACAATATTTTAGACTCTGTTGAATTCAGTGATGAAACCACATTCTGCCTAAACAGTGGCGTTAATAAACATAACTACCGGTACTAGCCAGATCTTAATCCACGTTGGACGAATATGATTAATATTCAAAATTCACAAAGCCAATGTGTGGACTGACTTAGTGAGAAACAATACGATTTGCCGGGCATGTGGTAGCACTGCGAATTTCCTCCTTAATTTATTAATAGATGTACCTGCAACTACCGTAGAATCGTAAGTTCTCCAATTGCATCGTATTGTTGAAGTCTGTGGATGAGGCGTGTGTCACAAAAATGGAGCGACGAATATCGCACATAATTGTCTTCAACAGGTTGAAAATGATCCAACAATTTTGGATCGTTAGTTCTTTCAGTATGATCCGAAAACAAAGCTGCAAAGCCAACAGTGGCTGTCTCATGGATCAGCAAGGACAAGAAAATGCAAAAATGGTTTGCTCCTTTGACAGCAAAGGAGTTTGTGCCACCTGGACAGACCGTGAATGAACAATGCTATCTTGAGGTAGTCAAATATATGCGAAAAAGAATTGTTAGGGTTCATCTAAGCATCGCAAACACACGGATCCTTCATGACGACAACGCGCCATTTTATCGTGCCTTCAATTTGACTAACTTTTTGATATCAAAAAATATTTCAGTGTTACACCTGGTCAAATATTCTTCTGATATGGCTTTATATGATATTTTCTACTTCCTCGTGTCAAACAAGTTGCAAAAGCAACCCATTTTAAATTGGCAACAGTGTGTAGCAGCCCAAGGAGAATATTTTGAAGAGGATCATATTGGTGTACGTTAATTTTTAAATATGCGTGTTTTTTCACTCAGTCTCATTACTTAATTGTGTTATCGTTAACTTTTTTAAATAGAGTGATTTTGCATTGGTTTGCAACTACCTTAACTAAAATGCCAATCTAAACTTTTTTATGTTATTCTCAAATTATACAAGTTTAACAAATTTAATAAATACGTATTTAAGTTCTGCATAAAAATTTCCCTTAGTGTAAAAGTACGTGGAATATACTATAAAACGGTTTCTAAAATTCTCTGGACTGTTTGAGTATCACTAAAACAACTTTGCTAAATTTGCTGAAACAAGCAAGTACTTGCTCCTCCTCAAACCACTTTAATAGTTTTCCCTTCCTTGAAATACGCTTGTTATTTCCAATAGTTTATTCTACGAATTATCTTCGAAACAACTGCTTTGTATAAGAGCTTCTAATGGCTAGAAAACCTACTTTATTATATTTGCAAGCGTTCAAGCTCACTCAAGTGTTATGGATAATAAGATTGTTCCTCCTAATTAAGTCGTTCTTGGTATCCCCGTAGCGTGGCTCGATAATAATACGAAGCTCTATTTACTTCTGAAAGTCAAACAATCGGTTATACGTTGCGTTGCCTTTGGCGGTATGCAAGATTGCATACTCTCTTGGTTGTTTTAAAATATATTGTGCTTTTCCGTGCGAACAAAATTCAATGGAATTAATTGTCGTATTTTGCCTCCTTAATTCTTGCATTCTAGGAATATTTTGCAGTTGTTGCCTGAAATATGTGTTGCTTGCTTTTGTAGAATATTTAACGTTCTATTGCTGGGAATGGTTTTATGTAATTTCCCTCGTAGTTTTCAATTTGTATTAATACAAGGCGAGCATTTGAAAGGCTCTCTTATTTATTCAATTTTTTCTTATGTATTCTACTCTAATTCTATAAAACATTCTTTAAGTTTTATAACTCGCGATTTTAAAATGCGTTTTTTGTAGATAGTTTTCTTGTATAGTCAAGTTGTTTGATTCAGCACCCAACCGTGGACGAGTGCAGCACGCAGTTCCGAATTCATAAAGATGATAAAAGTTTGGCTTTAAGTACAGTGTATATTTCGGTTTGTTTTACTTGTGTTGCTGTTTTGGAAGATAAACACTTTTTTGGTTGTCTCTGCAATAAATTGCAGACTGTAAGTTACGAAGTACACGCTCACAATGCACGAACGATTATGTAATTATTCTTAAAGCTTGCGTTAGAGCACTTTTTACTAATTCCTTTTCTGCGTACATTAATGTTAACGTCAACAACTTGCTAGTTAATACTTGATTGCGTTATTTAAAAATTTAATATTACGTTCTTAAATCTTAGGAGATGCACTTTTCAAAGCAGGTTAAAAATTATTGTAGGTATACGTATTCTGTGTAATTTCTTTTTGTACATATTTAGAGCTGGAACATGCTGTAAGTATTGTTGCATGCATATATGTACCAATTATTTGAATAATAAAATTTTATTTTCAATATTTTAAAATGTTTAAGTTTATACGGCATTATATGTAAATTGACGCTTTGTTTACATCACGTTATAACAAACGATTACGTAAATGTGTGTTTTGACGTTTGTAAATATTCTCTTGGGACCGCATATCTGTAATATAACTTTTTACTGACGTTTCCAATTTTTCTTTCTATATTACCCACTCCACTCTACGACGTATTTGAGCTAGCCGAAAATCCAATTAGTTTGGATTCGATCCCACCATTCTGTTTCTGTTTTGTTGCGGTATTTGGTGTAGGCGATTTTCTTTACTTATTTTACTGCTTTCTTTCTTGTCTGCACGGAATATCGTAACATAAAATTTGGCGTACCCAACGTATGGCCTCGATTTTCGAAACAAATCTTACATAACGTTGACTAAATTTCTTGGAAAACTGTTCCTTCTACTTAAAGGTCGGTTTGATTTTCCTCTGGAAACCTTTCTTTAACTTAGTGTTGACTATGATTTTCAAAACCTTTATTTTGCTTAATGTGGTTTTCTAAACCTCTTTGTGGTGCTTAAAATTTGCTCGATTTCTGAAACCGTTCTTTTTTTACTTAAGAGTTTGTCCTCGATTTTTAGAAATCTCTATTCTTACTCAAGATTTCGTCTCGAATTTTCTGTACATACACCGTTTCGTCCCTATAAAAAATTTTTGCGTTCGTTATATTGTTCCTTGTCCGTTACGTGGTAATTTGTTGTAAATTGTGTTTTCGCTGGCAGTTTGAGTTTTTGAAAGCACTGGCGCCATGTTTCTATGTCTTATGGATTTCAATTTTCCTTCGGGTATAGTTTAACTTCTGTTAAATTGAGTTAAAATAGATTTTTGGTGCATACATGTGAAACATTTACACGAAACCGAGCTGCAGTACAAATTACTTTCTCGTAGTTTTGATTCTAAGGTCTATGGAGATGAACTCCGTAGATCAGTGAAGGGTGCTTCTTGCATAGAACGCGATGGGACACTCCTTTTACCCCCCGCCATTGTATTCAATTACTCTGATGAACTTGCATCAGTCAGAACTTCTATACAAGAGCTTCGAAAATCCCTTGCTAAATTCGATGGTGACAAATCTTCCCTTGCGTTCAAACGCATTGATTTCCTGTGGCCCCACTCAGGACGTCGCTGTATTTAGTTTTCTACTCTAGAAACGGTGCGCAAAATTCGTTGAAAATTACTTCATACGTTGGACGATCTCGGCATTTCTTTTGATGCTAAAATAGAAATTTTCTGTCTCACTACTACTCCAGCAGCTACCTCTAGTTCTACTCACACTTTTTCTGCTGAACCCGATTTTGCTTAAAGTCCACTATAACTGAGAAAAATACTTTTACTTCACAGGACCGAACTGTTAAGATTCTTCCTACGCTTACGGGTAGATCAAATACTTCTTCTGTGATTTCTTCTGTTTCTATTCTTGTATCTACTCGTCAGGTCATATGCTTTAATTGCGAACAACCTGGTCATGGGTCAACACGTTATACTCGTCGTCAAGTACTCCATTGCTATGGTTGCGTGCATAAGGGAGTTATTCGCCGCAACTGTTCGAACTGATATTCTACTACTGATAGATCTTGGAATAATACTCCGAATTCTGTCCTCAGCTCTAGGAACTAAATTCTTTCCGTTTCTAGTTCTACGTTCTCTTCTGTACCTTAACCCGGTCAAGCTATTGCTACTACCAAAACATGCCTTTCTTCGGCAAATATGGCTTCGAACAAAGTTTTTTCCATCTCTAGTTCTACGTCCTTCTTTGCACCTCCTCCTAGTCGCCCTACTACCATCACCGCGTATCCTTTTCAGCCATATGTGCCTCTAAACTATAATATGGATTTCTACGACTATTACGCCCCTACTTATCGAACACCATCTAATCTTTATAAGAACCAAATTTCTTCTGCCCTTTGCGATTTGAACAATGATCAAACGGATCTTACGTATTCACTTCCGTCTCACACAGTGCCTCCTCCACCATTGGAGCCCATACTTCAAATTAGTGACTTACAGGTAACAACTCAAGAGTCTGTTCCTGCCTTCTTAAATGATTCTACTCAAGGAATTCCTGTCGTGTCTACAATCGCAGATGTAGCTGAAGTGACGATAACCTATAATACTGATTAAGAAAGTCCTGTTGAAGTTAGTGAACCCGTATCTTTAATGCCTGTTGCTGTGTTGTTGTCAAAGTTTCACCTACTCATGTTCCTGTATCTGCTGTTGTCAAGAAAGCATTTCCTATTATGGATAAAGTTTTGCATGATTTACTCCTTTTTCTAATGTTGACAAAGTTCTTCCTGCTTTTGCTTCCTTATCTAGTGATGAAAAATGTATATTTGCTTCTACTTCTTTATCGTACGTTGATGAAGTTCTGATTGATTCCGTTTCTTTTTGTAACGTCGATACTCTTGCAGACAATGCTGTTCCTTTTTCTATCATTGACTCTCTTACAACCAATACCAAAAACTAACGGGTTTTTTCCATAACGAATGATGATTTTCCTAAGCCACAACCACCACTACCACCTTCGCCGTCGCCCCCACTTCCTCAAACGCGTGCTACAACTACTACATCCTTTGTTAATACTGTTTTTCGGAAAACCGCCCAACTACCCCTTGCTTCAGTCACTCGGTCCACGAAACCGGTTAACAAAAGAAATAAGAGGCAGAAAATATTTTATGCTGATTCTAAACCTGAAGGTCTAGGTCGGCGTAATCCTAATGCTCTTGAACTTGCTTTGTTTTCCTTTCGGCGACACAAAGCTCTTAAGCCTATTATACTAGTCCTCTACGTTCTTACATTTCTATGTTGACTCCACACTTCTTAGCACTTGATTTTTGGACTTTTACGTTTTTTGGTTTATTAAATAATTTTCTTGTTCTGATTGGTTTTCTTCACTTTATTGGTACTTGTCCTCTTCTCATCATTCTGCCCGAACACTACTCACCCAACCCCGTGTGCTTACAGATTGGAATAGTCCCAGGATCGGCTAAAGCGGTCCAACGCACACAAACACACAAACACACATTTCTGCTTTACCTATTTCTTGTACTCCAATCCAGTGTGGGCCGGATTAGAATAGTTCTACGGTATGACTTGCCAGGCGGTTCCGTGGCGTAGTTGATATGTGTGTGACTACTACGCCCAAGGTCCCGGGTTCGAATCCCGACACGGTCTGCTTGAAAAATGTTAGGCGAGCATTTTTCACAAAAATACACTCTCGTTCGGATAAGAGGTAAAATGGAGGTTCCGTGTGTGTGTTGTCACCTTAACTGGCGCAGTCGTAACGGATGTCAAAAAGGCACTAGCGAATCCAAAATAGAGGAACTGGTGGTCTGGAATTTCAATTCCGAATTTGGCAGAACAAAACAGAAGTTGGAGGCGAAACACGCATCGTTCAATCCCAGCAAAAAAAGTTGAAGGCGAAACAAGAATAGTTCAAATTCAACAAAAGAAAAATTGGAGGCGATACAAGAATAGATCAAATCCAAAAGAAATTCGAAACAAAGAAAGAAATCAATGAAATCAACACAGCAACTAGTGTAAGTTTATTGTCCTTTAAACCAATTGACTTTTATTTTATTATTAACAAACATATTTGATATTTGCTAGTTTATGATTTATATTTGTATATTAACTATTGTTACAACTATTTTAAGCAATTTTTTGAAAATAATCGACTTAGCAATTGCTAGAGATTATCTTCAAGCTGTTACTGAAACTTTATCATTATTTTATATTGTATATGAGAAAGATATATAGGAACTTGAGAAAAATTTATTTCTGAGAAATAAAAACTTGAGACAATTAAAAAGTCGCAATTTTAAGCGCACAAGAGACTATATCACGTTTTAACTAACGCAAGAAAATCTTTAGAAACAAAATCAAACTTCTAATTCAACAACTTTAACTGGCGCAAGGAAATTTTTAGAATTTCCAATTCAGCAACCCGCATTTTTTTAGAAACAAAAAACGAATTTCTAATTTAACAATACGAGAATTAACTGGCGCATAAAAATAATTTAAATACCACGAGAATAAAAAGCGAAAGCTAAAATCACGAACAATTAAAACCAAAATCCTTATAATAACGCAACTATCCAGACGTAAATTCATCTTATTCCATAAATAGACAACGAACCAATCTATTATTAAAAGCCACATTCAATACGAGATTTAATAAAGTGCAAATTGAACACAAATATGTCATCTTTAAAAGTGAATAAAACCACGCATAAATCTAATTATAAATTACTGAACGAAAGGCTATTTAAAAACATCGCGAAAACTTTTCAGCATTGTAAATTGAAACAGCATAAATTACAACCGGAAACTTTTTAATAAAGTATCAATTTAAATTACGTTTAAATAATAAAACCAACTCAGGAAAGATATTAATAATTACTATTAAAAAACGCATATTGCAACCTCATTCAGACTTTTTATTTTAATTTAACTAAATTTATAATTTAATTAAATATTTCAGTAAATTAACGAAGCACAAATTTCATTGTATAAAATCACAACGATTACTGAATAACACCTACAGTATATTTAAAAATAACCTGTAATAAAGACGCTAAACGCAACTAAGTAACTGACAAAATCCTGCAGCAGATTGCAACATTGTAAGCATTGCAGACACCTTACAATCGCATAAACCCACGAGAAGAAATAATTATTACACGCCTAACTAAAATCGACATAATTAAGAATAGAGAAGTATTAACTGATGCAACTGACGCAAAACACTCAAACACGATAAATTACCATAAAAACCACTCAAACCTATAGAAATTTCAGAAATTAAAATTAACATCGGCAAATTAAAAATAAACGTAACCAAACCAATACCAAGTGTAAAACTTATTAAATAACTACACAACCGTGCAAGTAAATACAAATTAAGCGAATCAATTTTTAAATAATCCGAAACGACCCAAATTAAAAACAGCAAGTAACTCGACGCAATCCAAACGGAAAAGTAATAAATCCAAGCAAGAAATAACACCACCAACTACAAAATAAATCTAAATTTAAAAAAAAAAAATCATTTTTTTTTTAAATTACCAGAACATTCCCCCAGTCAAGATGACTAATAAAATGAAGCTGTACATAGACATAATCCCCCACTTTAACGGTGATCAATGTTTACTAAGTAATTACATTTCAGCCTGTGAAATAGCCCTAAAAACGTTCTATAAGCCAGGTGATAACGAAAGGAACACTTTGCTTATCCGCCTTATAATAAGTAAGCTGACCGGAAGGGCACCAACATTAATCGCAAGTCGAGATGACGTAGACCAGTGGGATGAATACAAACGCATATTAATAGCATATTTCGGCGACCAACGGAACCCAAAACGTCTAGTGAGAGATTTAATAAACCTTAGGATGGAACACAAGCAATCCCCCTATCAATTTAGTATGAAATGCCAAGATGTAAGAAGCTTAATCTTGACAAAACTCAAAATTGAAGAAACCGACCTAAATGTAAGACTTTTAAAAACAAAAATGTACGACGAGATAGCATTAGACACCTATCTAAATGCAATACCCGAACGACTTTCAAATAAAATTAGATTTCAACATCCCCAAGACCTAGAAGAAGAGGAAGAAAATGTAATGTATTACAGAAACCGACTATATAACCCCAACGCGAATAAAAGCTATACGCCAATAAAAACTATGCAACCCGCGAGACAAAAAAATTCGACCCGTTCAATGCACAAACCAACCAAATAAGAACTAATAATCCACATTTTAATAACTCAAACTTTAACAATCAATATAAGCAACTCCCAAAACCAACATTTTACCCAAACTTTTTAAAACCCGTATTTTAAACAACATTTAACTCGAACTTTTCAAAACCCGCATTTCAACCGAGATTCAACCAAAATGTAAATCAGCAAAGACCAGCATTCAACGCGAATCCTATTAGGAACTTACCAATGATAAACAATAATAATCCCAATAACTATTATAAACCCACACCACACCAATGGATACCTCATCTGGTAACACCAGACCCAACACCAAAATAACACACATTAGACCAAACCCCAATCAAAAACGCACTTTCACCTCAGAAGAACTATTTCATCAAGAAGTAGAAAAGTGTAAAGATGACCAGAATAATTGCAATCGACCGTGTACAAATAACGAACAACTCCAATCAAACCATTATGAACGCGAAGAACCATACGAAACTTACGAGGAGGACGACGAAGAAAACGCGTGCTCAAATTTTCAAATGGACCAATTTATAAACGACCAAACCTATTAAACCTAAATAATATGAATCTCCTTGTACTACCCTATATCGAGATACCCCACGCTGAATTTAAATTAATAATGGATACCGGATCTTCAAAAACATTAATAAACCCGCAAACAGTAAAGAAACATTATTTAAACTATGTAGAAAGAGAACCCTTTAAAATTAAAACCGCCCATCAAACAACCCTACACCAATTCGTAGCAAACATACCTTTACCAAAAACATTTAACGTAAAGATGAAACATAAATTGTGCATATTTGAATTTAACGATAAATATGACGGACTATTAGGAATGGAGCTTCTAAAAAAATTAGGAGCCAACATAGATATTAAAAATCGATTATTAAGAACAAAATATGGACGAATCCTCATTAAATTGCAAAACACCTAAATTGACGAAAAATATACAATAGAATCCCGAACGGAAAAAAAGATCAAAATCCCCGTAAATTCAAATAATAAATTAGGAATAATAAACCACATAACTTTTCAACAAGGAGTAGAAACCCCAACCGCATTAGTACAAATTAAAAATAATTATGCCACAACAACAATAATAAACTCAAATGACTACCCCGTAGAACTATCTTTAGCAAACGCGATTAACGTAGAAGAATTAAATTTTAACGAAATGGAAATAGATGAAAACTCAAACGAAAATTACAACCCCGTAGAAAACGACGAAATGTTAAGACAAAATTTGAATAATATCCGATTTAACCGCGACATAAATCCAGAGGAACAGAAAGCAATACAAAAATTATGTTTCGAATACCACGACATATTCCATTGCGAAGGAATACCCTTAACCTTTACAAATACAGTTAAGCACAACATTGAGCTAACAGACAACAAACCTATATTCACCAAAGCATACAGATTACCCCAGGCAAGTCAGGAAGAAGCTGACAGACCAGTAGCCGATCTATTAGATCAAGACCTCATACAACACTCCAATTCACCATGGAGCAGCCCTGTATTAATAGTACCAAAGAAACTGAACGCATCAGGAAAACGAAAATACAGAATGGTAATAGATTACCGCAAACTAAACGAAAAAGCGGTAGACGATAAATACCCGTTACCAAATATAACAGAAATTTTAGATAAGTTAGGCAAGTGCCAATATTTTTCGACGCTAGATTTAACATCAGGATACCATCAAGTAGAAATGGAAGAAGGAGGTACACAAAAAACAGCCTTTAGCACACCTAGAGGACACTACGAGTAAAAACGGATGCCATTTGGACTAAAGAACGCACCCGCAACTTTCCAACGAGTAATGGATAACATACTACGAGGGATACACAACGAAAAATGTCTTGCGTACTTAGATGATATAATAGTGTATTCAACATCATTAGTGGAGCATTTAGAAAGATTACGAGAAGTGTTCGAAAGATTAAGAACCGCACAATTTAAGGTACAGTTAGATAAGAGCGAATTTCTACAAAAGGAAGTAGCATTTTTAGGACACATAATAACACCCCAAGAAGTGATGCCGAACCCCGACAAAACAAATTATTAAATTAAACGTATTAAATTACCCCATATTTAAAACAAATAAAGAGATAAAAGGATTTTTAGGCCTTAGCGGTTATTACCGTAAATTCATTAAAGGTTGTGCTCAAATAACCAAGCCCCTAACCAATTGTTTAAAAAAGGAAAACAAAATTGTACATACTCCGGAATTTATTAAAGCTGTAGACAAAATCAAAAGCATATTAACAAATCACCCCGTATTAGAATACCCCGACTTTTCGAAACCATTCGTATTAACAACAGACGCATCAAATGTAGCATTAGGCGCAGTATTAAACAAAGGAACAGTAGGCAACGATAAACCCATCAGTTACGCATCCAGAACCCTCAACGAAACAGAGCAACGATACAGTACAATAGAGAAAGAATTGTTAGCCATAATTTGGGCAATAAAGTATTTTAGACCATACCTATACGGACGAAAATTTTATATATACACCGATCATAGACCAGTAGTATGGCTATGTAAACTCAAAGAACCCAACTCAAAATTACAAAGATTGAGAATCCGATTAGAAGAATATGACTACGAAATCATATACAAAAAGGGAATTTACAACAATAACGCAGACGCTTTAAGTAGAATCCAACTTAACGCACTAGAGACAGAATCAGTGATAGGAAACGTAGACAAAACAGAAATCAGAGAAGACCCAGATGAAATGGAAACCATACATTCGACACAAAATGACGAACCGAAAACCGCAATTAAAATTTTAAATGAAGCTATAGATATGAAACCCAATCAATTCATAATCACAGAAGTTTTAAACAACCCCAACTCTGTAAAATATACAAAAGTAGATAACAAAAAGATTTACCAAGTCCAGATAACGAAAGACGACAATGAGTCACAAATAATTAAAATTCTAAAAGAATACACCCCCGAGAAAAAAGATTTTACTTTTACTTTAACACTGAAAACTTGTATTAACGATTTTCAGAAATATATATAAAATTATTCAACAATTCTGGCCCTCAACTCATAAGATGCACAAGAAAATTAATTACCTTAGACGACCCTGACGAGATAAATGACGTGATCAGAAACCAACACAAAGGAAAGACCAACCATCGAAGAATAAACGAAACCCTAAAGCAAATCTTGAAACGTTACTATTTCAAAGACATGAAAGAATTAAGGACAGACTATATCAATCAATGTGAACTATGTGACAAAGCAAAATATGACAGAAAACCCCCGAAGATACCCTTAATGTTGACTAAAACACCAGACAAACCTTTTCAGAAATTACATGCCGATACTCTAGTAGTAGAATCACAAAGTTACTTAACAATCGTGGACGCATTTACAAAAATAGGCCAAGCAATACCAATCACTTTTAAAAATAGTATAGACGTAACTCAAGGATTTCTACACTATTTTACATTTTATGGAACGCCCGAAACAATCACGTTAGACAACGGAAGCGAATTCAAAAACGAAACAATTCAAAACACTTTGGAATTACACAAAATAAAAATTCACTTTATAACGGAGAACCACCCTGAATCCAACGGACTAATTGAGAGACTACACTCAACCCTATTAGAACAAATCCGATTACTAAGAATCAATTACAAGAAGGAACACATAACTAACTTAATGTCATACGCATTAATCGCCTATAATAACACAATTCATTCTTCGTCAAATTTTACACTTTTAGAATTAACCCTAGGACACTTAGATTCACGCAACCCCTATGATATACATTATAACAAGGAAATCTATCAACATTACGCCAAGGATCACAAAGAGAAACTAAAAATAACTTATGACAAAGTAAAGGACAAGTTAGATAAGGACAAAGAACGCACTACCGCGACCCGTAATAAAAACACAGATATAAATAAATTTTCCATAGGACAAACCGTATTCGAGAAAAGTTACCAAAGTAAAAGACACAAAACGGCACCGAGAAATTTAGGCCCCTTTAAAATCAAACAAATATCCGATAAAAACGTAGCTGTAGTAGAGGACGGCAAGATAACAAAATATGTTCACCTCAAAAATTTAAGACACCCTGTACTTTCAGATAGACAATCATCACCCTTACCGTCAACCTCCACCCAGGTAGAACGGACACAGAAATCATAATTGAAGATATAAAGAATAACCCCGGTATACTACCAATAAAATTAGGCAGTATGCAGAACACTATAGATTATTGGACCTTTGTACAAAAATTCGATTTAACCGAGCTGAAACAAGAATTTCAAATAATCCAAAATAATTATTTTTGACTAAAACAATGAATGGACACAACAAAATTCGGAAAAGAATACGCAATAGAAATGATGAACTACGACAGTATAACAGAAAGAATTTTGAAAAATATAGAAGACAAATTTAATCGACTAATACCCACAGAACAAACGGCAAGACGAAAAAGAGGACTAATCAACGGATTAGGAAACATAATAAAAGCAATTACCGGCAATTTAGATAATCAAGACGCAGAACGGTATGACAACGCGATACAACAATTAATAGAAAACCAAAACGACATCAAAACCATAATTAGTAACCAAATATCATTAACTCAATCAACGATCATCAAATTTAATGAAACCCTAAGAAAATTAGTTAGAAATCAAGATAGTACAGCCAATCGAATACAAACTCTAGAAAATAACATGCAAACTACCATGTTAGGCACACGAGATTTAATCAGATTCAACACGATATACAACCAGATAATACCAACCCTTACCTTAATTCAACAAATTCTAGCAACATTATAAAACGCAGTAACCTTTGCAAAATTAAGTACCCTACATTCAAGTATCATGGAACCAATTAATTTATTAAAAGAATTATTAAGAATAAAATCTTTTATAACTAACAGTAAATTACCTTTCGATGTAATAGAATCAAACATTTTAATATTTGAAAAAATAGCTATAGTTAAAGGCTATGTAAAAAATAACGAGATAGCATTTTTAATAGAAATACCAATAGTAGAGATTAACAATTACAATTATTATCACTTATTTGCTTTTCCAATGAAAATGACTAGCACATACCAAGTTATTATTCCAAAAACCAAATTCTTATCCTTAAATGAACTAAGATATGTTTATACGAACGAAAAATGTGATGAAGTCACACCCAATCAATACTTATGCCAATTATTGACAACAACAACAATTCAAGAAGACAGTCCTTGTGAAGTACAACTACTAAAATTCACTAATCATTACGAAAATTGTGAAGCCAAACCTGTACAAATCACCAATATGAAAATCCAGAAAGTAACGGAAAACAAATGGATAGCCATTTTCCCCACCGAAGTAATCGCAACAATGTACTGCAATCAAGACCAAAGTAATTTAGCATTAACCGGAAGTAAATTAATCACCCTTAAGAAAAATTGTTATTTGAAATTAAAAAATGAAATAATTAGAGTTTACTAAGATCCCATACAAACCAAGAAGTTAGCAAATCTACCCGATTTACAAATCAAGATTACTCAAGACGAAGACGAAGAAATACTTCAAAAACCCCTACAATTGGAACACCTAGAATTAGACAACCTCAACCACGCCATGAAACTCATGGAAGAATACAAAGAACACCTGAACGAGATCAAAACGCCCAAAGTGCACTACGACAATATTAGTGTATGGACAATTATATTGATTATATTGACTATTTTATTGATCATTTATGTAACTTATATAATGTGTATTAGATATAAAAATAATAAAGAAAACAGTTTTAGATTTAAGGCAACTAAAGGAACAAATGTACACCTAGAAAGTATGAATTTTAAAAAATGAGATTAAACGAATTTATTTAATTAAAAATCAAGAAAGGTAAAAACCCTTAATTTTTAATGTACGTCGGGAGGAGTTATGTAATCCCCCATTTATTATATATATAAAAGAAACTAATACTTAAGAAGTTATTAGAAATATTAGGAAACGTGCAACAATGTAATTGAAGGACAATTCATTTCAGTTTATTAACGTTTATGGGAACGAAAGCGCTACTTTGTAGCACAGAGATAAGTGACACTGCAGATGTCAGGTCACAGGTGGTCACAGACAGTCACGTACCGATATTACGCAGAAGTAAGCTCGCAACAAAATAGTTATGAATAGCTTTAAGATAGCAACCATGTATCATGAATAGAGTCAAGTGTAAGCAGACATTAGGTCTGCAAGTTCCCACAGACTTGTGAGGGGGAAGGGATGTTATAAAACACCCGGGAGCTCCACTCACAGGCAGTTAATCCATCGTTCAGCTTTAGCATTGCAGTTCGTTAGATAACTCACTTTGTACAATTAATTAATAGTTTCGGACTTAGAGTAATAATTTTAAGATTGTCTAAATTCAACATTAATTTCTGTATAAGAATCAAATAAATGTGTTAAGACGGTTAGAAGTCTTTTTAAAAAAACCGCTCCCAAGCCACGAACCTTAACTAGCGTAGTCAGTAGCTGGTCCTTTACACTTTACATCAAACAAAAGAGTTAAGCATATCAATATACTTTATATGCATGTAGGAGAGCGAGGCCATGTCTGTTGGATTAAAAATCTAAGCAAATTCATAGGACAACAGCTATCACAAAATAACGCAGATAAATGGTTATGCGATGAATCTTTAATTACTTCAGTTCGGCTGAAAAACTTCGCATTCATGTAGAGCACTACTGCAACAACGTCGTGACTACTGTGCCTACAGCATTAAATAATATTTTAAAATTTAGGAATTTGCATAAGCAGTTTAGTGTACCATTTATTATCGATGCAGACTTCGAGTCTATTTTGAAACCCACTAGTTCAGTTCTTCCTAGCACTACAACATTGTTTACCAACAACATCCAATACCACAATCCTTTTAGAAAATTCAAATTATACAGACGGCCTAATGCTTCAACAATCTTTTTGGAGAACTTAAGAAAAATGTTCGTAAATTAGGAACTATTTTAAAAACCTGTATTCCAATGAAACCGCTAAGACCACTCGATGAAATGTTATTTTTGGCAGTTGCGTACTGTGGGGTTTGTAAAAAACCATTGGGAAATGAACGTGTTAGAGACCATTGCCATCTGACAAGAAACTTACGCTTTGCAACACATGCTAAATGTGATATAACATACAAAGTGTCTAATTCTATTCCAATGGTGATGCATAATCTTAGTGGGTACGATTCACATTTTATAGTAAAAGAACTGGTATGTGATGAAGAAAATATTACAGTTATTCACAATAACAAAGAAAAATACATTTCATTTACTAAAAATGTACGATTATTCGATTAGGAGACTGATGATGGAGGGGAAAATGAAGACGAATATGACGGAGAAGCTCATACATCATGTATTCAAATAAAATTTATGGATGCTCTTAGATTTATAATCTCCTCTTTAGAAAGTTAGTTCAAAATTTGAATGCAGATCAGTTTGTAGAAGTCCGTTGATTTTTTCCCGATGATAGGGAATTCGATTTAGTAACGAGAAACGGTATATTTCCTTATAACTATATCACAGATACTCATGTGCTTAACGAATCAGCATCACCTCCAAAAGATGCTTTTTACAATAACTTAATATTGATTGATACTCAGTAAGTTTGGAAAGAATTTAATATTACAACACTAATAGAGCATAGCGCTCTGTACTAAAAACCAGACGTTTTGTTGTTAGTCGACGTTTTTGAAAACTTTTGCGTTATCTGCATTTCTACATATGATCTGGACCCAGGCTACTACATTACCGTACCAAGTTTAAGCTGGGATGCTATTCTCAAGTAATCTGGAGTAAAACTGGAACTGCTTAATGAGATTGAGATGCATCAATTTCTCCGAAAAGGTGTACGTGGAGGTTTGACGCAGTGTTTTGGGCGGTTTCCGAAAGTTATCAACAAGTACATGCATAGCTATGATCCTCATGCGCCGTCGAAATATTTAACGTACTTGGATGCGAACAGTCTGTAGGGTTGGGCCATGACTTAACATCTACAAAAAAAAAGGTATATCATGCATTATTGCAATGCACAACAGTGTCTGCGTAACAATCTCGTATTAGGTGCTGTACACAGAGTGTTGGAGTTCAAATAGACTCCGTGGCTGAAATCGTATATTGATTTAAACACTGAACTAGGTACACAAGTGGTAGCCGCATATGCTAATAATTTATAGTTATTATTGAATTGTGTTTTATGCCTTTTAAAGGCACATATGGAAAGTAATAAATGGTTCAATCAATGGATTTTCAAGTTTCGAGGTAATGGGCACGACGTTAGGAACAATATTAGCGCTATGTTGATTGTTTTCTTACTTTATAAAATGTTCGAGAAAATGTTGGACAAGAAGATTAGGAGAGAAGTCAGCAGAAGCCAGCAGGTGTATAGTAAGGATTACTTTATTTTAAGCTATATAACTTAAGTACGAGATAAGATTAATGACAAACAAGTTAAAGCAAATTTTAGAGGAATTTAAGATTTTTATTAAAAATTTAAATAAAGATGGTCAAGAAAGGCGAAATGATTTAGATGTTACTAATAGGAAATTTGATTATTTGAATAAATTATGCGAGAAGTATAGGCTAGAGAAATATAACACTAAGGTCACAAAATTTGGTAGCTTTGAAAATCGATAAAGTTAAGCAGCACGTTAACCGTAATAGATAGGTGTATAAAAAATATTACTGAAATTTTAAAAAGTAGGATTTAAGTATTTTAGGTAGGAAAAATCAGGACAACATGTGTGCAAAATTTGAGTTAAATATAGCAGCTTCCGTGATTCCAGCTTTGGACGGTTCAGGAAATACCACTCAGCAAATTCTCGACTCAATCGAACTGTATGATAGCTTGCTAGACGACGAAGGTAAGAATTTATTAGGAAATTTTGCCATAAAAATTAAGTTAACGCAAACGCTAAAATATGATTAGATAATAAGTACAAGAGTATTCAAGCGCTTGTGAACGATATCAAACATTATCCTTTAACTAAAAGATCAGCTTCAGGATTATCTGCAGAATTATATAACGTCAGACAAAATAATAAACGAAAGTTTAAAAACAATTATAAAAACTCGAAATTATGATAAATTAAAATACGTAATAATAGCCGCGAAAGAAGAGGAAATTGCAAATAAGCCTCAGCAAATGTATTATGCAAACGGAAGAGGTCGCCAAATTACTAGGCGCATAAAATATCATAACCACAATACAAATGGAAGTCAACATACTTCACACACCAGATATCAGTGTCAAGGAAATAGTTCACGCACGTTCACGAGGAAATGCAAATGCAAGCAAAACAATAAGAGGTGATCAATTTTATAATAAGAGAAGTCATTGAAATTTTTTTATCAACTCGTTAGAGAATAATTCCACAGATAATACATCAGACCGAACTGGGGAACCGAAAACATTTTTTCGAAACCCCCAGATTAATTTAAAAAATGCTCATCATCATTAGGTCTTCAGTCCTGGAACTGGATAGACGCGAATCATCATTGTTTCCTATTCTGAACTAACCTACAGATTTCCCTGAAATTTGCACAGTCTGCATCTATCACTATCTGATCTAGGTCTACATCTACCTCTTTTTTCCCATCTCTGCTTGTAATAGATCCCATAATATTCCTCAAAATGCCTTAGAACGTAGCTTACAAGTTGGAAGAGGCGTTCTGTTACTGCTTGTCTAGCGACTTTTAGAGTTTCTGCTTACACCTTATCTGTACCCGGAGCCTTACCATTTTTCAGTTTCTTTAATGCTAATTCAAATTCCTTTGTAGGTATAGGATATTCCAACTCATCATTTTCAATGTCTGATTCCTGTTCTAATACAGTTAATTCCTCTCCTGCATATAAATTCCCTATATATTCTTGCAATCTACCCACTTTCTTTACATTTTCTATAATGACGTTTCCTTCCGCGTCGCTTATATTTTTGCTATACGGTTTTATATCTCTAAAGTTATTTCTAATTAGTTTATATGCTTCATCTGTCTTTCCTACTTCCATCTTAGTTTGTACCTCTTTGCACTTTTCATCAATCCATCGTTCTTTAATTTAACTGTATTTGCGAATAATTTTCGATTTTATGGCTTTGTATCTCTGTTTCCTGTTTCGTCTGATCTATTTTTGTATTTTCGTCTTTCTTCTATTAAATTCAGGATATCCTTTGTTATCCATGGTTTCTTATTTTCTTTTTGTGTATACTTCAGAATATCTCTGGCCGCCATGTCTAGGCTGGATTTAATGTTATTCCATTCTGTTTCTACTTCCTTAGTATCAGAAATTTTTCCGATATCTTTGAGAAATTCATTTGACTTTTTTTCGAATCTTCTTGAAGATCTTTATCTTTTAGTTTCTCTCAGTCCAAATGCCTTTTTCCGTTTCTTTTTCAAATTTTTATATTTAAGGGCGGCCTTCATAATTACGATGTTTGTGGTCAGTACCTATATCTGCTTCTGGGTAGCTTCTACAGTCTCTTACTTGATTCCTAAATTGTCGTCTAGCAAGAATTCAATCTATTTGATATCTTCCTATATCTCCTGGCATCTTCCACGTATATCGTCTTCTAGCATAATGTTGAAGTAACGTATTTATGATGACTAAATTGTTTTTGTCGGAAAATTCTACCAGCATATTTCCCCTGTCGTTTCTCGTGCCTAAACCAAATAAACCTACTACCGCTCCTTCCCTACACTCACCTACCACTGCATTAAAATCCCCGCAATAATTAAATTTTTATGTTTTTTTACGTATCTCAATATGTCTTCGATATCTCTGTAGATCGCTGCTACCTCTTCGTCACTGTAGCTAGAGGTGGGCATGTATACTTGTATTATTACTGTGTTTACCGGTATATATTCTAATCAAACCATGGATACTCTTTCGTTCTTTTGTAAGTAATTTTCTACACAGTATCCTATCTTTTTCCGCATAACTATCCCCACACCCAAATTTCCTTCCTCTGCTCCTGTATGAATTACCCGGAAGTCTTTACTCCAAAGATCCCCCCCTGGCCAACGAACTTCGCTAATCCCTACTATGTCTAGTGATAACCTAATAATTTCGATTTTTAGGTTCTTTAGCTTACTTACTTGCTTCATAGTTCTAACATTCCACGCTCCGACTCGCAAGATGTTCCCGACTCTTATTCTGAACTTTCCGATCGCATCCTCTGAAGTAGTCCCCACCCGGAGATCCGAATGGGGGACTATTTTAACTCCGGAATCTTTTATTCCAAAGAATGCCATCATTTTATTATGATTTAGGTACGCAGTGTGGTGGTTCTCCGTTGCTTTCCACATCGCGGTAGCGTGTCTTAGACTGCCATACCGACCACTATAGTCTCTATCAATCTAAGTACTGAAAGAGCCGCTGCCCTCTTTCGGGGACCTGTCTTAGTCTGGTTCCTCACTAACGACCCTACTACTTTGGTTGAACGTGTAGTTTGGCTCTTTAGCTCATTGGAACACGCAAGTCATTTCACCTGTTCTAGTAATCTAGAACTTCGGTAAAGGGCAGGTCCATTCGAAATGGAGAAAATGCTCACAACATTTTAAATATTTATAGTATAAATTTTGTAGAAGTAGGTCATAATAGCATTATCATTAAATAAATTTTAGATACAGGAGCCTCAATAAGTGTTATTTTCATTTGTAGTTTAACAACTAAGGTGAATAGGTAAGCAAATCTTTAGTCAAAAAGTATCGGGTTCAACATGGGCGATTGTAACAGTAAATCTACCAATTAAAATAGTGAATATCTCAATTAATTATATTTTTGTTGTAATGAACGCTTTCGAATCAGAAATAAATGGAGTAATAGGAGTGAATTTTTTTAATAAGTACAAATCAAATATCAGTTATAAAAATTATCAATTTACGTTCGTTAGCAATAACGTATCAACATCAATAATACCATTACTAGCAAACGAAGATTTGTATACAAAAATCCCACCACGATGTGAAATTCTAATATTTTACAGTAAATTATATTGAGGAATGCGTGGTAAAATCATAAGTGCTATGCGAAGGTGGATTTCTAGCAAACGTATTCCTATAGCCGGTAAAATTTTTTATTCCAGTTAAGATATTGAATACGAACGACGTCGAAATTCAGTTACGAAATTTTAAACCGGTCGTCGAACGTCTTTCAGATTACAAGGTAATAAAATTTGAAGAGTCAAAATTTTCAGTCGAGCGGATTGATAAATTGTTAAAAGACATTAACGTCGAACGTTTGAATAGCGAGGAACAAACCATCATTCATAAGGTATGTGTTAAGTTTGTAGACGTATTTTATGTCGACAATGACCTACTGACCGTGTCAAGCATAAGCGAGCAGCATATTCAGTTACAAACAGATGCTAGATCAACATACGTTAAACTATATAGATTACCATATTCACAGAAAAGCGATATAGGAAAAGAAGTACATACAATGCTACATGACGGGATAACTAAACCCTCACAATGTGCTTGGTCTTTACCCCTACTAATTGTACCGAAAAAACCGGATAGTTTAGATAACAAAAAATGGCGTGCAGTTATTGATTATAGGCAATTAAACACTAAATTATAGAATGACCAATTTTCGCTACCGAGTATAGAATCAATTTTAGATTCTTTAGGAGGTGCGATTAACTTCTCACGTTTAAATTTATATCAAAGTTATTTTTAGATAGAATTACAGGAACAGTCCAGACCATGTACATCATTTAGTACAGACAAAGGCCGATTTCAAATGACTAGGTCTCCGAGTATTTTTGCACGAGCGATGACAGTAGCTTTATCAGGATTAAACAACGACAACTGCTTTACATATTTATATGATTTAATTGTATTCGGGGATAGTTTAGAAAAACACAATACAAATTTAGTATAAGCACTCAATAAATTAAGAAAAGTCAATTTAACATTAAATCCTAAAGAGTGTGAATTTTTAAAGAAGGAAATTTTATATTTAAGGCACGTTATAACGCCACAATGGGTACAACCGGATCCAGAAAAATCGCAGTCATGCAGAATTATACAACACCACTAAACGTTAACACTTTAAAAGGTTGTAGCTTGTGCTAATTACTATAGAAAATTTATTTCCAAATTTGTTGAACTAACAGCACCGTTAGACAAATTGTCTAGGAAAGGCATTATTTTTCAATGGACCCAAGAATATCAAGTGGCTTTTGAACTGTTGAAAACAACTTTATCAAACCTACCATCATTACAATACACAGATTTTTCAGATAATAATACGTTCATCTTACACACGGAAGCATCGGGTTACGTACTAGGAGCAGTTTTGTCAAATGGAGATAACAAGCCAGTGGTATTCGCAAGTAGAGCACTTGAATAAGGCCGAAATGAATTATTGTGCAATAGAAAAAGAGCTATTAGCTATAGTATGGATAGTGAAAAAATTTAGACCATACTTATTTGGCAAAAATTTCAAATTTTAGCGGACCATAGGCCGTTAGTATATTTATTTGGTATGAGCAATCCATCTAGTTGATTAACAAATTTAGGCTAGCGTTAAAGGAATTTGATTTTACAGTAACGTATATTAGGGGTACAGAAAACGTAACAGCGGATACTTTATCTAGCATTATTATAGACTTAGAATACGTAAAAAATATGGAACGAGCGGTTCACGAAAATATATATATATATATATATATATATATATATATATATTGTAGTGTATAAGGGAGATACCAAGAGTTCTAAGGGTTGTTTAGTACAAGGTAGTATATGCCAAGCAAAATAATCCACATATTTGATCACATAAACTTAAAAATGTATGTTTGCCGTATTCTACATATGCTAAAATACCATTCAAAATGGTAGTTGAAATTAAGTGCCAAAAGGTAATATCGAAATGACTAAATGACGTAGTAGGATGTGCAGTGCTCAATGGTTTATACCGAGTTTGAATGATAAAGGCCTTTGAAAGTACATTTGCCGTCCGGAAACCGGATGCGTCTATGAATGTTTAATATCGATTACGCATCCAGGTTCTAGTGTAATTTATTTTGGTTTTGCATTTTAAATAGAATCAACTTTTGGACAATGTTTGTAAATTCTAAATTATTAGTTATAACAACATCAAATGTGATTGATGAACTGTAATTATTTTGGACCAATGATAGAATTTAATGTGATTTATAAAAATGTAGAAAGGACATGAGCTATGGTATGTGCGACACAAACGAAATGTTAGGATGTATTGGACGATTTAGTTATGGGGTAGTAGGCGAGAAAAGTTAAAATGGTTGCCGTAGAAAGCAAACAACGGGAGATTATTTTCGAACTTTATTTGTAAAAAGACGTGTTTTTTTTTATATACTGTGCTAATTTGTAACGATTTTGAAAAAAGTTAATAAAAGTATTTGTTTCTAAAGAGTTTTGATTTAATAAAGTGTGGTAAAGAAGCAACAGCGACAAAAGCATAAAGTAAAGATTGGTGATTGTGTGACGGTGAAACGACGGATAAGTTAGATTTGGAAAGCGAGTGGTTATAAGGAAAGAAGTTGAATTTGGATAGCGTGTTAAAGGTAGCAGGATATTGGGAAGATTTATATAAAGGAACGGAGTTTGAATTTGGATAGCGATTTAAAGCGAGTTATAGATAGCAGGAAATCGAGTGGTTATACATAAAAGGAAAGAAAGTTGGATTTGGATAGCAATTTAAAGGTAGCAAGGACATCGGGAGGACATATAAAGCAACAGTAGTTGGATTTGGATAGCGAGTTATAGATTGGTAGCGGAGCAGCGGGCAATTTGTAAAGGACAGCGAGTAGATTTGGATTAATTAAGAAGAAGCGGACGGATTTATTGAATACACGACGAGCGGGATTAAGGAGAACAATAATTGGTAGTGGAGGATTCGAAGCAGAAATTAACACAGGGGAAGTTATAGCACTGGGTATTCAAAATTCTAAATTCGGGTTAATTATTTCAGGTATTGGGGAGCAGCTTAAAATTTCAAGAACGACACCTGGAGGCGGTACAAAATTCAACCAAATAGGACATCAGTGTAAAGACGCATACGGCGACACGGATTTTGAGCCAGCAGTCAGCGCGGCCAACAACGAAGTGTAAACCAGGTGAGTGCTGAAATATCTTAAACGTCAAAAATAGTCATAAATTTTGGTAGTAATTTAATTTGGCACAAAGCGTCGTTGATCTTAATTGCAAATACGGGGTGTGCGTTAAGTGTGCACATTTCATAAAAGGCGCTACAAAAAGGGGCAAAAAGAGAGTGAGTGACGGACAGTGAGTAGTAATAAAAAAGGGGGTAGTAATCATACAGATAGATAGATAGTAACAGTAAAATATATATATATATATATATATATATATATATATATATATAGCAATAAAAGCCCAAAATAGAAAATTAAGTGAATCCAAAGTCGAATCAAACGCATCAAAGGATGATGGGACTGATCACTCCAACATTGTTGAACTTTTGAAGCCTCCTAGGAAGCAACAGAATTACGATTTGTATCAGAGGAGGAGTTTAACTGAAACATTAAATCCAATAAAGGAAATAATTTTGTTTTCATGCATGAATCAATTTATGATATGAGTAAAAATATAATTTATTTGAAACAAGTACGCGATCAGCATCAGCCTTCGAAACGTAGTTGAAAGACTTGCAATTTTTTCGTAGAGAATTTACAATTCCAGAATTTATTATTATAGAAATGAGGAAGCAAAGTCATTTTTAAATAACTGTAAAGTCGGCCGCAATTTACTTAACGAAAATGACTTAGGAATTAGTGTGATTAGGTAAGTCTCTAATATTCAAAACTCAGAAACGCAAAAATTAATCATTAATTATATTTATTACCTACGGTAGGCCATGCGGGTATCAATAAAACATACAATAACATAAAGCGATACTATTTTTGGACAAATATGCGAGGAAATATGGAAACATTTATTAGGATATGTGACGAATGTCAAAGCATAAATATTCAAATATTAGCAAATAGCCGATGGTAGTTACAACTAAGCATCGGAGGCGTTCGAAGAAGTTTTTCTAGACTTAGTACCATTGCAACCAGATACAATGGAAACAAGAACATTTTGACACTACACTGTGATTTAAGTAAAATTCGTAGAAACATATCCATCACAAAACATAGAAACTGAAAGTGTAACTGGAGCGTTTGTCGAAAATTTTATTTTACGCTACGGCGTCCCACGCGAAATTCTAACGGATAATGGTTCAGAGTTCATGTCGGAGATCCTTGAGAAAACAAGCAAATTATTAAATATATAATAGTTAAATTCTACAGCTTTCCATCATGAAACTATCGGTGCGCTTGAAAACTCACATGAAAACTTAGCAGTATGAGATTTAGAAATTTTTGTTTTGGACAAACCAACATTTTTTTTAGTGCACCCCGTGGGGGTGTGATAGCCGAATATTCTAATAATTTACATTTTTTTGAATTGTGTTTTATGCCTTTGAAAGGTGAGTTACTTAATAGAGAAAGTTCAAAGCGCCGAATTGTACAGTAAGACCATCAATTGGAAGTGCATGTGCAACGAACTCAAGGTTAGGTTTAATTGGAATTGTAAAGTAAGCATAATTTATTAGCTGTTAAGAACTAATATGCAATAAGGGAACTGGTCGTAAAACCATAGAATTTAACGGTTGTACTGTACTTTAATGTAACGAATTAAAATAATTTGTAATTGTCTTCGACTTTGTTTTAACCTCATGAATACCCTTACTCAACGAGAGGCTCCAAGAAAACACTACACACAGACCAAAAACGAGTTAGAAAAATTGTTACGGGATGGGCGCCCGAAAATTAGCAAGTTGTATGAGAATTCCTTAACATCTAAACGAAACTTTAATTCTCGAGTGGTGTTAGATGAAAACTTAATCGTTGTGCAAATAAATCGAGTTAAAGTGCATTACGATAAACCAATTAGATGTAGGTTTCAGCATCTTGGATTTATCATAAACTTTAATGTATGAATTTCATTACGCAACAATGAAACGTATGTGTGGTGATAAAATTAGGATCATCTATTCTGATACCGATTCTCTAGTTTATTGTGTAGAAACAAGATTTCTGCATAGATTTAAAGAATAACATAGATCATTTTGATACCAGTAACTACCGCTGGGACAATAACTACAGTATCCCCCTCGTAAACAAGAAAGTTTTGTGGGGAATTGGTTTTAGCATTGTTGGGGACTCGGGCAAAAAGTTATTGTATTATTAGTCAAAAAGACATTCTCAAAACAATTAAAGGGATAAGTAGAGATATCGATGCTAATGAAATCAGTGTAAATAACTTTAAGGTTGCTGTATGTAGTTCGAGTAAGCCTCTTATGCATTATGATCACCATACGTAGCACAAAACATGAAATCTACTACCCGCTCACGCATAAAATCGGGTTGTCTGGGGATGACGATAAACATTTCGTTATCCCTAAAAGTACAAACACATACGCGCGGAGACAAAGATATAGATAAGTTTTATTTTACGTAATTTTAAGTTTTGTTTTATAGTATAGTAACTTTTTGTGTATAATAGCCTTTGAGTTTTGGATGTATTAGCTGTAAAGTTTTTCTCATCTAACCACTCCTGCTATTGACACCTTTTTATCCACGCAAACGTGTGTTACCTCCACGTGGTGTTTGTCGGGCAACTAAAACGTTTTTAGTTAATGTAAAATATGATTTAGGCTAACAACATAATCAATAATTTATATATTTATTTATTTGTTCTAGAAATTTCTACGGAATATTGATTAATTCAATTCTAGGTAACCCCGAGTACAAAAACTGTCTCTATGCTTTCACATCGCCTTGATTGAGATAAAATTAAAACATAATTACATAGTAGTGACAGTTTACAACATGAAAAACTATAACTTATGCCAACTGATATCTAACATCTCTTAGAAATTAGAATTTCTATATTAGGGCGAGCTACATATCCCCCAAATTAGAATATATATGTAATTAAATGAAACTACTAAAACTTAAGTAAAATGTTATATTGTATAAATTGAAGGACATAATAAAAAGGTTATTGAAAGTCAACAAGCCAGTCAGTGAGAACGGAAACAGACATTGTATGCCAGACGTAACGTGATACTGCAGGTACAGGTCATACTAGGTTATAAGACAGCAATTATTAGAATTAAGGTTGTTACATTGTATTAAATAAAGAAATAAGCAGACATGAGCTTTGCAGCTCCCACGAGCAATGTGAGGGGCAGGGACAGCATAATACCTTTGAGAGCCCAAGATAGTCAGTGAGTCTAGAGCTTCACAACTTTAACATTGTTGGTAGTTCAGCTACTCACCGTAATTTTAGTTAATTTAGCAAAGTGAATTTCAACTTAGAATTATTTTGATCTCCACTTGTAGATTAAAAACTAATTGTAATTCAGTATAAAATAAATTTGATAGAAAAAGTTTTTTGGAAAAACCTTTTTCAAAAGCCGCTCCAAGAGGCCTAAAACCAATCTCGCGCCGAAGGAAATGCTATTTTGTTCTAGAAAGTTCTAAACCGAAAATATTGCAATAATGGTTAATTTTCGTGATATCTATAAAATATGAACAGGAAGTAATCTACAATATTGAAGAATAACTTAAATTTAAATATAGAATGCTCGCCAATTGAAAATGGTAATCAAAACAGCTGATTTAAGTATCGATCTAACCCAAGGATTCTTACAATACTTTACATTTTACGGTACTCCAGAAGCAATAACTTTAGACAATGGCAGTGAATTTAAAAATGAAACAATACAAAACACCCCAGAACTTCATAAAATAAAAATTCATTTTATAACGTAAAATCACCCAGAATCAAACGGATTAATTGAAAGATTACATCTAACCTTATTAGAACAAATTAGACTGTTAAGACTAACTTACAAAGAAAAAAACATAACTAATTTAATGTCATACGCATTAATTGCTTACAACAACACGATCCACTAATCAACAAATTTTACACCCCTCGAATTAACATTAGGACCCTCAGATTCCCGCAACTCTTATGATATACATTACAACAAAGAATTATACCAACAGCATGCTAGAGACCATAAAGACAAATTAAAAATAACTTATGACAGTGTAAAGAATAAATTAGATAACGATAAAGAACGCATTACAACAACCCGCAATAAGAATGCCGATATAAATAAATTTTCAATAGAACAAACCGTATACGAATGGAATTTTAAAAGTAAAAGACACAAAGCAGCCCCAGAAAAGTAGGTCCGTTTAAAGTCAAAAAGATATCAGACAAAAATATAGCCGTAGTAGATAACGAAAACATAGTATAATATATTCATTTAAAGAATTTAAGACACCTTGTAATTTCAGATGGACAGCCATCACCCTTGCCGTCAACCTCCACCTAGGTAGTACGGACGACGACATATTAATCGAAGACATTAAGAACAACCCCAGTATACTACCAGTGAAATTGGGAAGTATGCAAAACACAATAGATTATTGGACATTCGCACAGAAATTTGATTTAACAGAATTAAAACAAGAATTTTAAATAATTAGAGACAATTACTACAGACTGAAACAATCAATGGACAGAGCCAATTTCGGAAAAGAATACGCGATAGAAATGCTTAATTATAACAGTATAATGGAAAACATCTTAAAGAACACAGAAGATAAATTTAATAGATTAATACAAACAGACCAAATTACAAGACAAAAGAGAGGACTTATTAACGGATTAGATAATATTATAAAAACTATCACAGGTAACATAGACAACCAAGATGCAGAACGATATGACAACGCCATACAACATTTAACTGAAAACCAAAATGACATAAGAACCATTGTTAAAAATCAATTATCTTTAACTCAATCAACCATAATAAAATTTAATGATATACTAAGAAAGCTAGTAAAAAACCAAGACAGTATAACCAATAGAATACTAACCCTTGAAAGTAACATGCAAACCACAATGCTAGGAATGCGAGATTTAATCACGATATTTAACCAAATAATATCAACCTTTACTGTAATCCAACAAATTTTAGCCACATTAGAAAACGCTGTAACATTTGCTAAACTAAACACTAGTATAATAGAACCGATTGATTTATTAAATGAATTATTAAGAATCAGATCACTTATAACTAATAGCAAATTACTCTTTGAAGTAACAGAATCCAATATACTCATATTTGAAAAAATATCCATGGTAAAAGGTTATGCAAAAAATCATGAAATTACGTTTTTAATAGAAATCCCATAGTAGACAGTAACACTTATAACTATTGTCATTTATTTGCTTTCCCCATGAAAGTTACTAGCACGTATCAAGCTATTATTTGTAAAACCAAGTTTCTTTCTCTAAATGAACTTAGGTATGGCTTTACGAATAAAAATGCAAAGAAGTATCACCAAGTCAATACTTATGCCAATCATTAACGACAACAGCTATTCAAGCAGAAAGCCCCTGTGAAGTACAATTGTTAGGATTCTTAATCACTATGAAAATTGTAATCCAAAACCAGTACAAATTACAAATATAAAAATTCAAAAGTTACGGACAACAAATGGATTGCTGTATTTCCACAAGAAGTAATAGCAACCGCCCATTGCAATCAAGACGAAAATAATTTAGCATTAACTGAAAGTCAAGTAATCACCATCAAAGAAGATTGCTACTTAAAATTGAAAAATGAAATTATTCGAGTATACCAAGATCCAACAGTAACGAAGAAATTCGCAAATTTACCAGAACTACAGTTCAAGATTACGCAACCCGAAGACGACGAAATCAGCAAGAAACCAATGCAACTAGAGCACCTAGACTTAGACGAGCTTAACCAAGCCGTAAAGCTAATGGACAATTACAAAGAACATTTAAGTGAATTAAAAGTGCCAAAAGTACATTATGACAATATCAGTGTTTGGACAATTTTATTAATCATTGTAATCATTTTATTAACTATGTATGTATTGTACAAAATGTATCTTAGATATAGGAACAAAGAAATGAGTTTTAGTAATAAGAAACAAGAAACAAAAGGGATTAAAGAAATTATAAATGAACTCTTAGGGACAATGTGTTTCAAAAATTAAGCAAAACCCCTTAATTTTTATCTAGGTCGGGAAGACTCAAATTAGAATATACATGTAATTAAATGATACTATTAAAACTAAAGTTAAATGTTACATTGCATAAATTGAAGGACATAATAAAAAGGTTAATGAAAGTTCAACAAGCCAGACATTGTATTCCAGACGTAACGTGTTACAACAAGTATAGGTCACAGGGTAATAAGACAGCAATTATTAGAATTAAGATTGTTACATTGTATTAAATATAGAAATAAGCAGACATGAGCTCTGCAGTTCCCACAAGCAATTTGAGGGCAGGGACAGCATAGATACCCTCGAGAGCCCAAGATAGTCAGTCAGTCTAGAGCTACACAACATTAACATTGTTGGTAGTTCAGCTACTCACTGTAATTTTGGTTAATTTAATCAAAGTGAATTTCAACTTAGAATTATTTCGATCTCCACTTGTAAATTAAAAATTAATTGTAATTCAGTATAAAATATATTTGATAGAAAAAGTTTTTTGGAAAAGCCTTTTTAAAAAGCCGCTTCAAAAACCCAAAAATTAATCTGGCGCCGAAGAAAATGCTATTTTGTTCTAGAAAATTCTAAACCAGAAGTGTTGCAATAATGGTTAATTTTTGTGATATCTATAAAATATGAACAGGAAGTAATCTACAATATTGAAGAATAACTTAAATTTAAATATAGAATGCTCGTCAATTAAAAATGGTAATCAAAACAGTTGAGTTAAGCAGTAACCTAAAAGCACATATAGAGATGATTTAAAATTGTGAAATATGTAGGGGTTCTGACTGGCCAGACCAGTCACGTGTCGGAAGATATAAAAATAGAGGAGGTAAAAATTAGTAGTGGTAGTACTGAGGGAGTGGTTAATGTTTTTGTGACCGTTGTTGTAGGTGACGAGGGTCATTGATGTGGGCCGTGAGGCATCAGTTATAATTAAATATAAATCAATGTATATGTTCGTTTATTTAATTTGCCAGACAACGAAATTTGCACATAGTGTTTCAAACTATAATTAGTGAGGTTCTTGCTGATGAATTTTGTACCCGAAAAGATAAAGGAATTCAACGACTTGGTGGTGGAGATTTTGCTAAATATTAGTACTCGGCAGTACGTACATAACAACTCTATTCTACCAAATAAGGCTCTGAGAATAGAATTTAATAATAATAAAGGTAGTTTTAATAAGAAAAATACATGGTTAAGTTGCAAGTCGTTTGATGGTAAGAAGTTTAATTTTACTGACTGCAAAGAATATGACGAATCACCACCTTCCTACAGTTCGTTATTTGACGATGGTGACAATGTATTAAATTATTATACAGTGTATGAAGAACAACGACCTTTATATAGCTCGTTATTGAGTGATAGTGACAATCTTGTAAATTATTTTGAGTGTCAAGAAGAGCTACCACCATAGCACGGTTCGTGGTTTATCAAAAATAACCCCTATACCCATTATCGAATAAAAGGTATTTTAACCCCACATTTTTCATTACCTTATGAAGCTACTGGTTTAAATGAACCAACCCTAATCCGCAAAAGCTGGGTCCCAACCCAATCGGATATCGGAAAAAGTGAAGCAGTAGTCAACAACAAAAAAAACGTAGTGTATCGTGGTTGCCGGGTACATAGTTTGCTAACCTGAAAGCTAAGCATTATTTTGTGGAGGATACAAGTTGAATATCGAAACTCATTTTGTAACCCTGGTGAGGATAAGTTGCTTAGGAAATACAATGAACGTGGAAGCAACAGTGAGAATTTCATACCCAAAACAGGTATTGAGTGAGTCTATACGAGTAAATGATTTGAGAGAACGAGTATGTGTATAGGTATGTGCGCATGCATGTATATTCGTGAGGATGCTGGTATAAGACTATGTATATATAAATACTTTTATAAATACATTGATAAGTTAATAAGTTAATTTTTTGCATTTTTATCCTTATTATTATTATTACAACAGATTAATGTTAGCAATTTGGTTTTTGAAGTATCGGAATTCTTTTTGATGTTTAATTTGGTGTCATATAAATTAAATTATAGAATATACATTGATTGTTCCACTTTAGAGCAACCAGGATTGAAGTGACTCTTAGTTAAATCATAGACATTTTTATGCACTCATCTGTTACGGTATTCCGCGCAAACACGAAAGAAAACAGTAAGAGTAAGTAAAGAAATGTTTACGCCGAATACCGCAACAAAACGGGGATGCAATGGTAGAATTTGGGCTAGCTCAAAAACGTAGTAGAGGGGCGTGGGTAAAATAGAAAGAATACATTGGAAACCTCTGTAAAACTATATTGTTAACATCGAATCTTGAAAGACTATTTACAAAACAATAAAACAAATAAGTTGCGTAATCGTGATTGTAACAAAGCGTCATAACATAAGCATATAAAAATGGGTAAGCAAAATATATAACATCTTATAGTCTAAATACTTACAATGGTTCACCTTAAATACATATAAAAGAAAATTAAGCATAAACAGTACAGTAAATCTAGAAAGAGGTATATACTTAAATTATATGTACATGCTGCTTTGTGAAGTGCACCTTCTCAAGAAATAGTATAACCTTAAAATTAGACACCCTAACATAAATTAATCAAATATTAATCTAATTTTAAAGTGATGCGTAAGTTCTTTTAGTTAAGGTTTATACAGAAAGACAAAAGAAACAATAAAACGGACTCTAACACAAACTTTGAGTAATTAAATTTTTCATTTAAAAAATGATTATTACATAATCGCTCGTGCATTGTGATGTGTTGATAACGTAGTGTTGGTAATTTAATGGATATTAATGAGTAGCAGCAAATTAAATGTCTATACTCCACAGCAGCATCAAAAAGAATTGCGAAAATAGAAAATTGTACCTTAAACTAATTGGCTTCGTATCATGTTGTGGATGGAAAAATGCGACTGCATTTCTTGATTGACTGCAATCTTTAATGGTTAATCCTCTTTTTCAAAGGACAGTGTCTATTTTATAAGGGCAGAATCATGTATGGGGGTAGGGTATTTGGTTTTCAAAGATATCGCCGAAGAACCAAGTGTGCAGAATTCCCAGACAACAGCTGCCGAAATTCAAACTGCAACAGCTTGCCAACAAGCAGATAACGCAATTATCAAAAGATTTTTAGACAAAGAAAAACAATCTTGTTACTTTTTAACATCTCAACAGCTGCAAAATACCAGATAACAAGTCCATTGTAAGCAGATGTAGGCAGGTGGTGAGTGGTCTTATCTTTTAGAAGAAAGCTGCGCCTTTGCATACAGCTTTTAATTAAAATGTAATCACTGCAAGTGCTAGAATTTATTACAACTACTTTGTAACGTAAAGTTTCCTAAGCAGCTGTTTGATTTTATAAGGCACACTTTTAAACAGAGTAATTACTTAAGAAATTTTATTACATAACAATAATTTCAAATGGTAGGAAATCCAATTTGTAGAGTAATTTTTGGGTATTTTAAAAATGAAAGCAAAAAAAATTGTTTGCAGGGTTTTGAACCTAACAAATTCCCTTCTAGCAAAATTAAAAGGTCGTGGTAGGAAGCTGAAGCAACGGAGCGGGTAGTATACCAATAAAACATAGTAAAAGAAAATTCGTTACAGAAAAAACTTAAATACCGATAAAAAAATTTTATCCGGCTTGAAGGACCAGTACCCACTAATAGGATAAATAAATTAAAAAAATCTTACTACAAGAAAAACTAGTACACACTAATAGAATAAAATTAAAAAAATCTTACAAAACTACAAGAAAAACTCGAACTAACACAAAAGAATTTTTATCCGGCTTAAAGGACCAGTACACCGGACCAAGCCAAGAAGTGTAAAGGATGTAGGAAAAGGGAAAAGTATAAGTTATCAATCATCGAGAACAAAGATGGAATGGCCTAACACTGCAAAAGGTCGTCGAAGAACAGATATCTCTAGTAAAGAAACAGTATCGCTTTCCACCTCAAGAAAAAGAAATAGGTTTCTCGCGAAAAAACTCAAAGTAAGAAAAAAAGCAAGGAAGAAAACCTACAGTACAAGCCAATATGAGACAATAAATGTCAAGCCTCAAAGTATGCAAGGGAACAATGAGAATGCTGGATAGAAAAGTTGAGATACTTCAAGCTGTGGTAACAAAGAATCGTATTAAACGAACAACCGAAGGAAAGAATAGCTAACTAGGCTTAAAAATCGACTAAGTCGTGGTTTCCGAAGAAAAGAAAAAAGATCTAGAAAGAATCTACCACAGGAAGTAATTCGAAAAAATTTAACTAAGTTCGTATGAGAACTAGCATTAAGAAAACCAGCAGAAGGATAAGGAAAGGAAGGTGTATCCAAAGGAATGGAGAAGTAAAACTAAAAAAAAAAAACTAACCAAAAAATAAAACTAAAAGTAAGTAGTACCAAAACTAAAGAAAAAAAACAACCTAAAATATGTATGTGTGTGAGGGTGAGTATGGGTGTGTGTGTGTGTGTGTGTGTGTGTATGTGTGCATGCATGAAGTGTGTGTGTGTCTATGTGTGTGTATGTGTGCATGCATGAAGTGTGTGTGTGTCTATGTGTTAGACCGCTGTAGTCGCCTCTTACGACAGGCAGGTCGTACCGTGGGAATACTCTAATCCCGTACCCACACGGGCTTGGGTAAGTACGAGGATCAAAAACAAAAGAAGAGACAAAACCAAGGGAACAATAAAATTACTAGGAAACGAGAAATCGTAAAGTCCAAAAATCAAGTCCTAAGGAAGGGCGGAGCCAGCATAGAAATTGAGGACGCAGAGGACTAGTAATGGGACTTAAGACGTTTGCGTCGCCAGAAGAAAAACGAAGCAAGATTAAGGACATTAGGATTTTGCCGACATACATCTTTGGATTCGGAATCAATATAGAACATTTTTGCCTCTTATTTCTTTTGTTAACCGGCTTCATTGGTTGACAAATCGGAGCAAGGGGTATTATTGGTTGAGCGGTTTTCCGCCAAACAGGATTAACAGGGGGTATAGTAGTTGTAACACGCGGTTGAGGAGGTGATGGCGAGGGTAGAGGTAGTAGTGGTTTAGGAAACTCAGTAGGCGTCATGGGAGAAAACATTTTGCTTTTAGTATCGTTTAAGTCAGTGATAGAAAAAGAAAAAGCATTGGCTATAAAAGTGTCAACCATAGGAAAAGGAGTAGAATTTAGTAAGACTTCTTTAACATTAGATAACAGGTCAGAATCAGGCAGAATTTCATCAATCTTAGATAAAGGAACAGAATCAAGTAGAATTTCATCAACGTCAGATAAAGGAATAGAGGCAGGCAGAACTTCAGCCACAATAGGAACTGCTTTTTCGACAACAGCAGATAAAGAAACAGGATCAGGTAAAACCTAGCCAACAACAGCAACAGGCATCATAGATACGGGTTCACTAACTTCAATAGGACCTTCTCTGTCCGTATTGGAAGTTATCGTCACTTTAGCTACATCTGTTATTGCAGACACGAAAGGAATTTCTTTAGTAGAAACGTTTAAGAAAACAGGAACAAACTCTTAAGTTGCTACCTGTAAGTCACTAATTTGAAGTATGGGCTCAACTCGTGAAGGAGGCACAGAAGAGAACGTAGAACTAGACACAGAAGAAATTTGTTTCTTATTAGAAGTAGGATGACAGTTCGGACAAATGCATCGAGTAACTCCCTTATGTCCGCAACCATAGCAATGAAGTACTTGAGGATGAGTATAACGTGTCGATACATAACCAAGTTGATCGCAATTAAAGCATGTGACCTGACGAGTAGAAGTAAGCATAGGAATAGGAACAGTAGAAATTACAGAAGAAGTATTTTTTATACACGCAGGCGTAGGAGGAATTTTAACCGTTTGGTCATGTAAAGTAAAAGTACTTTTCGTAAACGTAACGGACTTGCAAGTAAAATTTAGTTCAACTGAACAACATCGGACCACATGGTTATCGAATTTTTATAAGACCTATATAGAAATAGAGCGTTGTCAGATAGTAAATCGGACGCAGAAGCACATAATTGAGAAGGAGAAACATTGTGCGCTAGACATAATTTGTCAACGCGAGTTATGTATCCCCCAATTACCTATATATATATTGATGTATTGAATCTAATATGAATTATTAGAAATTATTAAGTAAAAGTATAAGTTCAATGCAACATTGTAACACAAGGATAACCCAGAGAGGTTATCGACAGTTCATGTGAACGGACATGCAACTTTGCATCCGTGAGGGCAGTGATACTGCAGGTGGCAGGTCACAAGCGGTCAACAGACCGCAATTACTTAGAATTAAGTTGTTACATTGTAATAAAGTGTACAATTAAAGAGAAACGCAGACATGAGATCTGCAAGTTCTCACAGCCGTGTGAGGGGCAGGTTATTATAAAAATCCCGGGAGCTCAATGCCCGGCAGTCAGTCTCCAAACTCCATACTTCGTTGTTTGAGCTACTCACCTGTACAATTAAATTATTTTTATTAATGTTATTAAGAACCAGTTATTCCAAATTCCAATGTAATTTCTGTTTAACTTAGTAATAAAAATATTGTTAAAGTTTCAAAGTGTTTTTAAAAAACCAGCTCCAAAGGCCCGAACTTTAACTGGCGCAGTCGTAACGGATGTCAAAAGGGCACTGAAAATCCAAAAATCGGAAGATTGGTGACCAAGAATTTTAATTCGAAATTTTGGCAGAACCCAAACCAAGTTGGAGGAAGAACAAGCATAGTCTGAATCCAGCAACAAACCAAGTTGGACAAGGAACAAGAATCGTCTAAGGCCAACAAAACAAACCAAGGTGGACAAGATACAGAATCGATCGAACCCACCAAAGAAACAGATAAAACTAATGTAAGTTCATTTCCATAAAAATTTTTTTAAACCAAATTATAATTGATATATGCTAGTATTATTTTATTGATCATTGTTTTATGTATTTTATATTATGAATATTTTTGAAAATAGTTCAAAGTGAATTATTTTCAAAACGAGAAAGTATTAACTTATGAGATGAATGTTAAAGAGATATTTTTTCTTTAAAAAAGCAAATAAGAATTGAATTTAAAAAGAGATTTTCTTTTTAAAAGTAAATGAGAATTAATATTAAGAGATCCTTACCATAATAAATAGAACGAACTCAAAAATAATCCAAAAATAAACGGGCGCACATTCACTAACACCAAAATAAGAAACATCAATTACCGCGATTCAAACCCACGTTTCAATCCGATAAAATAAAACACAGAACGCAATTCAATTTCAAAGCTAATTCGAACAAGCAGTACAGAACGTTTAATTAAACCATTGACCTCTATAATACTGAATAAATCACAAGAACATTCTGCATTAACTAAAAATACGGTAACTTAAAACCACCTAAGAAAACAAAGCTCGCATCTTTTATACACTTAAAACACCAGAGAAGTGCAATAACTTTCAACTTTCAGTACTAAAGTATAGCTTAACAACGCAATATCATTATTAAAATCGCTTTCAGAATCCTTGCACAGTACTAAAGAAATAACTTTCAACTTTCAGTATAATTTCAATTTGCATCATACGTAATAAAATACATCACGGAATTATAGAAGCGCATGAAAATTACACCACAACACTCTATAAATAATTTGCAACAATCACGGAATAAACTCTAAACGTTTTTCAATTAATTAACCAGCATTATAAAGTGCATTATTTCAATACGAAAATAGAATAACGCAAAACGCTCATAATTACATTACGGGAGATTCAATTACAAGTTGTGAACACCGAGGTATTTTAAAACTAGACGTAACACTTTATACAAAGTACGGAAAGTAATTCCTATAATTTCTATTAACACCTTTAAGTGCAATTAACTCGACGTACGTGACAAAGTAACGAAGATTACATTCTTAAATATTCAATTTCAGCCATGAAGTACAGGAGTAATCAACCTTAAGTTATAAGTAGAACACAAGACAGACGAACTGTACGTTTACGCAACTCAGTAAAACCCACGGAAGAGTATTAATTACGAGTTAAACGAACTGAACTAAAACAACGCTAAACGAGAATAAATCTATCCATTTAAGATTCCTTAAGAAACAGGAACTCAAGACGAACTAAAAGCTGCATAAAAACAATTAATCCAAGACTACGGTAAATAAATTCAACATTATTGAATACAAATCTCGTGAATACATCACCGCATTGTGTAATTAAATATAAATAAACAACGACTACGATTTTAAAAATAACTCGACGCAATATAAACTTAAAATTAATAAATCTAATACTACAAGTACGAAATTAATCTCAAATTCTTACCAAATTTTATCCACCCAATCCAAACTGAAAATTAACCATTCCTAACTAAAAAAATAACGCCGAAAAATAACGAAATAAACATCAACCTTTACCAAATCTTTATGTACCTAATCTAATTGAAAAATTAACAAACCAAAATCAAAGTTAACGTCACAAAAAGCAAAACCAACCCCAATTTTTACAAAATTCGAAATTATTTCATCCAAAGGAAAAACTAATACATCCAAAGCATAATTAACGTTACAAATAGAAAATCAACCCCAATTTTTACAAAAATTGAAATTTCACAACCCAAACGGAAAATTAATAAATCCGAAGCAAAAGTAACAATACAAATAGCGAAATAAACCTTAATTAAAAAAAAAAAAAAAATTTTTTTTAAATTTTCCAAAAATCGAAAACAACCCTTAACCAACATGAGTAACACAGACTTACGTCTCTATTTAGAGACAATACAGACGTTTGATGGCACGCAGGCCCATCTCTCGAATTTCATTGGAGCATGTGAAATGTTCCTAAAAACCTTTTACAAACCCGGAGATGACGCAAGAAATTCATTGCTTATACGCTTAGTAATAAGTAAACTAGCCGGAAGGGCACTAACCTTAATCGCCAGTAAGGACGATTTATCGGAATGGGACCAGTTTAAACAGCTACTAATTGCATATTTTGGAGACCAACGTAATATAAAATGCCTGGTACGAGACCTAATAAACCTTAGAATGGAACACAATCAATCCCCCTACCAATTCGGAATGAAATGAAAAGACGTGAGAAGTTTAATTTTAACAAAATTAAAAATCGAAGAACCCGATCAAAACGTTAGACATTTAAAAACAAAAATGTACGAGGAAATGGCACTAGACACATATATAAACGCTTTACCAGAACGACTATCGGATAAAATCAGATTCCAACGACCCCAAAATCTAGAAGAAGCTATGAGCCTAGTAATAGAAGAAGAAAATGTAATGTATTACCGCAACAGACTATACAACCCCAACGCGAATAAAAGTTATTCACCAACAAAACTATACAAGCTACAAGACAAACAATCCCTCAACAAAATTCACACCCTTTAACCCACAAACAAATCAACCGCGAAGTAACAACCCAAGTTTTAACAATACCAATTTTAATAATCAATTTAAAAATTTTCAAGACCAACATTCAACCCAACTTTTACGAAACCCGCATTCCAACCGAGATTTAATCAAAACCTAAACCAACCAATACCAGCATTCAACGCAAACCCCAATAGAAATACACCAATGACTAATACTCATAACAACCCTAACAATTATTACAAACCAACACCAATGGACACCTCATCTGGTAACACCAGACAAAACACAAAAATAACACATATCCGACCAAACCCTCATCAGAAACGTAATTTTACATCGGAAGAATTATTCCATCAAGAAATAGAAAAATTTGACACTGACCAGAATAATGACATTGAGACACCTACGAACAATGAAACAAACCATGCAGAAACTTACGAACGTGACGAACAATACGAAACATACGAGGAGTATGATGAAGAAAACTCGAACTCAAATTTTCAAATGGACCCATACATAGACAACCAAACTTAATAAACTTAAATAACATAAATCACTTAGTATTACCATACATAGAAATACCCCACGCCGAATTCAAACTATTAATCGACACTGGATCATCAAAAACATTAATTAGCCCCAGAACCGTACAAAAACATTATTTAGATTATGTAGAAAGAGAACCATTTAAAATTAAAACAGCTCATCAAACGACACTACACCAATTCGTAGCCAATATACCCTTACCGAGAACATTTAATGTCAAAATGAAACATAAATTTTGTGTATTCGAATTTAACGATAAATATGACGGATTAATCGGAATGGATCTTCTAAGAAAATTAGGAGCTAACATTGACATTAAAAATCGCTTATTAAGGACAAAATACGGAAAAATCCCAATTAAATTTCAAAACACACAAATTGAACAAAAATACACGATAGAACCCCGAACGGAAAGAAGAATAAAAATCTCAGTAAAATCTAACAAAAATTTAGGAATAATAAATCATATGACATTTCAGCAAGGAGTAGAAACCCCAACCGCCTTAGTGCAAATAAAAGATAACTATGCAACCACAACAATATTAAATTCAAACGACTATCCCGTAGAATTATCATTGACAGACCCAATTAACGTAGAAGAACTAAATTTTAACGAAATGGAAATAGACGAAAATTTAGAAAACGATTACAACCCAATAGAACATGACGAAATGTTAAGAGAAAATTTAACTAACATCCGCTTTAATACCGATATCAATCAAGAAGAAGAAAGAGCAATTAAGAACTTATGTTTTGAATACCGAGACATATTCCATTGTGAAGGAATACCATTAACATTCACCAACACAGTAAAACATAATATCGAGTTAACAGACAATAAACCAATTTTACAAAAGCATATAGACTACCTCATGCAAGCCAAGAAGAAGCTGACAGACAAGTAGCAGACTTATTAGACCAAGACATAATCCAGCACTCCAATTCACCATGGAGCAGCCCCGTGTTAATAGTACCTAAGAAATTAGACGCAACCGGAAAGAGAAAGTACAGAATGGTAATAGATTATAGAAAGTTAAATGAAAAAACGGTAGATGACAAATATCCACTACCAAATATAACCAAAATTTTAGACAAATTAGGCAAATGCCAATATTTTACAACATTAGACCTAGCATCAGGATACCATCAGGTAGAGATGGAAGAAAAAGACATATCAAAAACAGCCTTCAGCACACCTAGAGGACATTACGAATACAAACGAATGCCATTTGGACTAAAGAACGCACCCGCTACTTTCCAGAGAGTCATGGACAGTATATTACGAGGAATGCACAATGAAAAATGCCTTGTATACCTTGACGACATCATAGTTTATTCCACATCACTGGTAGAATTCATAGAAAGATTGAAAGAAGTATTCGAAAGACTTAGACAAGCACATTTTAAAGTACAATTAGACAAAAGTGAATTTTTACAAAAAGAAGTATCATTTTTAGGACATGTAATAACACCCCAAGGAGTAATGCCAAATCCAGACAAAACAAATGCAGTTCTAAATTACCCATTACCAAAAACAAACAAAGAAATCAAAGGATTTCTAGGACTTAGTGGTTACTACCGCAAATTCATTAAAGGTTACGCTCAGATAACCAAACCCCTGACAAACTGTTTAAAAAAGGGAAACAAAATTGAACACACCCCGGAATTCATTAAAGCCGTAGACAAAATTAAAAACATATTAACAAATCACCCTGTATTAGAATACCCAGACTTTACAAAACCATTTATACTGACGACAGACGCATCGAATGTAGCATTAGGCGCAGTATTGAACCAAGGAAAAGTAGGTAGCGATAAACCTATCAGCTACGCATCCAGAACCCTAAATGAAACCGAACAAAAATATAGCACTATAGAAAAAGAATTATTAGCCATAATTTGGGCAACAAAATATTTTAGACCTTATTTATACGGAAGAAAATTTTACATATACACTGACCATAGACCACTAGTATGGTTATGCAAACTGAAAGAACCAAATTCAAAATTACAAAGATGGAGAATCAGACTCGAAGAGTATGATTACGAAATTATATATAAAAAGGGAATTTATAACAACAACGCAGACGCTTTAAGCCGAATCCAACTCAATGCATTAAAAACGGAATCCATTATAGGAAACGTAGACGAAACAGAAATAAGGGAAGATCCAGACGAGATCGACACAATACATTCGACACAAAACGAAGAACCAAAAAACGCGATTAAAATTTTAAACGAGGCAATCGATATGAAACCCAACCAATTTATAATAACCGAAGTTTAAATAACCCCAATCCAGTAAAATATACAAAAGTAGATAACAAAAAGATATACCAAATTCAAATAACTAAAGATGATAATGAGGAACAAATAATTAAAATTTTAAAGAAATACACCCCCGAGAAAAAACGATTTTATTTTTATTTCAACACCGAACATTTATACCAAAGATTTTCAGAATTATACATTAAACTATTCAACAACTCTGGACCTGAACTCATCAGATGTACTAGAAAACTAATAACACTAGACGACCCTGACGAAATAAACGATGTAATTAGAAATCAACACGAAAAAAAAACCAACCATCGTGGAATTAACGAAACAATAAAACAACTTGTAAGACGTTATTATTTTAAAGACATGAAGGACTTGACCACAGATTTCATTAACCAATGCGAATTAAGTGACAACGCGAAATACGATAGGAAACCCCCAAAGATACCCTTAATGTTAACCAAAACACCCGACAAACCATTTCAAAAACTACATGCCGATACTCTAGTAGTAGAAGCGCAAAACTATCTAACAATTATAGACGCATTCACAAAAATAGGCCAAGCAATACCAATCACATCCAAAAATAGCATTGACGTGACCCAAGGATTTTTACAATATTTCACATTTTACGGAACACCCGAATCAATCACTTTAGACAATGGTAGCGAATTTAAAAACGAGACAATTCAAAACACTTTAGAACTCCACAAAATAAAAATTCATTTTATAACGGAAAACCACCCCGAATCAAACGGACTAATTGAACGATTACATTTAACCCTGTTAGAACAAATTCGATTACTAAGAATAAATTATAAAAAGGAACATATAACCAATTTAATGTCATACGCACTAATCGCCTATAATAACACTATCCACTCATCAACAAATTTTACACCCTTAGAATTAACCTTAGGACATTCAGATTCACGAAATCCCTATGACATACACTACAATAAAGAAGTATATCAGCAATATGCGAAAGATCATAAACAAAAACTAAAAATAACTTATGACAAAGTAAAAGATAAATTAGAAAACGATAAAGAACGTATCACCACAACCCGAAACAAAAATACCGATTCAAATAAATTTTCAATAGGACAAACCGTATATGAGAAAAACTTTCAAAGCAAGCGACATAAAACAGCACCCAGAAATTTAGGACCATTTAAAATTAAGAAAATATCAGATAAAAACATAGCAGTAGTAGACAACGGTAAAATAACTAAATACATTCATTTAAAAAACCTAAGACACCCTGTAAATTCAGATAGACAGTCATCACCCTTACCGTCAACCTCCACCCAGGTAGAACGGACAACCAAATAATAACATAAGATATAAAAAACAACCCCGGTATACTACCAATTAAATTAGGAAGTATACAAAATACAATATTTACTCAAATAATATCCAACCTTACTTTAATGCAACAAATTTTAGCAACATTAAGAAAAACGAAATAATATTTTTAATAGAAATCTAGATAGTAGAAAGTAACAATTATCATTATTATCATTTATTTACAAAGGTTACTAGCACATACCAAGTAATCATACCCAAAACCAAATTCCTATCCCTAAATGAACTGAGATATGGTTATACAAACGAAAAATGTACTGAAGTAACACCAAATCAATATTTATGTCAATCGATGACGACAACAACCATTCAAGAAGACAGCCCTTGTGAAGTACAACTATTAAAATTCTCAAATCATTACGAAAACTGTGAAACCAAACAAGTGCAAATAACTAATATGAAAATTCAAAAAGTTACAAATAACAAATGGATAGCAATTTTCCCAACAGAAGTAATAGCAACCATCCACTGCAACCAAGATGAAAATAATCAAGCATTAATCGGAAGCAAACTAATTACTCTCAAAGAAGATTGTTATGTGAAGTTGAAAGATGAAGTTATCAGAGTTTACCAAGATCCCATAGCAACAAAGAAACTTGCAAACCTACCGGAACTACAATTCAAGATACAACAAGAAGACGAAGAAATAATTAAGAAACCTATGAAGCTAGAGCATCTAGACTTAGACGACCTCAACCACGCCGTGAAATTAGTGGAAAGTTATAAAGAACAATTAAATGAACTCAAAACGCCAAAGTTACATTATAATAATATAAGTGTTTGGACAATTGTATTGATCATTTTAGTAATTTTTGTAATCATGTATGTATTATACAAAATGTACCTTAGATATAAGAATGAAGGAAACAGTTCTAGATTTAAGGAAACAAAGAGAAAAAAGGAAACAATAAGTATACCCTTAGAAACAATGAATTTTAAATAATGTATTTTATGTATTTAAAAATTAAGAAAAACCTTAATTTTTCATTTACGGTGGGAGGAGTTATGTATCCCCCAATTACCTATATATATTGATGTATTGAATCTAATATGAATTATTAGAAATTATTAAGTAAAAGTATAAGTTCAATGCAACATTGTAACACAAGGATAACCCAGAGAGGTTATCGACAGTTCATGTGAACGGACATGCAACTTTGCATCCGTGAGGGCAGTGATACTGCAGGTGGCAGGTCACAGGCGGTCAACAGACCGCAATTACTTAGAATTAAGTTGTTACATTGTAATAAAGTGTACAATTAAAGAGTAACGCAGACATGAGATCTGCAAGTTCTCACAGCCGTGTGAGGAGCAGGTTATTATAAAAAGCCCGGGAGCTCAATGCCCGGCAGTCAGTCTCCAAACTCCATACTTCGTTGTTTGAGCTACTCACCTGTACAATTAAATTATTTTTATTAATGTTATTAAGAACCAGTTATTCCAAATTCCAATGTAATTTCTGTTTAACTTAGTAATAAAAATATTGTTAAAGTTTCAAAGTGTTTTTAAAAAACCAGCTCCAAAGGCCCGAACTTTAACTCGCGTTACAAGAATGCGTCTAAAGACATCTGGCCATTGCCGGAAGATTTTAAATCCCAGTCACACACTAGCTGACCATAACTTAAAATAGAGTTAAAAATTGGAGTAGGCATTGCTATAGGTAACACGTTCAAAGGTTCTGTAGCAGGAGGGTGTTTCTCTACAGCGGTCGAAAGGATAGAAGGAGTAGTACAAGCAATGGGTACGGACAAACGTGTAGAATGATTGAACTGATCGTATAATTTGTCACAATTATTGCGTAACTCAATAATAGTTACCAACAACTGTCGTTGTTTGTACTCTTCAGCGTCAGAAGCAACATTCAATCGGTTAATTCTACCTTCCAGATGTACAGTGAGTGAAATAATACGTTTACCGTCGATTGTAGAAAAATTTCCATCAAAATTTTCGCATTTAGCGGTCAACTTAGCTAAACCTTCAGTCACTGCGTCGTAATCTATTTGAAAATCGAGTTCAGATATAATTGGGTCTGTACTTTCGGAAGATTCTGATTTAAAAATTTCCTTACAGTTTTTCTAAATTCGTTTACAGATAACTCAACATCGAACCCACGAGAGCTAACCTCATATTTGAGTTCGGACTCGTATAAACCATCAACGTTTAATTTCCAAGAAGTACTAGCCATTTTTTTCAGAAATATTTACTGGGAACAAAAGTAGACTATAATATAACGCGGTATTCTAAACGGGGTAGTATAGAAACGTCTCGCAACCAGGTACCCAAAAATACCAGTAAATAGAAGGTGGTATTTAGAGTAGAAACAGGGCGCCAGAGTTTTCACCAAAGAACTTGAGTCGCCAGCGACAACACAATTCTGGCAACTCGGCAAAAAAAGTCTATAATAATTTCAGTAGTAATATAATATCTTCAAAGAAGATATGTTAGGTTTCATCACACTATAAATTAACATGCAAGTATTCGTGATTATTACTTTGTATGCGTGCTTAGAGACAGCTGCGAAAAAAAATCGAATAAGCAAAAGATAATTACTCAGATCCTTTTAAAAGTGTAACGTTAATTGTTAATTAGTAATTACAAAGTATCATTGTTTTACACCTTCAGCAAGCATTATGTTAAGTCGGTAACTTGAAGTAGCATCTTAAGGTATTGAGTTACGATGTCGGGTTTGAGCTTTAAATATTTTTAGGTGAAAGTGCAGCATACAAGATTTTTAATCACAGCAAAGACTACGGATATAATCACGCTTAACAAAACAATAGTATAGTTAATCGAGTGAGCTTTTAGAGATGTAGACGTTTGTGATACGCACTGGTGTTTTAAGTTCCTTTTCAAAGAGAGCATCTTCTATAGAAGTCTGATTACCTGAAGTAGCAACCTTAACGTATTGAATAAGAGTTGACGCGTTAAACAAATGTGCGTTGAATTATGCGTTAGTTAAAGGTGCAGTGCGGATCAAACACGGTGGTGTTGTTTGTGTCGTTTGAAATTTCAGCAATGAAAGAAATGCTGTAATTAATTGTAGTGCAATTGTTGAAAACTTGGCTGAGAATCTCGCCAGCCAACGTATCATCTGTGCAGAAGGAAAATCAAATATATCAGTAAGTGTTTAAATATTGAGTTACAAATTACTTGCTTATATATCAAGAAGGTTTATAATTATCATTGAAAGATAACCAGCATGTTTGACTTTATGTTATATTAATTACATAAACTCCTAGTAATTCAGATGTATGTACAGAAAATTCTAGATGAAAGATAAAGTAGAAATAGAGGTTTCCAAAAAGTTAATACGAATTGTTAAGCAAAGAAGAACGGTTTCAGAAATTAGCAAATTTTAAGTAAATAAAGAAAAGTTTCGAAATCGATCCTCCACGGTGGGCGCCAAAAATATATGTTACGGTATTCCGCGCAAACACGAAAGAAAACAGAAAGAGTAAGTAAATAAATGTTTACGCCGAATACCGCAACAGAACGGGAATAGAATGGTAGAATTTGGTCTAGCTCAAAAACGTCGTAGAGGGGCGTGGGTGAAATAGAAAGAATACATTGGAAACCTCTGTAAAACTATATTGTTAACATCGAATCTTGAAAGACTATTTACAAAACAATAAAACAAATAAGTTGCGTAAGCGTGATTGTAAACAAAGCATCATAACATAAGCATATAAAAATGGGTAAGCAAAATATATAACATCTTATAGTCTAAATACTTACAATGGTTCACCTTAAATACATATAAAAGAAAATTAAGCATAAACTGTACAGGAAATCTAGAAAGAAGTATATACCTAAATTATATGTACATGCTGCTTTGTGAAGTGCACCTCTTCAAGAAATAGTATAACCTTAAAATTAGACACCCTAACATAAATTAATCAAATATTAATCTACTTTTAAAGTGATGCGTAAGATCTTTTAGTTAAGGTTTATACAGAAGGACAAAAGAAACAATAAAACGGACCCTAACACAAACTTGGAGTAATTAAATTTTTCATTTAAAAAATGATTATTACATAATCGCTCGTGCATTGTGATGTGTTGATAACGTAGTGTTGGTAATTAAATGGATATTAATGAGTAGCAGCAAATTAAATGTCTATCAGCATCAAAAAGAATTGCGAAAATAGAAAATAGTACCTTAAACTAATTGGCTTCGTATCATGTTGTGGATGGAAAAATGCGACTGCATTTCTTGATTGACTGCATGCTGGAACCACCAACTTCACTTATACTGTGGTATTCAATCTTTAATGGTTAATCCTCTTTTTCAAAGCACAGTGTCTATTTTATAAGGGCAGAATCATGTATGGGGGTAGGGTATTTGGTTTTCAAAGATATCGCCGAAGAACCAAGTGTGCAGAATTCCCAGACAACAGCTGCCGAAATTCAAACTGCAACAGCTTGCCAACAAGCAGATAACCCAATTATCAAAAGATTTTTAGACAAAGGAAAACAACTTTGTTACTTTGTAACATTTTAACAGCTGCAAAATACCAGATAACAAGTCCATTGTAAGCAGATGTAGGCAGGTGGTGAGTGGTCTTATCTTTTAGAAGAAAGCTGCGCCTTTACATGCAGCTTTTAATTAAAATGTAATCACTGCAGGTGCTAGAATTTATTACAACTACTTTGTAACGTAAAGTTTCCTAAGCAGCTGTTTGATTTTATAAGGCACACTTTTATACAGAGTAATGACTTAAGAAATTTTATTACATAACAATAATTTCAAATGGTAGGAAATCCAACTTGTTGAGTAATTTTTGGGTATTTTAAAAATGAAAGCAGAAAAAATTGTTTGCAGGGTTTTGAACCTAACAAATTCCCTTCTAGCAAAATTAAAAGGTTGGGGTAGAAAGCTAAAGCAACGGAGCGGGTAGTATACCAATAAAACAAAGTAAAAGAAAATTCGTTACAGAAAAAACTTAAATACCAATAAAAAAAATTTTTTACCCACTAATAGGATAAATAAATTAAAAAAATCTTACTACAAGAAAAACTAGTACACACTAATAGGATAAAATAAAAAAAAATCTTACAAAACTACAAGAAAAACTCGAACTAACACAAAAGAATTTTTATCCGGCTTGAAGGACCAGTACACCGGACCAAGTCAAGAAATGTAAAGGATATAGGAAAAGGAAAAAGTATAAGTTGTCAATCATCGAGAACAAAGATGTAATGGCCTAACACTGCAAAAGGTCGTCGAAGAACAGATATCTCTAGTAAAGAAACAGTATCGCTTTCCACCTCAAGAAAAAGAAATAGGTTTCTCGCGAAAAGACCCAAAGTAAGAAAAAAAGCAAGGAAGAAAACCTACAGTACAAGCCAATATGAGACAATAAATGTCAAGCCTCAAAGTATGCAAGGGAACAATGAGAATACTGGATAGAAAAGTTGAGATACTTCAAGCTGTGGTAACAAAGAATCGTATTAAACGAACAACCAAAGGAAAGAATATCTAACTAGGCTTAAAAATCGACTAAGTCGTGGTTTCCGAAGAAAAGAAAAAAGATCTAGAAAGAATCTACCACAGGAAGTAATTCGAAAAAATTTAACTAAGTTCGTATAAGAACTAGCAGTAAGAAAACCAGCAGAAGGATAAGGAAAGGAAGGTGTATCCAAAGGAATGGAGAAGTAAAACTAAAAAAAAAAAACTAACCAAAAAATAAAACTAGAAGTAAGTAGTACCAAAACTATAGAAAAAAAACAACCTAAAATATGTATGTGTGTGAGGGTGAGTATGGGTGTGTGTGTGTGTGTATGTGTGTATGCATGAAGTGTGTGTGTGTGTATGTGTTAGACCGCTGTAGTCGCCTTTTACGACAGGCAGGTCGTACCGTGGGAATACTCTAATCCCGTACCCACACGGGCTTGGGTAAGTACAAGAAGCAAAAACAAAAGAAGAGACAAAACCAAGGGAACAATAAAATTATTAGGAAACGAGAAATCGTAAAGTCCGAAAATCAAGTCCTAAGGAAGGGCGGAGTCAGCATAGAAATTGAGGACGCAGAGGACTAGTAATGGGGCTTAAGCCGTTTGCGTCGCCAGAAGAAAAACGAAGCAAGATTAAGGGCATTAGGATTTTGCCGACATACATCTTTGGATTCGGAATCAATATAGAACATTTTTTTCCTCTTATTTCTTTTGTTAACCGGCTTCATTGGTTGACAAACCGGAGCAAGGGGTATTATTGGTTGAGCGGTTTTCCGCCAAACAAGATTAACAGGGAGTATAGTAGTTGTAACACGCGGTTGAGGAGGTGATGGCGAGGGTGGAGGTAGTAGTGGTTTAGGAAATTCAGTAGGCGTCATGGGAGGGAACATTTTGCTTTTAGTATCGTTTAAGTCAGTGATAGAAAAAGAAACAGCATTGGCTATAAAAGTCTCAACCATAGAAAAGGAGTAGAATTTAGTAAGACTTCTTTAACATTACATAACAGGTCAGAATCAGGCAGAATTTTATCGATCTTAGATAAAGGAACGGAATCAAGTAGAATTTCATCAACGTCAGATAAAGGAATAGAGGCAGGCAGAACTTCAGCCTAGGAACTGCTTTTTCGACAACAGCAGATAAAGAAACAGGATCAGGTAAAACCTTGCCAACAACAGCAACAGGCATCATAGATACGGGTTCACTAACTTCAATAGGACCTTCTCTGTCCGTATTGGAAGTTATCGTCACTTCAGCTACATCTGTTATTGCAGACACGAAAGGAATTTCTTTGGTAGAAACGTTTAAGAAAACAGGAAGAAACTCTTGAGTTGCTACCTGTAAGTCACTAATTTGAAGTATGGGCTCAACTCGTGAAGGAGGCACAGAAGAGAACGTAGAACTAGACACAGAAGAAACTTGTTTGTTATTAGACGTAGGATGACAGTTCGGACAAATGCGTCAAGTAACTCCCTTATGTCCGCAACCATAGCAATGAAGTACTTGAGAATGAGTACAACGTGTCGATACATGACCAAGTTGATCGCAATTAAAGCACGTGACCTGACGAGTAGAAGTAAGCATAGGAATAGGAACAGTAGAAATTACAGCAGAAGTATTTGTTCTACTCGCAGGCGTAGGAGGAATTTTAACCGTTTGGTCATGTGAAGTAAAAGTACTTTTCTTAAACGAAACGGACTTGCAAGTAAAATTTGGTTCTACGTATGTGTGTTGGACTTCATCTAAAAGTGTTTCGTCATAGTTAGCAGATTGAAATTCTTCGCGTAGCAACTGAACAACATTGGACCACTTGGTTTTCGAATTTTTATAAGCCCTATATAAAATTAGAGCGTTGTCAGATAGTAAATCGGACGCAGAAGCACATAACTGAGAAGGAGAAACATTGTGCGCTTGACATAATTTGTCAACGCGTAACAAGAATGCGTCCAAGGACATCTGGCCATCGCCGGAAAAATTTTAAATCCCAGTCACACACTAGCTGATCATAGCTTGGCATTGAGTTAAAAATAGCAGTAGGCATTGCTATAGGTAACACGTTCAAAGATTCTGTAGCAGGAGGGTGTTTCTCTACAGCGGTTGCAAGGATAGAAGGAGTAGTACAAGCAATGGGTACGGACAGACGTGTAGAATGATTGAACTGATGGTGTAATTTGTCACAATTATTGCGTAACTCAATAATAGTTACCAACAACTGTCGTTGTTTGTACTCTTCAGCGTCAGAAGGAACATTCAATCGGTTAATTCTACCTTCTAGATGTACAGTGAGTGAAATAATACGTTTACCGTCGATTGTAGAAAAATTTCCATCAAAATTTTCGCATTTAGCGGTCAACTTAGCTAAACCTTCAGTCACTGCGTTGTAATCTATTTGAATATCGAGTTCAGATATAATTGGGTCTGTACTTTCGGAAGTTTCTGATTTAAAAATTTTCCTTACATTTTTTCTAAATTCGTTTACAGATAATTCAGCATCGAACCCACGAGAGCTAACCTCATATTTGAGTTCGGACTTGTATAAACGATCAACGTTTAATTTCCAAAAAGTACTAACCATTTTTTCCAGAAATATTTACTAGGAATAAAAGTAGACTATAATATAACGCGGTATTCTAAACGGGGTAGTATAGAAACGTCTCACAACAAGGTATCCAAAAATACCAGTAAATAGAAGACGGTATTTAGAATAGAAACAGGGCGTCAGAGTTTTCACAAAAGAACTTGAGTCGCCAGCGACAACACAATTTTGGCAACTCGGCAAAAAAAGGTCTATAATAATTTCAGTAGTAACATAATCTCTTCAAATAAGATATGTTAGGTTTCATCACACTATAAATTAACATGCAAGTATTCGTGATTATCACTTTGTATGCGTGCTTAGAGACAGCTGCGAAAAAAAAAGTCAAATAAGCAAAAGATAATTACTCAGATCTTGTTAGAAGTGTAACGCTAATTGTTAATTAGTAATTACAAAGTATCATTGTTTTACAACTTCAGCAAGCATTATGTTAAGTCGGTAACTTGAAGTAGCATCTTAAGGTATTGAGTTACGATGTCGGGTTTGAGCTTTATGTATTTTTAGTTGAAAGTGCAACATACAAGATTTTTAATCACAGCAAAGACTACGGATAAAATCACGTTTAACAAACAATAATATAGTTAATCGAGTGAGCGTTTAGAGATGTAGACGTTTGTGATACGCACTGGTGTTTTAAGTTCCTTTTCAAAGAGAGCATTATCTTACATCTTCTATAGAAGTCTGATTACCTGAAGTAGCATCCTTAAAGTATTGAATAACAGTTGACGCGAGTTATGTATCCCCCAATTATCTATATGTATTGAATATATTGAATCTAATAGGAATTATTAGAAATTGTTAAATAAAGTATAAGTTCATTGCAACAATGTAATACAAGGATAACCCAGAGAGGTTATCGACAGTTCATGAGAACGGAATGCAACTTTGCATCCGAGAGGGCAGTGATACTGCAGGTGGCAGGTTACAGGTCACAGGCGGTTAACATACTGCAATTACTTAGAATTAAGATTGTTACATTGATAATAATCTATAGGAACACTTTGGCACGATTTAAATAAAATTAAATAAAAATCCTTAACCACAAAAAATATTTAAATTACTAGATACGTATTTCGACCACTATGTGGTCATCAATAAAAAAAAAAAATATTAGCTGTATAATTTACTATATTGTTGCTTTAAACACTATCGAGGATATTCTCCTCACCCGCAGGCTGGTGTTCTCAACAACAATTCACTTGTTTGTTGTTGAGAACACCAGCCTGCGGGTGAGCAGAATATCCTCGATAGTGTTTAAAGCAACAATATAGTAAATTATACAGCTAATATTTTTTTTTTTTACTGTTGATGACCACATAGTGGTCGAAATACGTATCTAGTAATTTAAATATTTTTTGTGGTTAAGGGTTTTTATTTAATTTTTTGTTACATTGTAATAAAGTGTACAATTAAGAGAAACGCAGACATGAGATCTGCAAGTTCCCACAGCCGTGTGAGGGGCAGGTTATTATAAAAAGCCCGGGAGCTCAAGGCCCGGCAGTCAGTCTTCGAACTCCATACTTCGTTGTTCAAGCTACTCACCTTAGTACAATTATTATTTTTTTGATTAAAGTTATTATGTTATAAGTTCTTCAAAATTCCATTGTAATTTCTGTTTTAAGTTAAAATAAATTTGTTAAGTCTTCGGAATTGTTTTTAAAAACACCGCTCCAAAGGCCTGAACCTTAACTGGCGCAGTCGGTAGGATGTCAAAAGGGCCCCAAAAATCCAAAAATCGGAAGATTGGTGACCAAGAATTTCAATTCGCAATTTTGACAGAACCCAAACCAGGTTGAGGGAAGAACAAAAATAGTCTAAATCCAGCAACAAACCAGGTTGGAGGAAGAACAAAAATAGTCTAAATCCAACAACCAAACCAACGTGGACAAGATACAGCATCGATCAAGCCCACAAAAGAAACAGATGAAGAAATTAATGTAAGTTCATTCCATTTATACCAATTGATCTCACAAACTATAATTGATATATGCTAGTTTATTATTTTATTATCATTCATTATTATTTTATGAATTTTTTGAAAATAGTTACAAAGAGAATTATTTTCAAACATTTTATGAGACGAATGTTTAAAGAGACTTGATTATTTAAAAGAGATTTTTTTTTTAAAAGCAAAAAGAGACTTGATGTTTAATAGATTCTTACCACAATTATTAGAACAAACTCAAAAATAAACCAAAAATAACTGACGCACATCCATTAGTACCGAAATACACTAACGCGATACAAAACGCACGGTTAATTCGGTAAACAAAAAAGACAGAACGCAAATTAATTCCAAAGCCAAAGGTAATTCTTCAAACAAGCAATTACGGAACGATTATTTAAACCATTGACCTCAATAATACTGTATAAACTACAGCAAAACACTTTGCAGTAACTTAAACCCACCATAACTTAAAACGCCATCCACAGATAATCAAAGTCCGCGCACGCAACATCATTATTACCTCAGAGAAATCGCATTCAAAACAATAACTTTCACAATCTTTGTACAGAACTAAAGTAACGCAATTTGCATTATTAAATCCATCACGGAATAATAAAAGCGCATAAAATTACACCCAGCATTCACCACAGCAATCTATAAATAAATCCTAGTACAAATATTGAGTAAAGTTAAACGGTCATCGTAAAAAGCTTTAATTAAAAACGCTCATAATTGCAACCTGAAAACCAACAATACGGAGAGATTCAATTACAAACAAGCATTATAATTGAATACCGAGATATCTAAGAATAAACAGACGTAACATTTATGCAAAGCAATTAGCGAGTAAAAGAAGCAAATTATTTAATTCCTATAAACTGAAATTAACACCTGTAAGTGTTAATTACCTTAACAGGTAGAGTCGTATGCTTTCAGCACGTACGCGATTAAATAACCAAAACTACATCTTTTAGTGATTAAATTACAACCATAAAGTACAAGTAAGTAATTAACCTGCAAGTTAAATTTAGAATACACGACCGATGAACTATACGTTTATGCAACTCAATTAAAACCGATATAATTACGAATTAACAGAACTAAACTAACACAAAGTTAAGTAAATATCGCGAGAACAAATCCATCCATTCCAGACTCTTCAGAAAGCAGAAACTCAAACAAATTAAAACCGCGAGATAGAAACAGGCAGATTCAAGGCTACAGTAATTAAATCAACATTAACGAGTATAAATTTCAAAAATTCATTACCGCTCTGTGTAACTAAGTACAAATAACAGCAATTACGATCCTAAAAATAACCCGACGCAGTCTAAACTGAAAATTAACAAATCCAAACCAAAATTAATGCTACAATAAAAAAATTAATCTCAATTTTTACAAAATTTGAATTTACCCAATCTAAAAGGAAAATTAATAAACCCAAACCAAAATTAACGTTTCAAATAGCAAAACTAACTTCAATTTTTATAAAATTCGAAACTACCAAATCTAAACGGTGAATTAATACATCCAAAGCATAATTAACGTCACAAATAGCAGAATCAACCACAATTTTTACAAAATTCGAAATTACACAACCCACACAAAAAATTAATAAATCCGAAGCAAAAATAACGATGCAAATAGCAAAATAAATCTAAATTCAAAAAAAAAATTTTGAAATTACCCAAAATCAAAAACAACCAACCCTTAACCAACATGAGTAGCGCGGACATGAGGCTTTATTTGGACACAATCCAAATCTTTGACAGCACGCAAGCGCATCTTGCAAATTTTATTGGAGCAGCCGAAATGTTCCTAAAAACCTTCTATAAACCCGGAGATAACGAAAGGAATTCATTGCTTATACGCTTGTTAATAAGTAAACTAACCGGAAGGGCACTAACTTTAATCGCCAGTAGGGACGATTTACAAGAATGGCAAGAATTTAAACAAACACTAATTGCATATTTTGGAGACCAACGTAACATAAAATGCCTGGTACGAGACCTAATAAATCTTAGAAAGGAACACAACCAATCCGCCTACCAATTCGGAATGAAATGCCAAGACGTGAGAAGTTTAATACTAACCAAATTAAAAATCGAAGAACCCGATCAAAACGTTAGACATTTGAATACAAAAATGTATGACAAAATATCACTGGACATGTATATAAATGCTTTACCAGAACGACTATCGAATAAGATCAGATTCCAACGACCCCAAAATGTAGAAGAAGCTATGAACCTAGTAATAGAAGAAAAAAATGTAACGTATTACCGCAACAGACTATACAACCCCAACGCGAATAAAAGTTATTCACCAATAAAAACTATACAAGCCACAAGACAAACAATCCCTCAACAAAAATTCACACCCTTTAACGCACAAACAAATCAACCGCGAATTAATAACCCAAATTTCAACAATACGAATTTTAATAATCAATATAAACATTTTTCAAAACCAACATTTAACCCAACTTTTACGAAACTCGCATTCCAACCAAGATTTAATCAAAACTTAAACCAACAAAGACCAGCATTCAACGCAAACCCCAATAGAAGTACACCAATGACTAATAATCATAACAACCCTAATAATTATTATAAACCAACACCAATGGATACCTCATCTGGTAACACCAGACAAAATACAAAGATAACACATATCCGACCAAACCCTCATCAGAAACGCAATTTTGCATCGGAAGAACTATTTCACCAAGAAGTAGAAAAATTTGACACTGCCCAAAATAATTACATTCAGACAGGTACGAACGATGAATCAAACCATGCAGAAACTTATGAACGCGACGAACAATACGAAACTTACGAGGAGTACGACGAAGAAAACTCAAACTTAAATTTTCAATATGACAAACCGTGTATGAGAAAAATTTTCAAAGCAAGCGACATAAAACGGCACCCAGAAATTTAGGACCATTTAAAATTAAGAAAATATCAGATAAAAATATAGCAGTAGTAGTCAACGGTAAAATAACAAAGTACATTCATTTGAAAAACCTAAGACACCCTGTAATTTCATATGGACAATCATCACCCTTACCGTCAACCTCCGCCCAGGTAGAACGGACAACCAAGTAATAATAGAAGATACAAAAAACAACCCCGGTATACTACCAATTAAATTAGGCAGTATACAAAACCCAATTTACATTTACAAAATTAAATACCCTACACTCTAGTTTTATTGAACCAACCGATTTATTAAGAGAATTAATAAGAATTAGATCACTTATAATTAACAGTAAATTACCTTTTGATGTAACAGAGTCAAACATTCTAATATTTGAAAAGATAGCTATAGTAAAAGGCTACATTAAGAATAACGAAATAATATTTTTAATAGAAATCCCGATAGTAAAAAGTAACAATTATAATTATTATCATTTATTTGATTTTCCAACGAAAGTTACTAGCACATACCAAGTAATCATACTCAAAACCAAATTCCTATCCCTAAATGAACTGAGATATGGTTATACAAACGAAAAATGTACTGAAGTAACACCAAACCAATACTTATGCCAATCGATGACGACAACAACCATTCAAGAAGACAGCCCTTGTGAAGTACAACTATTAAAATTTTCAAATCATTACGAAAACTGTGAAGCCAAACAAGTGCAAATAAACAACATGAAAATTCAAAAAGTTACAGAAAACAAATGGATAGCCATTTTCCCAACAGAAGTAGTAGCAACCATCCACTGCAATCAAGATGAAAATAACCAAGCATTAGTCGGAAGCAAATTAATTACCCTCAAAGAAGATTGTTATGTGAAATTGAAAGAAGAAGTAATCAGAGTTTATCAAAATCCCATAGCAACAAAGAAACTTGCAACCCTACCGGAACTACAGTTCAAGATAGAACAAGAAGACGAAGAAATAATCAAGAAACCTATGAAGCTAGAGCATCTAGACTTAGCCGACCTCAACCACGCCGTGAAATTAGTGGAAAGTTACATAGAACATTTAAGTGAACTCAAAACGCCAAAGTTACATTATGATAATATAAGCGTTTGGACAATTGTATTAATCATTTTAATAATTTTTGTAATTATATATGTATTTTACAAAATGTACCTTAGATATAAGAATGAAAGAAACAGTTCTAGATTTAAGGAAACTAAGAGAAATAAAGAAACGATAAGTATACCCTTAGAAACAATGAATTTTAAATGAAAATGAATAATGAATTTTATGTATTTAAAAACTAAGTAAAACCTTAATTTTTCATTTACGGTGGGAAAAGTTATGTATCCCCCAATTATCTATATGTATTGAATATATTGAATCTAATAGGAATTATTAGAAATTGTTAAATAAAGTATAAGTTCATTGCAACATTGTAATACAAGGATATCCCAGAGAGGTTATCGACAGTTCATGAGAACGGAATGCAACTTTGCATCCGAGAGGGCAGTGATACTGCAGGTGGCAGGTCACAGGCGGTTAACATACCGCAATTACTTAGAATTAAGATTGTTACATTGTAATAAAGTGTACAATTAAGAGAAACGCAGGCATGAGATCTGCAAGTTCCCACAGCCGTGTGAGGGGCAGGTTATTATAAAAACCCGGGAGCTCAAGGCCCGGCAGTCAGTCTTCGAACTCCATACTTCGTTGTTCAAGCTACTCACCTTAGTACAATTATTATTTTTTTGATTAAAGTTATTATGTTATAAGTTATTCAAAATTCCATTGTAATTTCTGTTTTAAGTTAAAATAAATTTGTTAAGTCTTCGGAATTGTTTTTAAAAACACCGCTCCAAAGGCCCGAACCTTGTCTCGCGTTAAACAAATGTGCGTTGAATTATGCGTTAGTTAAAAGTGCAGTGCGGATCAAACACGGTGGTGTTGTTTGTGTCGTTTGAAATTTCAGCAATGAAAGAAATGCTGTAATTAATTGTAGTGCAATTGTTAGAAACTTGGTTAAGAATCTCGCCAGCCAACGTATTATCTGTGCAAAAGGAATAACAAATATTTCAATAAGTGTTTAAATATTGAGTTACAAATTACTTGCTTATATGTCAAGAAGGTTTATAATTATCATTGAAAGATAACCAGCATGTTTGACTTTATGTTATATTAATTACTTACACTCCTAGTAATTCAGATGTATGTACAGAAAATTCTAGATGATAGATAAAGTAGAAATAGAGGTTTCCAAAAAGTTGATACGAATTGTTAAGCAAAGAAGAACGGTTTCAGAAATTAGCAAATTATAAGTAAATAAAGAAAGGTTTCGAAATCGAGCCCCCACGGTGAGCGCCAAAAATATATGTTACGGTATTTCGCGCAAACACGAAAGAAAACAGTAAGAGTAAATAAAGAAATGTTTACGCCGAATACCGCAACAGAACGGGGATAGAATGGTAGAATTTGGGCTAACTCAAAAACGTCGTAGAGGGGCGTGGGTGAAATAGAAAGAATACATTGAAAACCTCTGTAAAACTATATTGTTAATATCGAATCTTGAAAGACTATTTACAAAACAATAAAACAAATAAGTTGCGTAATCGTGATTGTAAACACAGCGTCATAACATAAGCATATAAAAATGGGTAAGCAAAATATATAACATCTTATAGTCTAAATACTTACAATGGTTCACCTGAAATACATATAAAAGAAAATTAGGCATAAACTGTACAGTAAATCTAGAAAGAGGTATATACCTAAATTATATGTCCATGCTGCTTTGAGAAGTGCACCTTCTCAAGAAATAGTGTAACCTTAAAATTAGACACCCTAACTTAAATTAATCAAATATTAATCTACTTTTAAAGTGATGCGTAAGTTCTTTTAGTTAAGGTTTATACAGAAAGACAAAAGAAACTGTAAAACGGACTCTAACACAAACTTTGAGTAATTAAATTTTTCATTTAAATAATGATTATTACATAATCGCTGGTGCATTGTGATGTGTTGGTAATGTAGTGTTGGTAATTTAATAGATATTCATGAGTAGAAGCAAATAAAATGTCTATACTCTACAGCAGCATCAAAAAGAATTGCGAAAATAGAAAATTGTACCTTGAACAAGTTGGCTTCATATCATGTTGTGGATGGAAAAATGCGACTGCATTTCTTTATTGACTGCATGCTGGATCCACCAACTTCACTTGTACTATCACAGAAAGCATTTTTAATAGCGCGACTTTACAACATGTATCTTCGGTAAGAAGGTGTGGTATTCAATATTTAATGGTTAATCTTCTCTTTCAAAGCACGGTCTCTATTTTATAAGGGCAGAATCATGTGTGGTGGGTAGGGTATTTGGTTTTCAAAGATATTGCCGAAGAACCAAGTGTGCAGAATTCCCAGACAACAGCTGCCGAAATTCAAACTGAAACAGCTTGCCAACAAGCAGATAACGCAATTATCAAAAGATTTTTAGACAAGGGAAATCAACTTTGTTACTTTGTAACATTTTAACAGCTGCAAAATACCAGATAACAAGCCCATTGTATGCAGATGTAGGCAGGTGGTAAGTGGTCTTATCTTTTAAAAAAAAGCTGCGCCTTTACATGCAGCTTTTAATTAAAATGTAATCACTGCAGGTGCTAGAATTTATTACAACTACTTTGTAACGTAAAGTTTCCTAAGCAGCTGTTTGATTTTATAAGGCACACTTTTATACAGAGTAATTACTTAAAAATTTTTATTACATAACAATAATTTCAAATGGTAGGAAATCCAACTTGTTGAGTAATTTTTGGGTATTTTAAAAATGAAAGCAGAAAAAATTGTTTGCAGAGTTTTGAACGTAACACATCTATTTTTTTTTTATTTGCTTTGTGAAAAACTCTAAGAAAGAGAAAAGTTTGCAGATATATAAATGCAACTATTATAGTATCTTTAGGTCCGTAAATACTTAAAGGTCACTAAGTTCATTACCCAATATGAATGTTAGTATATGTATATATAGATGTTACAATTAGTAAAAGTGTTGGTTGAGATACATTTAGTGTAGGAGGATATTTTAGGTAAACTCGTGTAAGTTAACTCACCAGTGGCGATCTCGGGTTACTACGCCTAACCACCATGAGAAATGTCCATTTCATCTCAGCTGTAGAGAAGCTGTGGTGTCTGGTGTTGGAATAAAGTACGTAGTCAGTAGCAGAATTGCACCTGAAATAATCAGCAACGTTGTGAAGAAGGTGAGCTGACCCTGGTATTGAAATATTGAACCGTAAAAGTAAATATCGAGTTTGTGTTTCATTCTATATGCATAATGTAACTCGTTTCTGGTTTCATTGAAATTAACCTAAGGCTATCATAGAAAGAGGAGGTGTTACAGACATCCATCTGCGAAGGTATGAGTGTAATTTCTGTTGCTCATATTCTATGGAGCAGATGAAGATGTACTTTATTTCTGCCTACGTTCCAAATTGTGATCGGATTGTGTAGACGAAGCATGTGCGTGTGTATATTTGTCACCTGACTAACAACGTTCATAAAGCAAAGACGTGTGTTATTCGTTACTGAAACCACCTTTTAAGTAATTCTTATAGAAATCACCGTCAAACGTTCGTACACCTTAAACTCTGTTTCTTTTACCATTTTCCTAATGACTCAATTAAATTTGAATTCCTTTTTACCAAAGTCAATCTTGACATTACTTAAAAGGGACAACACTATTTTTTATTATACAGCAAAATAAATTTGCAAACAAATTCTAAAAAATTGTATGGTCTTTGTAAGTAAATAAAATTGTTATTAAAAGTTTATATTAGCTCGTGTTTTAAGAACATCACAATAATCTGAGGCCGCATTCTAGCCAATACCGTACAGACTAAAAAATTGCAGAGTGACTGAGATGCAATTGTGCACCTAGACCTTTTGGCGTCTCCAAATCTATTTTCAGTTAAATTTTTAACACTCCAACTCAAATGAACAATCATTAATTAAGCAGGTAAACAAAATGTATATGAACTTTTATATACTTAATAAATTGTGCAAACTGTGGCCCCCAGAAAATGTATAATTCTGTAATTTAAACAAAGTATTGATAAAGAAATGGCCGACAAAAAGTCAAATTACAAGTTTTGTTAGTAGTAAAGCAACGCCGATTTCAAACACACTCGTTTAATGGTGTCTTATAAAATTACAAACATATATAGAGTGGCAAAACAAACAAAAATTGTTAAGAAACCTGGAGTCTAAAGCAAACAGTTTAGCTACAAACAAACACACAAAAAAGTATCAAAATTATTTTAAAACTACTATAATGTTAAGTAGGTCACAAATAATTATATCATGCTTTAAAGTCAACCAATTAAGTTGTGACCTTTAGCAAATTTAAATTAGTAAAATTATGCTGCCAAACGAAATAACTCAATGCGTTTTAACTGCTACTGAAATAAGTTTAAATTGTTCTCTAAAATTCGCATGTTTAAATAATAATCACAACAAAAAATAATATTCCATAATGCTGATGTGGTCGACTGTATTATTTTCGACGTAGTTCTGCGTTTGTTACAATTCAGCGTTTATGCAGAATGCGACATCCTACCTTAAGTTGATTGTACTTTTTCATTACATAGCTCGTAACCGGGGTTAGATGTTGTGTGTTTCACTACGTGCTTAGATAATATACTTAAACGCAGTGTTGAGACTTAATTGTAATTGGATCTAGGTAATTGGAGTTTTTTGTCGCGTTAATAGCTTAATGAATTGTTTTTTGAAAATATGAATACCCGAGAATTATACAAACCACGAACTTGCAGACACAGTAAAAATTTCGAACACTTATTGTGAAATCATTTCATGTGTGTTTTGATTCAGGATAGCACTAATAAACGTAAGTATTTCTTAAAAAACATATGACAATACAACAGTCCTAAAACTTTTATTTAGGTTGATTTAGATCGGGCATTTAAAAAGCGGTCAAAGAGTAAAATGCCTTATAGGTTTTTTGTTCGGCTAATCAATCTCTATCATCTCCTAAATTTAATGACATAAAACTAATGCCATCCTGTACTTTAAAAATAACTCCACCGCCACGAGGTGCTTTGGAATTGAACTAGTTGACGTCTGCATACAATTTTCAACAGCAATTGCGGGCGTGGTTTGATATGAAACATCACAGTCTATATGTGCAAAGTTGCTTAGTCGAGAATAAATAATAATCTTGATGTATTTGCCTTATTTGTCGTCAATCTAAAAATAGACTACATTGTTATACAGAATTTCCTGCGTGTGCTGGATTAGAAAAAATTCTCTCGATTGGAAAATAAACTTCTTAGAGAATGAGAAATAATTTTTAGGTCTATGCATTATTCCTAGTACTTACAATGATCTCTTATCTTTCTTAATGCGTTTTCGTTATTTAGATGCACAACATGCTAAAGGTTAGCTTGAAAAATTGTTGAAACAGTGTAGAATGTTAGCAGTGTATTTAGTTAGTCGAGGTACCTCAACTTACCTTATTGTTTGATAAATGCCGCAAATGTACTCGGTTATCTACAATCCCTGATAGAATATGTTCGCTTTATTTATGAGTAGTAATAAAGTTTGAATAGCATAAATTTTCTACACATGTGATTAACAAAGACAATTGTATTCAAATTTGTCGGTTATCATTATCTATTTATGCATTACAAGGACTTTAGAAGTGTTCCTTTGATATCTAATATTTGAATCGATTATCACATCGGTTCCTAAACTGACTTTCACTTTGATCCTGTCTTTCGTCGTCCTAGCATGTGCTTCTACGTTGTTAGTACTCCAAAAGCGAAGCACGTCTTTTACAAGAAGTCAATATTCTGAGTGCATTGGCAAGTTCTTACGCGCTTACTAATACTAGTAATATTCCTTTTTTAGCTCTTCTACGTAGGTTCAGTTGTACTTCTACGTACCAAATTGCTTTTATGAAGTTCCAACTGTCTTCAACGTAGGACAAATTGCTTTAATGGAGATCCAACTGTCTATTATCTAGGCCCAATTGCTCCTTTGCATCAGCCGCTGTTGCAGTTATGGTAGCAGCATGAATGATCTCGATCACCGTGATGACGATCCCGCTATAAGCAAAAATCAAGATTTTGTGCTGATTCACCTCCGCGGATGTAGGTACAAAAAAGGTGTCTCGGCATGGAGGTATGTGATGATGTTTTCCTTATATTGAAAGAATTGTGCTTATCCATTTTTGTGTAACAAATGAATCACGGATAAACTCAAGTCGACGAACGAAACCAGTATATAAAACCCGTTGAACAAAAACTAGCTTCACTAGTGTGCCTTATTGCTTTGAATTGCTTGCTAAAGATTATTCTAAATGTATTTACTATGTTTAACGCTTGTCTCGAAGAAAGTAAAAGCACTATTTTTTTGTTATTATTGATTAGATTTCCCACATGTTAAAATATGAAATGTGCGCGTCGTATCTAAATTATTAAAATTTTTCGTAGGTTATAATTTTTTTTGTTGGTTTAACTAGAAATTTTTACTTTTATTGTAAATAAAAACTCGATGGCAATGTCCATTCTGTGTGTATGTAAAGCACCCCACTCTCCGTGTTTGTAGTTGGCCCGAAATTTCTAAATTTCCTTTATCTGTTGTACGTGACCGTGATTCGTTCGGGCCCTTATTTTGCTTTCTTTTTTGTTTGTCCGACCCGTGCGTTGTAACGTTACAAACTAAAAGTTATCCTTTGTGCCTTATGCATTTCAAAATAGATTACTTTGATATTAATTACAAATTCCACCGCTAGGGGGGCTTTGAGTTTGAACTTTGAGCCCAGAATCAACATAGCATATTTGACTTTGGTGAAAATCGGAAGCAGAAACCTGAAACCGTAAGTAAGGCTTTAGTGTAATTTAGAATCAGCATAGCAAATTTGACCTTGGTACCTCAATCTGGAAGTATGTTTCGAAAATGGAATAGTCTCTGGACCGGAAGTGTTTTGAAACCTGTACAGCTTATCTATTGACCTTGGTCGAAACCGGGACGGAGATACTTTGGCCTTGGTAAAAATCAAAAGTAGATTCAAAGTTAAAAAAAGGCGTGCGATCAATTCCCTTCTGACCGTGGTGAAAAACAGGAAGTAGAGACCTGGAACCGGAAGTAAGGCCGGAAGTAGTGATGTGATGTTTGTGGTTTAGCTTCTGTATCGGGAGTTTGAGTGTGGTTGGTCTAGAACCGACAAACTCCCACTACTAACATCTATCAACCTGACATTGTAAAGGGCAGATCTACTATCACTAACTCGTTTTGTAATACTCAGTTTGTTGCAGAATTTCTTGATCGTCTAATGCAGGTTGATGCCATATCCAGTAATTTTTGTAGGGCGTTTGATAGGATCTGCAACCACATTTAGCTTTTGTTTTCTTGAAAGTCGTATCACTACTAGATTCGTGTATTGAAAATCGATCTGTCTCTGCAGTACTGTGGCTGCAAATCTAAATTATACATGCTTCCTCTTGATTGCGTCAGGGTCAATACTGGGCTTCTGATTGCGAATAAGCCACCAAAATTATCGTATCTATTTAGCAGTATCGATTATGTTTGCCTACATTTGGACGCATTTGTCTAAAATAAAACAGTAAATTTTGTTTAAATTATTCATTTAATAGACTGCATTTCCTTTTATATAATCAATAATTTTTGGTCACAAAATATACAATAAACATTTAAAAGAAAAACAAAGTTTTTTAGAAAGCTGCTGCAAATTTAGTCATACTGGAATAGACTCATAAGGAGAATAACCCTTTATACCACATAAGTTGCAAAATCCTTTAGTATGCAGATCCGTATAATTCATGCTCACAAGATTATCGACACAGCTACCAGCAGTTTAAGTTTTAGGTTAAAAATCTTTACGTAATTTTTAGGTATTAAATCATAACTATAATTCACCTAGCTTGAGCAATACAAATCAGTTTAGGTTATTAAAATTACTTGAAAGATAAGTCTATTGAAAAAAGTTTAAACAATCATTCGATAAAGCATGCACTTCTGTTATTTATTTTAAATAATTCTCGACTCCTAATTTATATTTATCAAACAAAAGGGTGCTTCAGAAAAATACTTATCGTCCCTTATCACCAGAAACTAAGCTCATGAGGACTGGACAGAAGTAATCCAAGTTATTTCCGAAGATTGCAACCACCGTTACAAACTAAGTGTATTTTTATTTAAAAATAGTTTAATTTTCATATTTGGACTTTACTAATAGCTTGTTGTTTAGCTTAAGTTACTATTGATTGATTTTTAAAAGTGATAAATAATTATATATCAACTGTAGACAATTGACCAATTTAAGTACTGATGAATTACCTACGATAATTGTGATAACTAAATAAGTATTAGAGTTACTCATATCGCTAGGTTTGATAAAGAATATTAGGGATGATTTTAATATAAGACACGCCTTATATTTGTTACTTACTGTAATGTATTTAATTAAGTTATAATTCAAGGATAGTTGTTTGTTTAGGTTGTTATCACATTACATTTAGAATGATATATTTGACCGATGGTGATTACAATTTGTACATATTAAAGACATGTAATAAAGTAGTATAGAACGAACTCGCGTTTAATTGGGAACTGAGACCTGTCGAATATTACAATGGCGACGAGAGATTAATTGACAGGTGGTGTGGTAACGGGTGTTATTTAGGTTGTGAAAAATCTAGCGTTTAACAAATTCCGACAACCATTAAACCCACGTAAAAAATGACAAGTTACGTTGGTTCAGTTCCCGAGTTTACATTAAATGGTGACTGGATAATTTTTAAAACAAAATTATCAGAGTATTTTGTGGCTAATAAAGTGACAACACTAGAAGTTAAACGGGCAATTTTTCTAAACAGTTTAAATAACGACTGCTTTCAGTTAAAATTTTAATTTATCCGTTCCCGATAATCCTACAGATAAAAGCTACGACGAATTGGTGGAAATTTTTAACGAACATTTTAGTCCAAAAAAGTCGTATTTTTCAGAACGGTTTAAATTTTTTAACGCTTTTAAGCACAAAGAAGAGAGCATTGCAGATTGGGCTGCAAGAGTGCGTCATTTAGCTAGCAAATGCGGTTTTAAAAATACTGGTCTTTCGGAATTAATACGAGACAGATTTATCATGGGTATGCAACCTGGTGTAGTGATGGACAGATTATTTGAAGAAGATGCCACGAAGCTAAAATTTGAAGATGCTATTCAAATTGCACACAACAAGGAATCAGTTCGTGCAAATTATACGGTACCCGAACCAATAATAAAAAGTGAACCTACCAACATATTTCAATTACAACAATATCAAAAAACGGGAAAGGTTCATTCGAGTTTCGCAAACTTTAGCGCCGGTGGTTACGGAAATTATAGTGGGGGTGTTTCAAATTTAAACAGGCAACAAGCAGGAAATAGCCGAGCTCCTGTCCCGGAGAAGGGAGATAAAGCAATCAATGGAAAATGTTATGTGTGTGGAAAAATGGGTCACCATGGGAAGGCATGTAAATTCAAAACTAGCGTATGTTATTGTTGTCATAAGAAAGGTCATTTGGTTACGGTATGTAGAAAAAAGCAAGGTAATCAGCATCATTATCTAGAGGAAACATCTGGTAAGTTTTTAGATCTAGATACTTTATTTACACTTGAGCAGGAAGGTACTATTGAAGTATTTCCTAATTTAAACACCTTCTTTGCACTCGACATTGCAGATAAGAAAGAACGGATTTTAGATTCAGATACGCTGTATACTAGTGCGAGTAACAGTAGAAAGCAACCCATAGTTTTGGATGTGTTAATAAATAACAAAATATTTAAGTTTGAGCTGGACACTAGAGCCGGGTGTAGTGTAATTTCGGATACATTTAAAAACGAACATTTTCCACATCTGAAATTAAACAAATGTAGCAAGGTTTTATACAACTATGATGGAAACAAAATAGTTCCTTTTGGATATGTTAGCGCTGATGTAACATTCAGAAATTTAACAAAGGTTATTAAGATGTATGTTATTCAGGGCAACGGTCCTGCCTTATTAGGACGTGACTTTTACTACGATTTTAATTTATGTATTAACAAAGTCGAGGAGATCAAAGTTCACAAAGATTCAAACGTAATAGTAGGAAGATTAGTTGCAAAATTTAAAAACGTGTTTAATGAAAAGTTAGGTCTTTTTAAACATGACGTTATATCTTTAAAATTAAAAGAAGGGGCTCAGCCAAAATTTTTCAAGGCACGACCCTTACCCTTTGCACTAAAAGAAAAGGTGGATGCTGAAATTAGTCGATTAGAAAGCGAGGGGATTTTGAAATCTATTTCTTATAGTCCATGGGGCACGCCAATTGTGCCTGTAGTAAAAAAGGATGGAACTCTAAGAATATGTGGTGACTACAAAGTAACGCCTAATTCAGTACTAGAAATCGACCAACATCCACTTCCGAGAGTGGATGAGCTTTTTACAAAATTACAAGGTTGTAAAATATTTTCAAAGATAGATCTTTCGAACGCTTATCAGCAGATTCCTTTGGATGCAAATTCTCAGCTTTACTACGATTAGCACACACCGAGGGTTATATTCGTATACTTGCTTACCTTTCGGGGTAGCTTGTGCGCCATCTAAATTTCAAAAAATAATGGAAAGTGTTTTAGAAGGTTTAAGTAACACGGCGGCTTTTTTAGACGACATCATTATTGGTGGTTTAGATTTTAACGATAACGTACAAAAAGTAATTAAAATTTTAAGCGTATTAAGCGAGTGTGGTTTAACCATAAAGAAAGAAAAATGTAGTTTCTTTAAGTCCTCAATTGTTTATTTCGGATATCAAATAGATGGTGAGGGGCTTCATACTACCAAAGAAAAGGTGGATGCAATATTTAACGCTCCGAATCCAAATAACTATACGCAATTAAAATCCATTCTTGGACTTATTAATTATTACAATAGGTTTATACCTAATAGTTCCATTTTATTCCAACCTCTTTATAGTTTATTAAAAAAGGATGCAAAATTTTTATGGAATGAGGATTGCGAACACGCATATCAACAGGTTAAAAATATTTTAAGTGCGGCTGGCACATTAGTACATTATAATAATCAACTACCCATTAATTTGACTGTGGTCGCCTGCGAATATGGCGTAGGGGCAGTTACTTATATCTCATATTATGCCAAATGGGGAAGAGAGGCCTATTGCTTATACTTCTAAAACCTTAAATGAAAGCCAAAAAGCTTACTCTCAAATCGAACGCGAGGAGTTGGCTATCGTTTTTGGAATTCAAAAATTCAGTCAATATTTATATGGCCGTAAATTTTGTTTGATTACGGATCATAAACCGCTAGTGGCTATTTTCGGTTCAAAAAAGAATTTACTGATTATGGCAGCTAACCGACTTCAACGATGGGCATTATTATTATCTTCTTATAATTATGATAAAAAATACGTGGCCTCAAATAAAAACAATGCCGACTATTTTTCACGTTTGCCATTAAATAGCGTTTTTCAAAACGATTTCGAAAATACGTATATTAAGTATGTAGAGGAAAATACTTATATGCCTATCGACTGTACAAAAATAAAAAACGAAACCGCATTAGACCCTGTTTTAAAGCAGGTTAGCGCTTTTATTAAAAAAGGTTGGCCAAAAAAAGTCAATCTACAATTTAAACCTTATTTTCTACATAAAGATCATCTGGTTATGGAGAGAGGATGTATACTATTCGGTTATAGAGTAGTTATTCCAGATTTTTTTCAAAGAAAATATTTTAAATGAATTACACACTTCTCACATGAGAGTGGTACAAATTAAAAGTTTAGCTCGATCATTTGTGTGGTGGCCACAAATGAGTGTTGACATTGAAGCTAAACTTAAGTCTTGCGAGGCCTGTTTAAAATTTCGTCACAGTCCCGCTAAGGCACCATTAATTAATTGGCAATATCCGGATCCTCCTTGGGAGCGAGTTTACATGGATATCTTGGGGCCGTTGAATGGGAAACACATACTGATATTAGTAGATTCCTATAGCAAATGGCCCGAGGCCTTGGTTATAAACAGTTTACATAGTAAAACTATTATAAAAGTTTTACGTGAAGTTTTTGCTCGGTTTGGGTTACCCAAAATAGTAGTAACAGATAACGCAACAAACTGTGTTTCCCAGGAAATGGTTACTTTTTTCAAACAAAATGGCATTTGTTTTAAAACGGTACCTCCTTACCACCCAGCGTCCAATGGAGCAGCCGAAAATTCGGTAAAAACTGTTAAATACGCGATTTTGAAGGCTTGCCATCACTTCAGAAATATCACAGACATTCATGTAATATTAAATAGATTTTTATTTGATTACCGGAACACAGCTCACTGTACTACCGAACGCGCACCAGCCATGTTAATGTTTGGACGATTACTGCGAAATCGGTTAAATTTACTTTTTCCCCAAAGGTATAGTTTTGCAGACAAGGAAAACAAAACCTTAAGACATACGGTTGGACGTAAACAGGCGGATCAAAGAAAATATTTTCATAAATGGAAAGAAAGAGTATTTAACCTTAATGATATTGTAGCGGTTAGAGATTACCGATGCGTTATTAAACCCTCTTGGATTAAAGCTATAATTGTTAAAATATTAGGCCCTCGTACCTACTTAGTTTTTGTACCGGAACTAAATAAACAGTGGCGTAGACATTTAAACCAAATTATTGATTATGGACACGTTGGTGATAGAGTAGGGGAGGCGTGCAATACAGTGACCAAGGATATCAACCTAGAACGTGAAGTAAGTGAGGAACCTAGTGCGGTTGACGTTATGACGGGAACGCATCCGGGTTCTGTTGTTGCAGAAGCTAATCTAGATGTAGACGATTCAGATCCAAAGTATACATCTCTACCTGATTCTGAAAATAATGAGTCACCGGTTTGGTCTAAGCGCAAACGTAATAAACCAAAACGGTATGCGGACGAGTTTTGTTAACTGCAAATGATTGTTATTTATTTTCAGAATAGGGGAAGGTGTTGTAATGTATTTAATTAAGTTATAATTCAAGGATAGTTGTTTGTTTAGGTTGTTATCACATTACTTTTAGAATGATATATTTGACAGATGGTGATTACAATTTGTACATATTAAAGACATGTAATAAAGCAGTATAGAACGAACTCGCGTTTAATTGGGAACTGAGACCTGTCGAATATTACACTTACAAATATTACAATGAACGTGAAAAATTATGTTCAATTATTCTTTGCACTTTCACAGAGCCAAAATACCCGTGGAGATCTGGTTTCTAGCTCTACATATGCAGCTGTAATCTTGACGGGTTCGTTCTAATTTATAAGTTTACATCTGTTGGAGTTGCGTAAGATCGATTCGCTATCGAGTTACATAGTTTCACTACAATATTTATATACAATTGTGTACGTATCAAAATAGTCGAGTACACATTAATTAGTGAATATTATATTTGATTATAGGGCCCTATGTAGAAATAACCCCATAGCAATAAATGGAGTAATAATTAAATTCATAAGTTATAAAAGAAACGTTCATAATGAGTTATCATATAACAGCACTAATCGATTATACTGGCGTGCCTTATATTTTATTACACATAAGCTTCCTCATTTAAATTATTGCCTAACTATGTAACCTTAAATAAAACGTTAGTAATTTGATTTAAAGTTATTTTTAACAAGTTCACATTTCACGGGCAACTTAATTTTTCTAGGGGTTAAGCCACATTTCCGCTTTAACTAAACAATAATCACGCTTTATGCTCACTTCCTTCAGATTATAATTAGTACACAATAAATATCTACCCCTTTTCAAAACAGTCTCTTTATTATATACTGTAGTAGGTATATTTTACACCTTTATGAGTAAATGTAGTAGTCCAATCGTTTTTTCAACAAATACTTTCAAATTTATGAAACCAAACCCGCTGTAACATAGAATCGATGAACGGGCGACTCCCGGTAGATACACAAAGTTTTTCACTTGGGTAATTTCTATATTCTCTTGAATTCTGCAAGGTATTTAAGAAAAACATTGAAACGACTCGTATTTGTATCAGCCTCTGTGCCCGTCGAAAATGTGATATTCATTCCTATAACCTAAGGCGAACGTAGGAATTTATATCAGAAGGGTACACGTACACTGACCTATCAAAGGCGCCATTTACAGAAACTATTTTATTCTCAAAGGTATACATGACTACATTACGCTATTTGTAGATATCATCAAACACGTACTAAAAAATAATAATTATATAAATTTTATGTTTCCTAATTAACTCATGTTTAATGTTTGTAAATAGATTTAAGTAGATATGCTACCTTCGTTCTGGATAAAAACCGGTTTTTTACCATGTATTTCTTATGGACCAATTCTAAGGTCCATCCTGGTCATTTTTGGTAGATACAAAGGTCATTCACTTCACCATTGACCTGCCACGTGCAGACCTCCATCTATGATACCATATAACCCTTTGACGTCAAAGTCTAAATTATAGCTTATACCGTCTTGTTAGAAACTATAATGCTTACTTACATATACTTTTCAAAACAAAGAAACGTATTACAAAAATCATAAAAGTGTTTTATTACGCATATCTATATGATGCTATACATTGCTCTTATCTCTAATACAATATTTATTTAATTTTACATATATTTATAACTATCATTTACTTATATCTAAATTACCATATATTTAAATTAAGATATAACTAATGATTGCAATATTTACTTATATCTAAATTAATTAATTAACTATAACGTAAATTTTAATTTATAAACTAAATTATTATACGACAGACTACCATAGAAAGTCTATACATAATTAAAATATAATTAGAGCTGCCCACACAGTTTAACATTATTATGTTAATCCCTACATATTTGCACCTATATTGCAAACAAGTATACATACATATTCGTTAACATATAATTTAAATATATAAATCTATTATATTATAAGGTATCGTCTAATCAACTTCCATACTATTTATAGAATAATGACCTATGGGTAGTGTTCTGTATGATCCCTGGATCAAATGACGTTTATCATCGTGAGAACTTAAAGCTATTTTGTTTTGAATGATGGTATGAACATGATGTTTAGATGAATGGATTAAATTTTGTGATATAAATTTTTCTCTATACTCGTCCACACAATGTACAAAGTCCTCAAATGTAATTTTGTTTTCAATAATTGATTTCTTTATAGCTTTAATCTTTTTAGTTACACCAAAATTGGAAAGAGCAATAGGCAGCGGTGTGGAATCATCGGCGTCGCCGTGGATCAATGTAATAAGCGTACGACTACGGATCCCAAGGTCCTGGGTTCAAATCCCAACACGGCCGACTGCTTAAAAAATGACAGGTGAGCATTTTTCACAAAAATTACGCCCTCGTTCGGATGAGAGGTTAAATGGAGGTCCCGTGTGTGAGTGTTGTTACGCACGTTAAAAATCCCTACCTTGCCTGGAACTGCAAGGGTTCGGCAAAATTCTAAATTTCCAGGCAACAAAAAACTCGCCTCCTGGCCAATGTAGTACCTTCTGGTGGAGCATTGGAAATATAAATGCTTAGTGTGGAATCATCCATCCCGACACGGCGGACTGCTTGATAAATGACAGGTGAGCATTTTTCACAAAAATTACGCCCTCGTTCGGATGAGAGGTTAAATGGAGGTCCCGTGTGTGAGTGTTGTCACGCACGTTAAAGATTCCTACCTTGCCTGGAACGGCAAGGGTTCGGCAAAATTCTAAATTTCCAGGCAACCAAAAACTCGTCTCCTGACCAATGTAGTACCTTCGAGTGAAGCATTTGAAATGTAAATCAACGGTGTGGAATCATCTTCCACACGCAAACGCTCTGTTTCCTCCTCTTCTGGTATATTAAAAATCTTTACAGCATACATTTTAGATTTTAATCCGATAAAGTTTGTCATAATCCGTCCATTGTTTTCACCTTTCATTATTCCCAGTACTTTCTTATTGACTAAAGGAATTCCATAGACGTTATCGTTTGGATAGTCAGAAGTATCAAAACGTTGTCGACAGTCCCGCTTTATAATTTCATATGGATTACGATTGTTGATTTTATAAATAAGACTATCAGTTTCCGTATATAAAACCCTGCAGTCGTTTCCAAAGGTAGCACTCATGTAGCCATAATGAAAATCATAGATGGTGAGTTTCGATAAGTCCAAGACACACATGCCTACGTATATCGGTTTATTAAAGTACATTTCTGATTTATTTAATTCTACCAGTACAAGATTTTCATCAAAAACTGTAAGATTCTTAAACAAAGGATTGGATATACGAGCTTCGGCACCATACCTACCATCCCAATTTTGAACAAGCTGAACATTACAATGCTTTCGCTTGTTTTCCATTGTGTTACCAAAAACAGCGTTGTTCATCAATTTGAATAGATTTTTTTCAAACTTGTTCCTAGCTCGCTTCCGAAGATCTGTATTTAAATCAATATATGACTTTAGCTAGCAGCTTTGTTTAAATTTAAGTACCCTGTGAATGGCTTTTAATCTAAGTCCATTTACCAACGCCTGTTTTAAACTCCTATAATGGATCACATAGTTTTGCTTAGAATTCAACGTCGCCATTAATTTGATGTTTTGTGTTTTTTCTACAGGTGGTTTTCCCATCGTTGGGTCTATACGTTCGGGGCAAAATGAGATACCCATATGTAGGTCGTGAATGGATTCAGGATACTCCAAATTAACCTCTAGTATATAACTCTCAGAAGCATCATCGGGAATTGAGGTTACATCGATATTGGTATCAGACCATTCAAAACATCCGTACGGAAGAGGTTGACTCATGGCCCATCTATACTGGTTATTTACATCAAAGTACATTAGATACTTATCCTGTTTGGAAGGATCATAAGTAGGTAGGTATTTATTGTTAGCAGTAACACATCGTTTTGCACATACTTGACTAAGACCACCTCGTACACCTTTCTCGATGAACAAAAGTTGATCGATGTCAGTCAACAATTCCAGTTCCTGGCCCGTATGCTTCATCATTGCATCCCAAGTATACTCAGATAATGTGTAGTAATGAGCAGCATCTGGTCCATAAGTGAAATGACAACTTGAACGGAATTGTTCGAAAACTTTAGCCAACAACTATACGGCAGTTTCTAGGTTTAAATCTGAATACTGATCCAAGTTTTGAATATTAAATGATGTCCATACCCTCTGTGCATGTTCATACTGTTTGTTAGAGATTGCCCTACCCTGTAATGTGTTAACAAATTGCTGCTGACTAGGTAAACATGTATTGTTAAATTTTGTAAAATTATCAATGAAATAATATGGGTATATACCCTTCTGAGTCAATAGTTGAAACTGTTCGTCATTTAAATGTGGGAATTGACTTTTCAACAGCGGATAATCAGTTATGTATGAAGTAAGTGTGTCTAAAGATAAACTTATAAAGCAAAACTGTCAATAAATCGAAAGCTAACCAAGTTCTCAGGAATATATTTAGTGAAAAAAATATACTTTTCTTTAGTTACTGGGAGTACCTCTATACGACCATGTAGATTAAGCGCAATGTCTTTAATTATAAAATGACTATCATAACCACTTAGGTTGCGAAAAATGATGGGAATTGTTCGAGAGTCTTGATTTATATTACAACCCAAATGTGCAGGCCCTCTATAGTTATTGTTTGGTATAAAATGGTTATGGTCGCGAACCTTAATGTTATCTACTGTAAATGGTTTATCACAAATATAACAATGTGTTGAGGCCAAGAAAGCAGCTTCCTGTTGCAGTGTTAAAGGTGCCATATCATGCGGACAAATAACAAGGTCTCAACATTTTCCGCAAACCGTTGAAGCTCAACAGCAAACCATTCTATACAATCCTCCCCTCGGCGTGATCGATAGAATGATAATGAGTCATCGTATTCATACTTTACATAGTACCCAACACTGGATGGTACATGTTTTTGATACTTTTTAGCGTCTCCGATAGGTTTTAGAAGGCACTCTAAATCTGCGTATATAGTAAACGAAGCCTTAACTTTGTTTTTGAAATTTTTGAAACGTATGGTTTTATCATTTTCTGTAGGCAATCGAGGTACCCCCAATTGTTTCATTTTACAATCTATAACATGTTTATTTAATTTTAACTATGTGGTAAAATAGTGGAGGCAACGATCACAAAAATGCTTATTTGAATGATCAGAACTAAGTTGAGATGACACTGATCGACTCATGTCCTTAATTCAAACATAATGAGGGTTAAAAAGTTTAATGGTATCGTTTTTATAGGTTTCCAAATCTTCATCATAATACTGGTTATGAATCATTAAGAGATTAACATGATTATTTTTTCGATTATCTGATATGAATAAAGGAACGGTTGTAAATTTACGTTTGTTTAGTGTAAGGGTATAAACATTAACAGATATATCGTCCTGAGATTCAAAATTTGCAAGTTGGTTTATAGTCATGGGAAACTGGATTCCCTTTAAGTTTAATATATGTGAATAATGTGAATATGGTGAAATGCAATTAGTGTTATGTTGAACAGAATAAAGTGCAGATACAATGGACCATGCAAAACATACCTGATCATTATTTCTTACATTAATACATGCATGTTTAAGTTTTATCTGATGTGGCAACTCTATATATGATGACCCCCGCATGGGGTTAAACTTATTTGTATTTATACCTAAATTATGTATATTTATCAATGTGCAACCGCTGTCGCGTTCTTGAAAATCTTTCAATTCCGCTGTTATTGGTTTCATTACGTGAGTATGGAACCAGTTGTTTAGATTAGTGTTTTTGAATATCGGAGCGTTTGATGTTGTAAAGTATTTATACTCACGTACAGCTTTGGAACCAGACACAACCTCAAATTCTCCGCAAAATGCGGTGTTAACTTTAACAGCCTCATTTTGCTTAAGATTAGTGATAATTCCGGTATGAATGCGTCGCCGGAATGCAGAGATTGAATTTTCCCATTGCACTCGATGTTTTGCAGTTTCCTTTGTAGTACCAATACTTGCTCCACTTTTTTGCGCTATTTTTAGTTGGCTACGCAAGGTCTTAATATTTGCCAACGATGCTAGTAGTTGTTGTTTTTCCCCAACAGACTTTGCATTCTTTATGGCACATTTTATTCTGTTAACTCCAGTCCTACATAATCGTAGTCCTTCATCGATTCGTCCATCGTCATGATGTTGCACCAGTTCAAGTAGAGTGACAATATTTTTTATTAATTCCACGAAACTTGCATTTTGGTTGCTCAACTTTCTGTAAAAGTAACACACACGATTAATTTTTACACTTAATAAAGACTGTTGTATGTTTTAAAGATAGATCTGATTATTGCAAAGATGAATAAGAACTAACGCTTCGCTCGATAGCAACGGTTTATATACCTGCGGACGAGCCCATTTGTTGGAGGATGGAGAAAGTCCAGAATAATTATAAACTTAGACTTTAGACCCGAGCTTGTATCGGTTCATGCATGGAAACGTCTAGAATGTTTACCAAATAAGATCAAAGAACAATTAAATCTCACTCTTTAAGTCACTTTCACCATATGCAGCAATTTCACTCTATAAGGCAATTTCACTCTATAAGGCAATTTCATCTTATGAGGCAATTTCACCCTATGAGGCAATTCCACCCTATGAGGCAATTTCACTCTATGAGGCAATTTTAACCTATGAGGCAATTTTACCCTATGAGGCAATTCACCCTATGAGGCAATTTCACCCTATGAGGCAATTTCATTCTATAAAACACTATGACCCTATTCTGATGGGGATAAATTCAGGGAGCTTTGCCATTAAAGCACCCACAACCAGACTTAGATCTGATTATGCAAATAAAAAACTAGTTTAATATTGTTGCAATATCACGAAGCTATATGCAACAACTAACTTTAAATAAATTGTCTTTGAAACTTAAATGGATATCATGACTAAGTTTTATCATTACAGTGGTACTATATCTGGTTGAACCGAAAAGCACTGCAATTAAGGGGATGACGAGGACAAAATCGATGTGAATTGGCATAGCTCTGACTCCCAGCAGGTGGGGTTGGACCTGTCTGACCGCAAAGTCTACAAACAGAATGATTGAATTAGTGCACACCCCTATATTTATAGTGTACCCCCAGCTCAAATAGCGAACTGAAGGTTATTTAATACATGCATGTCATTAAACAGACTAAATTGTGATTAATTAAAAAACAAGCGCACCGTGACGGGTATACTAAAAACAAATTGCAACAATTTAACCGAACTTGGTTGATGTGTTTTAAGACCGCCACAACCATGATAACGGCCGCCCCATGCCGGCCACCATTGCCGCCACATGGCGGCCACGATGGCCGCCGCATGGCGGCCACCATGTTGACCGCTATGGCGACATGACGGCCACCATTGCGGCCACCATGTTTGACGGTTGCAATGGCGGTCACCATGTTAGAGCCAAGGCTGTCATAGATACCGCTAAATACTATGTATTGTTCACTTATTGTCATGATATTTGAATGCAAGGTAGCACAGTGCATTAACGTTTATCACATAGCCCAGTCGTTAGACTTTAGATGTTGAGTTAGAACTATGCCGCAAGCACCATAGATCTAGCTGTGGTCAGAAACACATGCAAAGAGCAACCACACACTCAATTATTGTAACATATTATGCAATTATAACAACATAGTTAACTATACAAAATCATATTCTTTACTAAACAAAATATTGCTGTATATTTCGGAAATTACAACACTATCTCGATCAAATGTTATTAATCATGAATGTGATGATTATACAAATCGATATTGCATACTGATATATATTAATAATTGTCTATACAAAATATAAATATAACCCATTTTCAAATTTTAAATCAAAAACCAAAACGGCGCTAGATATAAATATAGCAATTACATCAATCAATGCGTATTACTAAATAATGATATAATCACATTAACAATTTTTTTATATTTTGCACCGTTTTTAAGTCATCATCAAAAAGCCCAAACGGCACTACATACTAATATGACAATTGCTCCAACCAATGCGGTATATTCAAATATGAAAATAATCGTCTATACAAAATTTAGTTATTTTTAACAGTTTTCGTACTATCCGTAGAAAACAAAAACGGCACTACGTATCAATATAACAATTACACCAATCGACGCAGCATACTCAAATAAATGTCTTTGCAAAATTTAGTTATCTTTAACCGTTTTCGTGCTATTTATAAAAACCAAAACGGCATTCCGTATCAATATAACAATTACACCGATCGATGCGGCATACTTAAATACGCAAGTTATTGTCTTTGCAAAAGTGAGTTATCTTTAACCATTTTTGTGTTGTCTGTAAAAAACCAAAAAGGCACTACGTATCAGTATAATATTTACACCAATCGATGTAGCATACTCAAATACGCAAGTCATTGTCTTTACAAAATGTTGATATCTTTAACCGTTTCCGTGTTATCATTAAAAACCAAAAAGGCACTACATACCAATATGACAATTATGCCTATCGACGCCGCATACTCAAATAATGGCATTTGCAAAATTTAGCTATCTCTAACCGTTTTTAAATTATCATTAATAACCATCTTTTAACCATAAGGTCTTAAAACGCGATTATCTCGAAAAGCAAGCAAAATTTCCAAAAATATAAATCAAAAAATTTTCCTTTAGTATACTCCGGTTCTGATTGAATGACCTTGACTCATATTAGAAATTTCATCCCAATATCTTTATAAACAAAAAATTTGGAAATAACCTTAAGCATGCATTCAGAGCAAAAGTTTCTACTTGCATAAAAACGCTTTGGACACTTTATAATAGATATATTAACCACTATGTACACTATTACAAAATTAAATTTGCATGCTTTAATACGATTGTTAACTAAACTGAATGGCATAAAGTCAAGCTTTTTCTGAATATTCATTATCAGATGGATGGCGATTGAACTCATTTGTCCATCTGATGGTGCTTACAGAAAACATTAACATAATGTTTAATACGAAGTAGGAATCAAATTATAAGAGTTACATTAATTACTACTAGATGAAGATAGGTTGTTAGGTTTGGTCAGAAGGAATCAAATTATAAGGGTTACATTAATTACCACTAGATAGAGATAAGTTGTTAGGTTTAATCAGTGTCGCGCGCGACACTGATTTATTCATATACAGGGTGCATCACGACTAACGGGACGGTCTTTTATGTTGAAACGGTACAAGTTGGAAAAAAAACTTTAACGCCACGTTGTGTGAATCAATATTGGCTATACCTTAAAAATATTGTTTAGTTTACAGGATGTCCCAAGAAAGTGTGGCACATCAAAGTTAGGTTTTTTTCTTATGGAACATCCTATGTGTAGTTGCAATTTTGAATTCTACCCAAGAAATATGATCAAGTTTCATTAAGGTTCTCTATGCCTATCTATTACGGTTTTTTAAATACTTCGATTTTTCGAAAAATGTGATATTTTTAAAAAATGTGTGTAATTTTCAAATAAAATACTATTAAAAAAATCGTTGTACCCTGAAATAGCTGGATATTTGTTCAATCGGTTATAGTATTTAGTACTCTTGTATATTGTACAGGGTGCTCACAATGTTACTTTCTTTCATGAGTACATGTAGACACCGTTAACGTTGTTATTTTAAATGGAACACCCTGTATTTTATTTTTTAAACATATTGCCTTTTTAATTCTCTATCAAACTACTATAGCGTTTCCTATACCTAAATGTTAAACTTTTCATGTTATTTACAATTTTTACAAATTTGCAGTAGCTTCTCGAAACTCAGTATTTAATTAAGTAGTCGTCGACTTTTTTGTACATGCTTTTTTCGTAACAAGTATCCCTGCCAAATAAACATAAAGTCCGAAATTTATTGTTACTGTTATGCCTATTAATTTTGAAAGTAAATTGTTAAACAATTTAATAAACCAACATACCTGAAAATTGTATATTTTTCACAAATAAGTTCACGAATTGCATATAGGATTAGAAACAGAAATAATAGCTAAATTATGAATTAGATTTATTTTAAATATGTAAAATTTACAAAAGTAAGTGCTCAATATGATGACCATTTTTCTCAATGCAACACCTTATTCGATCCTCAAAAGATTCCCTAACATTTCGTAGCATGTTTGGTGTAATCGAAGTAAATGCTTGCATTATTCGCAACTTCATATCATCGGCGGTTGTGGGAGGACTACTATAGACAATATTCTTTACGTATCAATAACTTTATCCAGACTTAAATCATTGGAAATAACTCTTTCGATGGATAAAAGTGCCAGATCTGCAAGTTCTTCTTCGGCCACTGTTGTTCTTAAATATGTTTTAATAAGTTTTAAACGACTATAAAGCTCATTTTTGCCGAAGCAGTAGCGTCAGAAAATGTCAAAAATATTAGACATATTATTTCTAGCTAGCAAAATGTTACAAAACTAATGGCATCTCCATTTTGAATCCTTCAAAATATTCATTATAAAAAATCTGCAGGATTTATATTGTGTTTGTAGTTTTTGAGATCTTGTAATTCTCCTTGATAAAAATTTGATAAATTTTCAATTCAGAGAAGGGCTTCTTCAGTGGGTTTGGGTTTAAACTGAAAATCATTAACATTCATTGCACGGAAGCAGAGATGAAATGGGTTACCTAAAAAGTAACCCATGGCCCAGTGAATCAAATTAGGATGTGACCTACGACCCAGTGACCCACTATCCCAATTTAGCCCATCGATCAAAATTTACCTACTGACCCAAATTGACTCAGTGACACAAACTGACCCAGTAACCAAATTTTTTTACTGCCCCAAACCAAATTGGCCCTTTGTGATGATTTCAATTAGTGGGAGTAGATATACTACCTTCGTACGAGGCCAAAACCACCCATTTTCTAACGAAAAAAACCGGTTTTCCAATGTATTTTGAGCATTAAAGTCTCAAAAAATGTAAGGTCCGTTCTGCACCTTTTTATACCAAACATTGAAATCTTCATAACAGTCTTAAAAATCCTCGTCGCATGTACTTTTGATTGTAACCCAATAAAATCAGTAAAATGATGACAGTGGAATCAGACCAGGTTTTGCTCATTAATCCAGAGCGCGGTTACCGGAGAGTGTTTGGGTGATCTGTTAATTGGATCTGAACCCTAATTTCCCGAGCAATCTAACCCTGTTTAAAATTTTAAAATCGGACCACTCCTTACAAAGTTACACCATGTTAAAGACCCGTACTCCGAGTTTTTGATCATTGCATTCATATCTAACCTAGGTAAGAGTTTTCTTCGACTAACCACTTCAGCCTGATCTAGAATTTTCTAGACAATCTAAGCCTGTTTGAATTTTTCAAAACAAACCACCCTTACAAAGTTACACCTTTTAAAGGTCCCAAACCTCTAAATTTTTGTAGTAGTAGGATAGGTGCATCCTGGCGCAGATCCACCTTATGGGATCCACCCATTGGACCCACCTTTTACATGTAAACTTCCACTAAAAAAGTCTTATTTTTCAGGGATTTTCTACTTGCTCCTTCTTTGTGGATCTCTTTGTGGAGGGGGATTTCCTTCTTGCTTTATTTTTACTACCACCATCCGTACCCTAAAAAATCGGTAACTTAACCCCTAAAATTTAAGACCAACTCTTACAACCACCATATAGGGAAAATCACCATTTCGCTATGCTCTCGGTTACCTAGTTTCGGCCACTTTTCCAAGGTCGTGGTGACGTCATAGCTTTTCATAAATAAAGAGCAATGTAATATTATTCTAAAATTTTTATTCCAACATTATTTATAACAAAATTTAAAAATATTTAATGCCAAGCATGAAGCCTTTTAAACTTAATTTTAATACTAAGTTATACACAAAAAACAATCCATTCTTTATGTTTGTTTGGAGTAGTTTTAATTTTATCTAATTCTATTCGCAGCTTAAAATTTAAATCGACACCAAAGTCCTCTATCTCCTTTTCTAGCCAATAGTTTGATACATAGAGACCGTCTAGGTTTTTGAATTGTAAAATGTACCGAAGTTTGTTTTTATTTATAAGGTCTTTGATTCCACCGACAACCAGATCCATTACTTCGTGTAATTCTTGCAGCCTGTGGCAATCTTTTAATCGCGGCTCCCCACTATATTCTGCATACGTATCTTGTTAGCTTGATCGACTTCTTCTTGTCGGTATTGGAGGGAATCCTTATTCTCCTACTCACTGTTGCGTAGTCCACCACTTTTGGGAAAATATGGTCGTTATAGGTTGTAGGACCATCGGTTTTAAATGATCCGAAAGGTTCCTTACTAGGCAAATATACAATGTTTAGCGGAACCCCTTTGCCCTTTGCCATGGTTACGAAACCCGCATTCCTTAGTTCGTCTATGTTATCTGCCATTTTGATAAATACGTTTTTTAAAATAATCTTTTAAAAAGTATACGAATTTAGTACCATCCTTTTCCGCAAGGACGCCTACGTATGGCTAAAAGAGTTTTTCTTAATAATCACAAGATGTTCTTTTTCTAAAACACCCTTGTATTGTTGACGTATTGTCGCAGTGTTTTCCAAGTAGTCCAACTTTCGCCTTTCTGCATCCATTTCCTCTAATTCTAGCTGTCTTTTTCTTCCACTTAGAGCGTATGGCGTCAAGGCCGCCCACAGAATAATTTGTAGAGGGGGTCAAGACTACTTTCAAAAATATTAGTTATGTTACACAAAGGATGAACACTGTTAATGCAACCCCGTTACCGGACGTATTGGAAAGTAATGTAAGGCATAAAATCTTATTTCCTTAGAGTAGCTCAAAAGCAGTTAGGACCATCGATAATGCAGCGTTTTTTAATATTATAGTTGAAATCACGAAAGAATGCATTCACGCCATAGGTTACTGAATTTAAAAGCGATATACATTAAAAGTATGTCGGTGTTTAATTCAGAAACCTATGACGCGAATGCATTCTTTCGAGATTTCGTTTATAGTATTTGAAATTGAAAGAAAAACGTAGGATTGATAGTTTCTTAATAAATGCAGCATTCTGTAATTAATCGAATTTTCATAAAGTGTAAAGTTACTTACCAATCTGGTAAATTGCTGGTTTTCAGCAGGCTATCAATTCTTTTGGCTTGATGATGCACAGGGTAGCAAATGGAAAAGATTGGATTTTACATTAACACACACTAATTGAAAATTGAATGGACTTATTCCAATACACGTAATAAGCCGCCCGTAAGAAAATGTAAAAATACAGACACGACACAACCATATTTAACGGAAACAGAAAAGCCACATTGTCAATCAAATGGCCACAAACCACAGATATTAATTAATAGTAAATAAATATCCGACCGGCAGTTTAAATAGTGTCTTTAATATTTGTTGCACAAACAAACATGACTAAGAACTAAGAAGGATACAACAAACTATTATAACTGGCATTGCTAAATAGGACTGTTCTCGCGTTTTATTAATCATCATCGTTTTTGAATAAAAATATCAATCTTCTTCGGTCTTGACCAAATCTATTTAGGACTTCATTTATAAATGCTTGTTTCTCCCTACCTACCATGTCCTTATGTACACTAAGCATGCATAAACCTGATAATCTATCCCCTGACATGCTTGATCTAAACCACGATTTTACCCGCTTTAGCGTACTAAATGGCCTTTCTATTGTTGCAGTAGTTGGAGGTAATGCCAAAAAAATATTCAGCGCAGTTTTGATGGCCGGAAAAAAAGAAACTTCATTATCAAGCAAATGTACAAAGTCTATATCTTGTTGAATCTCTCTATTTTGCCAAAGTTCAACCCACGTTCGCAACTGTTCTGAAAAGTTATCAATGTTGTAACTTCCGGCTATTTCTTATTTTTTATTTAACAATGCTCTTTTTATATTGTTGTCTTTTAAGTTATTTGGATGTAATCCAGAGAGTAAAAAAGAAGTCGTAGCATCTTCAGAAAACCTTGTGGAAATAGACTGTATAACAGAATCCAAATAAGGAATAAAAAGGCTTACTCGAAAGTAATCTTTAACACTACTCATGTGATAATTAGACCTATGAGTTTGTCTTGGTGCAATACCTGGTAATGTATTTTCCAATCCAAAACCATGGGTATGTTCAACACTTTTTTTATAAACCTCTTTAAAATATTGTTCAGGATCACTACGGTGTGTCTTAAAAAGTTTGAGTAGTTCATCTATGTGCTGTTTAACGGAAAATAAGTTTATACTTTTAGACTGCAGTGCATTACAAACAGGTTCCAATTTGCTAGAATATTTGGCCATAATATGCAGACAAAGAATAAATTTCGACAAAAAACGCAATTTAAAAGTTGACTGGCTCTATTTCTTGTCTGAGCATTTATTTCACGGTTATGAGCTAAATTTTCCAGAGCGTTCATAGTATCTGCAAAATGTTCCGCAAACAACCTCATTGATTTATATTTGGCGGACCAGCGTATATCACATAATAGTGGAATATTAGAAACATATCTACGTCTTAATGGACTATCTCGAAAGAAAGTAATTACTTCTTTAATGGTACCTACTGAATTTTGAATATCCGGAATCTTGTTCAAATCATTTATCACTAAATTTAATCTATGGGACGCGCAGTGAAAATATATCGCTTTTGGATATTTATTTTTAATAAGTTTTTGGACTCCCTGCTCATGACCTGCCATCGTCGAGCAACCATCAAACCCTAATCCAACTAATTTATCCATACAAAGACCATATTCATTACAAGCGTTTAAAATTACAGCAGTTATACCTACTGCGTTCATCGATGTAAGAACTACAAAGCCTAAAAATTCTTCTCTGACCGAATTGTCATTACTAACAAATTTTACTCCACGTGATAACTGTTCTACCCCAGCAATATCTGCACTTTCGTCAGCCAGAATTGAAAATGCTTCACTCAAATTCACATTTTTCACAATTTTTTCCCTAATTAATGTTCCACAAATTGAAATTAATTGATTTTGAGTTGTGTGAGAGGTGTATTTTGAGTTCTTCTTGCAAAACTTTAAGTGCTCGTTTAGAATGTGATCCCCACTTTCTATTCTGAACTGTAAAAGATCCTCAAAATTACCTTTTTTATCACCTCGTAATGGCAAATCATGCATACCACAAAAAATGACGGTGGATATTATTGGTATAAGTTTTTTGCGATTCGATTTAATCAAATCCCGCTCAGCTTCATTTATTTGAGAGGTAATTGATAGACGTTTTCCTTCAATAATTTTTGTAAAACTAGAAGCTTTTATAGTTGAATCACGATGCCATTCGGTTGTAGCATGTGCTTTTGCAGAAGCGACAAAGTCATGATATTTTGTGAAGGGCTTTACAATGAAAGAACCAAGAACCCCTCTTTTAACAGTTGGCCGAAAAACTACGCAATATTTGCAAAGTGCGCCTTTGAGTTTTGGAGAATACACAAGCCAATCGTATTGTTGAGGCCAGTCATATCTAAAAGCACGTCTTCTTTCTTCGGAATCGTTCTTGAAATTATATTTAGGATCTGGTTTGTAAGGATTTGTTAATAATGAAAAGTGAACATCGTCGGAAAGTGTTTCATTCGAGTTAACAAAATTGCCCAATTCGAGCATGTACTCATTCTTATAAGTTGAAAGATTGGTGTCATATTCACATGTGAGAGATTTTAAAGTATTAGGTGACGAACTACCAGCTTTATTTAGATCATTGACACTATTATGTACAATACTATTACACTCAAAAATAGCATTAGCACCAGCACCGCTACTACTACAGCCTATGCTAGATGATTCTTTTAGTTCATTTCGTTTGAAAAATTTTCTAATATCCATTGTTAGTATTGTTACTGATCTTAGATCTGAATTTTTGAAAAAAAATAACACGCTTTACTTTTCTGATACTTCAAAAGAAGAGATTTGTTAATCAAATAGACTTTAAAGAAAAGAAAATAAGAATCTCCCAATTGCAAATAAATATTATTTTTAAATATGTATTCTCATGCATTAGGTACATTAGTACTTACTGCTATCCTATCCGTAACTAAACTGTAATTGCAATCTTCGGCCTTCTTTAAAAACAAAAACCAGTAACTACACTACTTATCAACACTGATAACAATAACTACAAGGAAAATGACCAATCAATATCTATCAACATACACGTCTTCTACTAATTCAACAGTCAGATAAAGTTTCCTAAGTCACAAATTAAAAGTACACCGCATTCGAAAACACTGAATACAAACTGAAGTCACTGAAGATATAGACGTACTTTACTGTTATAGATAAAGAATATATTTTTTCTCAGAATAGAACACAATGAGACATTTGTAGAACATTCCAAAGTTTTAGTTGTAGAGTACCTGAACCTGTACAATAAGAAAGAAACCATTATGAAAGCCTTTATTTATATTTCGTTTGAATAGAAACTTTCAGGGTAAAGATATTTAGATATTAAAAATGAAAATAACAGTTTTGTTATAGGCGGTTAGGGTTACTATTGTAAGGTAATCGCATTAATTCGCATTTCCTGCTTAAAATGACATACAAAGTCGGTCTATTTATAGTTAGACAATAGGCATACCTGTAGTGTAATCTCAACATTTAGGTTTACTTTATTTTTAAACAATAGTATATCCGATAGTGAAATCGTAATCTTCTTCAATCTCTAGTGAAGGTGCACTTCGTGTTGCGATTTCTAACGAAAACCAAAGGAACATATTCAGGGGGGTCAGGCGACCCCCATTGACCCCCTTTGTGGGCGGCCTTGTATGGCTTGCATAATGGGGCAATTTTCTTTAGCGTAAACGAATAGAGTTTACTGCCAATATTTACGCGTTGTCGTACAACCTCAGGGCGAATGTTAGGCGTATTTATCAACCCCGATTCCGAAATGATTATTTCTTTTGGAATTGTAGAATATGGTGTTGCGGATTGTGTAAAATATGTACTACCTGTTTTAATGTAGCACTTGTGTAAGATTTTTATTTTATCTTGGCTGTCTTCGTCCTCTACTATCTCTAAATAATTTACAGGTAAATAGCCGAAAGCACATACTTTATCAATTTTTCCCTTTCCTCTGGTTTTTAAGGACAATTTAATTTGCAAACCCGTCAATTTCTTTGTATTGCTATTCCCCCAATACACATACTGTAGTAGGTCGATCTAGGTCGGATTTAAATCCGACCTAGGTTGGATTAAATCCGACCTAGGTCGAATTAAATCCGACCTAGATCGGATAGCAAAACTGTTCCTAAACAAGAGAATGTAAGCGATATGGCGGTGTTCAACATATTTGGCAATATACGCCGCCACTCTGTAGGGTACATAAGGGAAAATTTTTCGTATTCAATTTAGTATTCGGTAGTAGCTAGAACGGTAAATATGAGCGTCCCCAAGGTGATTAACGTTACTCGACTTCTTGGGAATAAAGTAAAACCAACAAATGAGCGATTTGGATTGTGGCTGCTGGCAGAAAATATGAGTAACAATAATCTGGTGACAGATATTGGTAATATTTGTTATGTCGAAGGCGAACAGATGCTGACTGGTGGACTACACACACCAATTACAGAAACATTTTGTGACAATATAATGTTGGTTAAAATTTGCAACCATTTCGAATGGACCTGCACCTTGCCGAAGTTCTAGATTACTAGAACAGGTGAAATGGCTTGCGTGTTCTAATGAGCTAAAGAGCCAAACTACAGGTCCAACCAAAGTAGTAGGGTCGTTAGTGAGGAACCAGACTAAGACAGGTCCCCGAAAGAGGGCAGCGGCTCTTTCGGTACTTAGATTGGCAGAGACCATAGGGGTCGGTATGGCAGTCTAAGACACACTACCGCGATGTGGAAGGCAACGGGAAACCACCACATTACCTCCCAAGTACACAGCGTACCTAAATTATAATAAAATGATGGCATTCTCTGGGGTAAAAGATTCCGGAGTTAAAATAGTCCCCCATTCGGATCTCCGGGAGGGGACTACTTCGGAGGATGCGATCGGAAAGTTAAGAATAAGAGTCGGGAACATTTTGCGAGTCGGAGCGTGGAATGTTAGAACTATGAAGCAAGTGGGTAAGCTAGAGAACCTAAAAATCGAAATGAACAGGTTATCATTAGACATAGTAGGGATCAACGAAGTTCGATGGCCAGAGGCGGGGGATTTTTGGAGTGGAGACTTCAGGGTAATTCATACAGGAGCCGAGGAAGGAAATTTGGGGTGTGGGGATAGTTATGCGGAAAAAGATAGGATACTGTGTAGAAAATTACTTACAAAAGAATGAAAGAGTACTCATGGTTAGATTAGAATTTAAACCGGTAAACACAGTAATAATACAAGTATACATGCCCACCTCTAGCTACAGTGACGAAGAGGTAGAAGCAATCTACAAAGATATCGAAGACATATTAAGACACGTAAAAGGACATGAAAATTTAATAATTACGGGGGATTTTAATGCCGTGGTAGGTGAGGGTAGGGAAGGAGCGATAGTAGGTTTATTTGGTTTAGGCACTAGAAACGACAGAGGAAATAGGCTGGTAGAATTTTGCGACAAGAACAATTTAATCATTACAAACACATTATTTCAACATCATGCTAGAAGACGATATACGTGGAAGATGCCAGGAGATATAGGAAGATATCAAATAGATTACATTCTTGTTAGACAACGGTTTAGAAATCAAGTAAAAGACTGTAGAAGCTACCCAGAAGCAGATATAGACACTGACCACAACATCGTAATTATGAAGGCCGCACTTAAATTTAAAAATTTGAAAAAAAGAAACGGAAAAAGGCACTTGGACCTACAGAAACTAAAAGAGAAAGATATTCAAGAAAGATTCGAAAAAAGATCAAATGAATTGCTCAAAGATATCGGTAAAATATCCGATACTAAGGAAGTAGAAACAGAATGGAATAACATTAAATCCAGCCTCGACATGGCGGCCAGAGATATTCTGGGGTATACACAAAAAGTAAATAAGAAACCATGGATAACAAAGGATATCCTGAATTTAATAGAAGAAAGACGAAAATACAAAAATAAATCAGACGAAACAGGAAAACAGAGATACAAATCCATAAAATGGGAAATTATTCGAAAATGCAGGAAAGCTAAAGAACAATGGATTGATGAAAAGTGCAAAGAGGTACAAACTAAGATGGAAGTAGGAAAGACAGATGAAGCATACAAACTAATTAGAATCAATTTTAGGGATATAGAACCGTATAGCAAAAATATAAGGGATGCGGGAGGAAATGTCATTATAGAAAATGTAGAGAAAGTGGGTAGATGGCAAGAATATATAGGAAATTTATATGCAGGAGAAGAACTAACTGCATTAGAAAAGGAATCAGACATTGAAAATGATGACTTGGGATATCCTATACTTAGAGATGAATTTGAAATAGCATTAAAGGGTCTGAAAAATGGTAAGGCGCCGGGTACAGATAAGGTGCAAGCGGAGACTCTAAAAGCCGCTGGTCAAGCAGTAACAGAACGTCTCTTCCAACTTGTATGCTATATGTATGAGACAGGCGAGATACCCAAAGATTTCAAACATAACATCATAGTAACTATACCAAAAAAAGAAAGGCGCAGATAGATGTGAAAATTTTCGAACAATAAGCTTGACAGCACACGTATCAAAAATATTAACTAGAATTGTACAAAGACGAATGGAAAAACGGGCTGAAGAAATACTAGGAGAAGACCAATTTGGGTTTAGGCGAAACAGGGGAACACGGGAGGCTATCTTAGCTCTGAGGGTGATAATGGAGAAAACAATAGAAAAGGGAAAGCGTGTATATAGGGTTTGTAGATCTGGAAAAGCATTTGACAATGTAAAATGGAAAAAATGTTCGAAATACTCAAAAGATTGGAATGAGTTATAGGATAGACGGATAGTACATAGTTTATACAAAGAGCAAACAGGAGTAATAGAATTAGAGCAGGAACGTAGAGAAGTAAACATCAGGAAAGGGGTAAGACAGGGATGTTCCTATCCCCACTAATTTTTAACTTGTACATTGAGGAGGCAATGAATACTGTCAAATGCAGGAAGACATTTGGAATTACTATGCAGGGACAAAAAATTGATATGCTTAGATTTGCAGATGATATAGCGGTATTAGCATCTAGCAAGGAAGAGTTAGAAGCTGCTCTCAATGAAATGGAAACGGTTTTAACAGAGAGATACGGTATGAAAATTAACAAAAGTAAAACTAAAGTACTAGTATGCAAAGGAGGAAAAATAAATCAAAAACAAGAATACAAATATGTAACACGAACTTACAAGAGGTTAAGGATTTCTGCTACCTAGGAAGCCAAATAACGCAAGATGGGAAAAGCACAAAAGATATAAAACAAAGATTAGCACAAGGTCGTGCTACATTTAACAAGAAAAAGCAACTACTGTGCTCAAAGACCACAAACATAGAAACAAGGAAAAGATTGCTCAAAACATATGTGTGGAGCACAGCACTGTATGGCTGTGAAGCCTGGACAGTGGGAGAAGCGGACAAGAAAAGGTAGAAGCCTTTGAAATGTGGTGCTACAGACGTATGATGAAGATATCATGGACAGACAAAGTTAAGAACGAAGAGGTACTAAAAATGGTAGGGGAAGAAAGAAATATGTGGAAAACGGTAAAAAATAGGAGAGATAGGATGATAGGCCACATACTACGGCATGAAGGAATAGTGCGGAATATACTAGAAGCAGAGATAGGAAAAAGAGAAGAAGAGGTAGACCTAGGTTAGACTACTGCACACAGATAGTGAAAGATGTAGGCTGTAGGAGTTTCAGGGAAATGTGTAGGCTAGCTCAGAAGAGAAATCAATGGAGGTACGCATCCAACCAGTCCCAAGATGGATAAATTAATGACGAAGAAAGTATCTGCACTTAAACATGATATTTATTATAAGCAACTACAAGCTTTGGAGGGGCAATATTCTCGAATAATGGTCATTGCGTGAAAGCATTTACTGGAAAACTATTATTTCGGCAAATGTCTAAGTGTTGGGGGATCTTGGCAGCCACAGGTTGCTTAACCCCCTTTAATAAATCTCAGTGAAAAAGGGCATAATATTAGAAAACAATAGAAGAAACATGATATTTATTATAATCAACTACAAGCCTTGGATGGGCAATATTCTCGAATTATGGTAATTGCGTGAAAGCATTTACTGGAAAACTATTATTTCGGCAAATGTCTAAGTGTTGGGGGATCTTGGCAGCCACAGGTTGCTTAACCCCCTTCAATAAATCTCAGTGAAAAGGGCATAATATTAGAAAACAATAGAAGAAACATGATATTTATTATAATCAACTACAAGCATTGGATGGGCAATATTCTCGAATTATGGTAATTGCGTGAAAGCATTTAGTGGAAAACTATTATTTCGGCAAATGTCTAAGTGTTGGGGATCTTGGCAGCCACAGGTTGCTTAACCCCTTCAATAAATCTCTGTGAAATAGGGCATAATATTAAAAACAATATAAGGGGAACCGAGCTGTATTACTGTGTGAGAATTTCAGGAACCATGTAGGTTAGTTTAGAAAAGAAATAAGTGCAAGTACATATCCAACCAGTTTTGAGACGGGAAACCCAATGACGAAAAAATAAGCGCAGACAAATCTGATGATTATTATAAACTAGTTGTTTGTTGTGAAATATCTGCAACTAATGTTGACTGTGCGAAAAGACATATTGGAAAAATATTAAATCAGTAAATGTCCAAGTGCAGGGGGAACTTGGCAGCCACAGGCTGCTTACCCCCCTTCGCAACCACTGAATGTCGAAGAAATAGGGTATATAATTGTAAAAATAGAAGGTGACCGAACTGCATCTAACAAGAAAGAACGGCACCTATGATGAAAGACAACAAACATAGAACAAAAAGTTGTTGAAAGCGTATGTGTGGAGCACAGCACAGACAATATGCCTAGGAAATACGAGCAGTCTGAAAAGCAGACAGAAGAACAGTAGCGGCCTTTGAAATGCCGTGCTTCAGATGTTCGAGGATGGACAGACAAAGTTAATAACAAATAGGTTATAGAAACAGTAAGGGAACAAGGATATCTTTGGGAAAAAATATGAGAAGTAGAAGGGCATAATACGTTCTAAGGCATTTTTGGGGAATAGTATGTGATATATGACAAGCAGAGATAGGAAAAAAAGGGTAGATGTAGACCTAGATCAGATAGTGATAGATGCAGACTGTGCAAATTTCAGGGAAATCTGTAGGTTAGTTCAGAATAGGAAACAATGATGGTACGCGTCTAACCAGTTTCAGGACTGAAGACCCAATGATGATGATGAAAATTTGCAAACATCTGCAAACACAAGGATGTTTATCTTAAAAAAAGAAATTTGTGGTGCATTTAACAGCTATCTACGAAGAAAGTTCGACCGATTTGTTTCCGCTAAACATTGTGTTAAAGCTAAGCTTTCGTTTTCTCTGGAAAGCACTAACAAGATAGGCCAGGGTTAAGTTGGAAACTTTATTGGAAGAACTACCAGATATATTAGACAGACTCAAAAAAGATTATTACTATCTTTTTGACATGGATGTACCCCAAGATTTTGCTGGCATATTTAGCAAGATGGAGATGTGTAAATATTTTACTACAAACTATAACTTTTGCTACAAGAACGAATACGAAGAAAACTGCAATATTATAGTTGACAACGATAAAACTGTGGGAACCGATTGTTTAACATGGCTAACAACCAATGCAAGAATTAGGATATACAACAAATTTGTGTGTCAGATAACAAGTCCTGATGTTAATAAACAACTTGGAAGTCATATACTAGATTTTCTACTTGGTCCAGATGCACGTTTAAGTGAAACATTCGCGTCTACTTTGGCCAATGAACATGGTATTACGCGATTGGAAGCGACAATATACAACTGTACAATTGGAAACTATGTCAGTGCGGAACAAGTGTATAATCCCTTAAAAGACTGTTCAACCTTATTGGAAGTTAGTAAATTATACCTCCTAATGTAGAGTAAGCTATCGGACAAGCTACAAAATATCTGCTGTTTAGTGTATAATAATCTACTACAGTACGTGTATTAGTGAAATAGCAATTCAAAGAATTTGACTGGCTTGCAAATTAAGTGGTCCGAAAAACTAGAAGAAAAAGAAAATTGATAAAGTTTGTGCTTTCGGCTTTTAGTTTTAACTATTTACCAGTAAATTATTTGGAGATAGCAGAGGACGAAGACAGCCAAGATAAAATAAAAATCTTACACAAGCGCTACATTAAAGCAGGTATAGTCAAAATCAGGAAAGAATGAATGCACGTCATAGGTTTCTGAATTAAAAAACGACATACTTTTAATGGGTCTATCGGAGTATACTTAATGCATAAGATTTGAAAGTATGTCGTTTTTTAATTCAGAAACCTTTGACGTGCATTCATTCTTTCCTGATTTCGACTATAGTACATATTTTATACAATCTGCAACACCACATTCTACAATTCCAAAAGAAATAATCATTTTGGAATTGGGATTGATAAATACGCCTAACATTCGCCCAGAGGTTGTACGACAACGCGTAAATATTGGCAGTAAACTCTATTCGATTACGCTAAAGAAAATTGCCCCATTATGCACGCCATACTCTGTAAGTGGAAGAAAAAGTCAGCTGGAATTAGAGGAAATGGATGCAAAAAGTTGGGCTACATGGAAAACACTACGACAATACGCGAACATACAAGAACATCTTATTAGAGAGAATGAGGAAGAATTAAAAGATTATTTTATGTGCCGATGCACTGACTAAAATACATCCGGGTTGTACAAGCTGTATGCATTTGTGGTTAGTAAGAAAGACTTTTTTAATTATACGTAGGCGTCCTTGCGGAGAAGGTTGGTACTGAATCCGTACACTTTTTAAAAGATTATTCTAAAAACGTATTTATCAAAATAGTAAATAACATAGACGAACTAAGGAATGCGGGTTTCGTAACCTTGGCAAAGGGGTTCCGCTAAACATTGTATATTTGTCTAGTAAAGAACCTTTCGAATCACTTAAACCGAGAGTCCTACAACCTATAACGACCATATATTCCCAAAAGTGGTGGACATGCAACTACGCAACAGTGAGTGGGAGAATAAAAAAGCCCTCCAATACGGACAAGAAGAAGTCGATCAAGCTAACAAGATACGTATGCAGGATATAGTGGGAGAGCCACGATTAAAAGATTGTCACAATCTGCAAGAATTACGCGAAGGAATGGATCTGGTTGTCGATGGAATCAAAGACTTTATATATAGAGACAAACTTCGGTACATTTTACAATTCGAAAACCTAGACAGTCTCTATGTGTCAAACTATTGGCTAGAAAAGGAGATAGAGGATTTGGGATTCGATTTAAATTTTAAGCTGCCAATAAAATTAGATAAAATTAAAACCACTCCCAACAAACGTAAAGACAGGACTGTTTTCTGTGTTTAACTTTGTATTAAAATTACGTTTAAATGGCTCCATGCTTGGCATTAAATATTTTTAGATTTGTTATGTATTTTGTCGGAATAAAGATTTTAGAAGAGTATTACGCTGCTCTTTATTTATAAAAGGCTATTATGTCGCCTTACATGTAATTTTCCAATGCTCCACCCGAAGATACTATATTGGCCAGGAAGCGAATTTATTTTTTAACTGGATAATTTGCAATTTTGCTTAACCCTTGCTGTTCCAAGCAAGGTAGGGATCTTTAACGTACGTGACAACACACACACGGGACCTCCATTTTACCTCTCATCCGAACGAGGGTGTATTTCTGTGAAAAATGCTCGCCTAATATTTTTTCAAGTGGACCGTGTCGGAATTCAAACCCCGGGACCTTGGGTATGGTAGTCACACACATATCAACTACGCCACGGAGCTGCTCGCTATGGCGTCACTACGGCCTTGAAAAAGTAGCCGAAACTAGGTAACCGAGAGCATAGCGAAGTGGTGACTTCCCTATATGGTGGTTGTAAGGGTTGATCCTAAATTTTAGGGGTTCGGATACCGATTTTTTAGGGTAGGGATGGTGGGGGTAAAAATAAAGCAAGAAGGAAATCCCTCCTCCACAAAGAGGTCCACACGGAGGTAGTAAGGAGGATATCCCTTAAAAATAAGACTTTATAGTGGGAATTTACATGTTAAAGATGGATCCAGTGGGTGGATCCCATAAGGTGGATCTGCGCCAGGATGCACCTATCCTACTACTAAAACAATTTAGAGGTTTGGTACCTTTAAAAGGTGTAACTTTGTAAGGGTGGTTTGATTTGAAAAATTCAAACAGGCTTAGATTGTCCAGAAAATTCTAGATCAGGCTAAAGTGGTTAGTCGAAGAAAACTCTTACCTAGGTTAGATATGAATGCAATGATCAAAAACTCGGGGTACGGGGCTTTAACAGGGTGTAACCTTGTAAGGGGTAGTCCGATTTTAAAATTTTAAACAGGGTTAGATTGCCCGGGAAATTAGGGTTCAGATCCATTTAACAGATCACCCAAAGACTCTCCGGGAACCGCGCCCTGGATCAATGAGCAAAAACTGGTCTGATTCCTCTGTCATCATTCTACTGATTTTATTGGGTTATGATCAATGATAAATGCGACGAGGATTTTAAGACTGTTATGGGAATTTCAATGTTTGGTATAAAAGGTGTAAAACGGACCTTAGATTTTTATTTGAGACTTTAATGCTCAAAATACATGGGAAAACCGGTATTTTCGTTAGAAAATGGGTGGTTTTGGCCTCATGCGAAGGTAGTATATCTACTAGTGGGCGAGTTTTATCGAATTACTAAATTATGTAATATCTATAACCCGACAAATTAAAGATATAGATCACAGCAATATTAATTATTAATTTTTAACAAATATCGTTCAATGACAAACAACGGTATATTCAATAATTGCAGTTTTCTGACATCTGAGTTGAAACTGGTACATTTCTTTATTTCATTTTAAGCATTCCTTTAGTTAATTATTTTTCGAAAAAATAAATGAATTATTACAACAAATTACATATGTTTGAAAAAATAAAAACATGTAAATCTATGAGTATCCATTCCTTTAGAAACACTCTGTAAATGGACCGAGAAAAATAACAACCAAACATGGTCTATACGTAAATCCACTGCATGTTCAATTAAAACTCTGTTACTGCCCTGCGCAGCGAAAACTTTCTACTAATTTTGGCAAAAAAAAATACATAGCCAAAAATGTGTTATACTCGTTTTCAAAAAATGTGAGAATCGTGGGAATGTGAGAATTGAAATGTAAATTTAGTGGCGCTAACTAACGAGAACTCCGTACATATAGCTTTCTTCTAGCCTGCACTAAACAGTGGTATTGTAAATGTGTTCCTCTTAAGTCTGTCTTGAACACTAAATTTAAAATGTGCAAAAAATTGAAGAATACATTTTATTTTTGATCTAAATAAAAAATACATTTTTAGTTATTAGTTAAAAAGTCGTGTTTAAGGGTGGGAATTGCTTCTTAAAAATGCCAAACGAAATATGATGAGTTAAAGTGTATTTCTTTGTGAATATAATATGATGATGATAAAAAAAGTCATCTTGTTGCCATAACATGTATCAAAAGGAACTCCCGTGTTTCCTGCTTATCAGTTTTTGATACCAGTCTTGTATAATATTAATCAACCAAAGATACACATAATAGATAATTTTCTTTCGAGCATATCAAATACCGATTTCATCAAAACACTATTTATTTTAAGTAATCGCATAAAAACGTAATCAAAAACACTAAAAATAGGAACGAATATATTTATATACAAATACACATTATCTTAAACATCTACGGATTAAAGAAAGAGGTGACGTCACGTATGACTAAGCTATATTTTTAAAATTCCATTTTTTAAACATTCTGATGCAATTAGTTGATCTTTTACGGCATCAGTCTTGAGCCTTGTCCTATCTATGCGTGTTTTTTTCCAACTCCAGAAAAATGTCTCCCTGACTTAGCAGACGAAGCTGGAATTACCAAAATTTTCTTGGCAATTTTGCTTAGAAGTGGAAGTTTTCTTCATTAACACCTCCACTATTTGGACTATGGACCAAATTTTGCTTCATTGTTATCCTTATTACTATGAAAGGAACTAATCAAACTTCTACAGATTGCGCTCTTCATTGCTTAACCAATTTTACAATTATTCTCAGGTTTGTTGTTTAAAGTTTAGAGTGTGTGGATGTAGAAATTATGCATCGGTGCTGTTCTCCAAGAGTACGGAAAGTTACGAATGGATCTAGCTTTACTTTCTCTTGTAAAAAAATTTTTTAAATCAGAATTAATTTGAATTCAACAAAAAACAATTCTTTCAACAAATTTGATTTTATGAAAATTTGCGACCTTCAGCAAAAATGTTTGGAGAGTCTCGAGCAAAAAATTATTTTTTATTGTTGACATGAATATAATACGTATACGTGATACAATAAATCCCTATAGTAGGGGACAAAGAATACTACTATAGTAAGCCTGCTTATCGTAAAAGGCGATTAAAAGTCGCAGCAAGGGGCAGCAGCCTTGCTGGCTACAAGATATTGGAGGAGAGTCGGTTGGTTTCGGGCGATCCTCGATAATTTACAAGTTATTGAGGGTTGACCGTAACGGATACGGTTTTTTGCTAAAATCTTTAAAAACTGCGTTGTGGAAAGATATGGGAACCTACCACAATATTTCTCATTCGTGGCTTGGGAGCGACCTTTTTAAAAAGACATTTCCAAACTTCTTAACACATTTATTTATTTACACAAAAATTAATATTGAATTTTGACAATCTTGAAAATGAATTATTCTAAGTCGAAAATATATTAATTAATTGTACAAAGTGAGTTATTTAACAAACTGCAATGTTAAAGCTGAACGATAGATTAACTGTCGTTGACTGGGGCTACCGGGCCTTTTATAATATCCCTACCTCCTCACATGGTTGTGGGAACTTGCAGACCTAATGTCTGCTTACACTTGACTCTATTCATAATACAACGTTGCTATCTTAATGCTATTCATAATTACTTTGTTGCGAGCTTTCTTTTCAGGTAATCTCGGTACGTGACTGTCTGTGACCGCTTGTGACCTGACATCTGCAGTGTCACTCATCTCTGTGCTACAAAGTAGCTTTTCCGTTCCCATGAACGTTAATAAACTGAAAGAATTGTCTTTCGTTTACATTGTTGCACATAAATTAGCGCATTTTCTAATATTTCTAATAACTTCCTAATTATTAATTTCTCTATATGTATATAACAATTGGGAGATTACATAACTCCTCCCGACGTACATTAAAAATTAAGGGTTTTTACCTTTTTTGATTTTTAATTAAAATTCATTTAATTTTATTGCTTAAAACTCATATTTTCTAAGGGTACATTTGTTTCCTTGGTTGCCTTAAATCTAAAACTGTTTCCTTTATTTTTATTTTTAATATACATTTTGTAAATTACATAAATAATCAATAAAATCGTCAAAATAATTAATATAATTGTCCATACACAAATATTATCGTAGTGCACTTTGGGCGTTTTGATTTCGTTCAGGTGTTCTTTGTAGTCTCCCATGAGTTTCATGGCGTGGTTGAGGTAGTCTAATTCCAGGTGTTCCAGTTGCAGAGGTTTTTGAAGTATTTCTTCGTCTTCGTCTTGAGTAATCTTGATTTGTAATTCAGGTAGATTTGCTAATTTCTTGGTTTGTACGGGATCTTGGTAAACTTTAATTATTTCATTTTTCAATTTCAAATAACAATTTTTCGTAAGGGTGATTAGTTTACTTCCGGTTAATTCTAAGTTACTTTCGTCTTGATTGCAGTATATTGTTGCGATTACTTCGGTGGGGAAAATGGCTATCCATTTATTTTCCGTTACTTTCTGGATTTTCATATTAGTGACTTGTACAGGTTTGGCTTTACAATTTTTGTAATGATTGGTAAATTTTAGTAATTGTACTTTGCAAGGGCTGTCTTCTTGAATTGCTGTTGTTGTCAATGACTGGCATAAGTATTTATTTGGCGTGCCTTCATCATTTCGTCGGTATTACCATATCTTAGTTCATTTAAGGATAAGAATTAGGTTTTTGAAATAATAACTTGGTATGTGCTAGTCATTTTCATTGGAAAAGCAAATAAGGGATAATAATTGTAATTGTTAATCTCTACTATTGGTATTTCTATTCAAAATGTTATATCGTTATTTTTTACATAGCCTTTAACTATAGCTATTTTTTCAAATATTAAAATGTTTGATTCTATTACATCGAAAGGTAACTTACTGTTGGTTATAAAAGATCTTATTCTCAATAATTCTTTTAATAAATCAATTGGTTCTATGATACTTGAATGTAGGGTACTTAATTTGGCAAAGGTTACTGCGTTTTCTAACGTTGCAAAAATTTGTTGAATTAAGGTAAGGGTTGATATTATCTGGTTGTGTATCGTGTTAAATCTGATTAAATCTCGCATGCCTAACATGGTAGTTTGCATGTTGTTTTTTAGGGTTTGTATTCGATTGGCTATACTATCTTGATTTCTAACTAATTTTTTTAAGGTTTCATTAAATTTTATGATCGTTGATTGGGTTAACGATATTTGGTTACTAATTATGGTTTTGATGTCGTTCTGGTTTTCTATTAATTGTTGTATCGCGTTGTCATAGCGTTTTGCGTCTTGATTATCTAAATTGCCAGTAATTGCTTTTATTATGTTTCCTAATCCGTGATTAGTCCTCTTTTTCTTCTCGTCGTTTGTTCGGTGGGTATTAGTCGATTAAATTAGTCTTCTATGTTTCTCAAAATACTTTCTGTTATACTGTCGTAGTTCATCATTTCTATTGCGTATTCTTTTCCGAATTTTGTTGTGTCGATCGATTGTTTTAGTTGGTAATAATTATTTTTGATTATTTGAAATTCTTACTTTAGTTCCGAATTTTTGTGCAAAGGTCCAATAGTCTATAGTGTTCTGCATACTGCCTAATTTTATTAGTAGTATACCGGGGTTATTCTTTATGTCTTCAATTATGATTTCGGTGTCCGTTCTACCTGGGTGAAAATTGACGGTAAGGGTGATGATTGTCCATCTGAAAGTACAGGGTGTCTTAAATTTTTGAGGTGAATATATTTTGTTATCTTGCCGTTGTCTACTACGGCTACGTTTTTGTCGGATATTATTTTAATTTTAAAGGAGCCTAAATTTCTCGGTGCCGTTTTGTGTCTTTTGCTTTAGTAATTTTTCTTGTACACCGTTTGTCCTATGGAAAATTTATTTATGTCTGTGTTTTTATTACGGGTCGCGGTAATGCGTTCTTTGACGTTATCTAACTTATCCTTTACGTTGTCATAAGTTATTTTTAGTTTCTCTTTGTGATCCTTGGCGTATTGTTGATAGATTTTCTTGTTATAATGTATATCATAAGGGTTGCGTGAATCTGAGTGTCCTAGGATTAATTCGAATGGTGTAAATTGGTTGATGAATGAATTGTGTTATTATAGGCGATTAATGCGTGTGACATTAAGTTACTTATATGTTCTTTCTTGTAATTGATTCTTAATAATCTGATCCGTTCTAATAGGGCAGAATGTAGTCTTTCGATTAGTCCGTTGGATTCAGGGTGATTCTCAGTTATAAAATGAATTTTTATTTTGTGTATTTCTAGAGTGTTTTGTATTGTTTCGTTTTTGAATTCGCTTCCGTTATCTAACGTTATTGTTTCAGGCGTTCCATAAAATGTAAAGCTATGTAAAAATCCTTGAGTTACGTCTATACTATTTTTAGAAGTGATTGGCATTGCTTGGCATTGCTTGGCCTATTTTTGTAAATGCGTCCACGATTGTTAAGTAACTTTGTGCTTCTACTACTAGATTATCGGCGTGTAATTTCTGAAAAGGTTTGTCTGGCGTTTTAGTTAACATTAAGGGTATCTTTGGGGGTTTCCTGTTGTATTTTGGTTTGTCACATAGTTCACATTGGTTGATATAGTCTGTAGTTAATTCTTTCCTGTCCTTGAAGTAATAACGCCTCATGATTTGCTTTAGGTTCTCATTTATTCCACGATGGTTGGTCTTTCCTTCGTGTTGGTTCCTGATCACATCGTTTATTTCGTCAGGGTTGTTTAATGTTATTAATTTTCTTGTGCATCTTATAAGTTCAGGGCCAGAATTGTTGAATAATTTAACATATATTTCTGAAAAGCGTTTATACAAGTTTTCCGTGTTAAAGTAAAAGTAAAATCGTTTTTTCTCGGGGATGTATTCTTTTAGAATTTTAATTATTTGTGATTCATTGTTGTTTTTGGTTATCTGAATTTGGTAAATCTTTTTGTTATCTACTTTCGTATATTTTACAGGGTTGGGGTTGTTTAAAACTTCTGTGATTATAAACTGATTGGGCTTTATGTCTATGGCTTTATTTAAAATTTTAATTGCGGTTTTCGGTTCGTCATTTTGTGTTGAATGTATGGTTTCCATTTCGTCTGGGTCTTCTCTAATTTCTGTCTCGTCTACGTTTCCTATCACTGATTCTGTCTCTAGTGGGTTAAGTTGGATTCTACTTAAAGCGTCTGCGTTATTGTCGTAAATTTCTTTTTTGTATATGATCTCGTAGTCATATTCTTCTAATCGGATTCTCCATCGTTGTAATTTTGAGTTGGGTTCGTTGAGTTTGCATAGCCATACTAATGGTCTATGATCGGTATATATATAAAATTTCCGTCCGTATAGGTATGGTCTAAAATACTTTGTGGCCCAAATTATGGCTAACGATTCTTTCTCTATTGTACTGTATCTTTGCTCTGTTTCGTTGAGGGTTCTGGATGCGTAGCCGATCGGTTTATCATTGCCTTCTGTTCCTTGGCTTAATACTGCGCCTAAGGCTACATTTGATGCGTCTGTTGTTAATATGTATGGTTTTGAAAAGTCGGGATATTCTAATACGGGGTGATTTGTTAATGTGCTTTTGATTTTATTTACAACTTTAATAAACTCTGAGGTATGTACAATTTTGTTTCCCTTTTTTAAACAATTGGTTAGGGGCTTGGTTATTTGAGCATAGCCTTTAATAAATTTACGGTAATAACCACTAAGGCCTAAAAATCCTTTTATTTCTTTATTCGTTTTGGGTATGGGGTAATTTAATACAGCGTTTGTTTTGTCGGGGTTCGGCATTACTCCTTGGGGTGTTATTATGTGTCCTAAAAATGCTACTTCTTTTTGTAGAAATTCGCTCTTATCTAACTGTACTTTAAATTGTGCTGTTCTTAATCTTTCGAACACTTCTCGTAATCTTTCTATATGCTCTACTAATGATGTTGAATAAAGTATTATATCATCTAGGTACACAAGGCATTTTTCGTTGTGTATTCCTCGTAGTATGTTATCCATTACTCGTTGAAAAGTTGCGGGTGCGTTCTTTAGTCCAAATCGCATCCGTTTATATTCGTAGTGTCCTCTAGGTGGGCTAAAGGCTTTTTTTTGTGTATCTCCTTCTTCCATTTCCACTTGATGGTATACTGATGCTAAATCTAGTGTCGAAAAATATTGACACTTGCCTAACTTGTCTAAAATTTCAGTTATATTTGGTAACGGGTATTTATCGTCTACCGTTTTTTTTTGTTTAATTTGCGGTAATCTATTACCATTCCCTATTTTCGTTTTCCTGATGCGTCCAGTTCTTTAGATACTATTAATACGGGGCTGCTCCATGGTGAATTGGAGTGTTGTACGATGTCTTGATCTAATAGATCGGCTACTTGTCTGTCAGCTTCTTCCAGACTTGCCTGGGGTAATCAGTATGCTTTTGTGAATTTCGGTTTGTTGTCTGTTAGTTCAATGTTGTGCTTGACTGTATTCGTAAAGGTTAGGGGTATTCCTTCGCAATGGAATGTCATGATATTCGAAACATAATTTTTGTATTGCTCTTTGTTCCTCTTGATTTATGTCGCGGATAAATCGGATATTACTTAAATTTTCTCTCAACATTTCGTCGTTTTCTATGGGGTTATAATTTTCGTTTAAGTTGTCGTCTATTTCTATCTCGTTAAAATTTAATTCTTCCACGTTAATCGGGTTTGTTAAAGATAGTTCTACGTGGTAGTCGTTTGAATTTAATATTGTCGTTGTGGCGTAATTATCTTTGGTTTGTACTAATGCTGTTGGGGTTTCTACTCCTTGTTGAAAAGTTATGTGATTTATTATTCCTAATTTATTATTTGAATTTACGGGGATTTTTATTTTTCTTCCTGTTCGGGGTTCTACTATATATTTTTCGTCAATTTGGGTGTTTTGAAATTTAATGGGGATTCGTCCATATTTGGTTCTTAGTAAACGGTTTTTTATGTCGATGTTGGCTCCTAATTTTCTTAGAAGGTCCATTCCTAATAGTCCGTCATATTTGTCATTAAATTCGAATACGCAAAATTTATGCTTCATTTTTACGTTAAATGTTTTTGGTAAAGGTATGTTGGCTACGAATTGGTGTAGGGTTGTTTGATGGGCTGTTCTAATTTGGAAACGGTTCTCTTTCTACATAGTTTACATAATGTTTCTTTGCTGTTCGCGGGCTTATTAATGTTTTTGAAGATCCGGTATCGATTAGTAGTTTAAATTCAGCGTGGGGTATTCCTATATAGGGTAGTACAAGGTGATTCATATTATTTAGGTTTATTACGTTTGGTCGTTTATAAATTGGTCCAGTTGAAAATTTGAGCACGCGTTTTCTTCGTCGTCCTCTTCATAAGTTTCATATGATTCTTCGCGTTCATAATGGTTTGATTGGTTTTGTTCGTTGTGTGTACACGGTCGGTTGCAATTATTCTGGCCATCTTCATATTCCTCCACTTCTTGATGAAATAGTTCTTCGGAGGTAAAAGTGCGTTTTTGATTGTGGTTTGGTCTAATGTGTGTTATTTTGGTGTTGGGTCTGGTGCTACCAAATGAGGTATCCATTGGTGTGGGTTTATAATAGTTATTGGGATTATTATTGTTTATCATTGGTGAGTTCCTAATAGGATTCGCGTTAAATGCTGGTCTTTGCCGATTTACATTTTGGTTGAATCTCGGTTGAAATGCGGGTTTTGAAAAGTTCGAGTTTAAATGTTGTTTGAAATACGGGTTTCGAAAAGTTTGAATAAAATGTTGGTTTTGGAAATTGTTTATATTGATTGTTAAAGTTTGAGTTATTAAAATGTGGATTATTGGTTTGCGTTTGGTTTGTTTGTGCATTAAACGGGGTAAATTTTTTGTTGTGGACTAGTTTGTCTCGCGGGTTGTATCATGTTCATTGCTTCTTCTAAGTCTTGGAGATGTTGAAATCTAATTTTGTCTGAAAGTCGTTCGGGTAGTGCATTTAGATAGGTGCCTAATGCCATCTCGTCGTACATTTTTATTTTTAAAAGTCTGACATTTGGGTCGGTTTCTTCAATTTTGAGTTTTGTCAAGATTAAGCTTCTTACTTGGCATTTCATACCAAATTGATATGGAGATTGGTTGTTCCATTCTAAGGTTTATCAAATCTCTTATTCGACATTTCAGGTTTCTCTGATCACCAAAATATGCTATTAATACGCGTTTGAATTCGTCCCATTGGTCTAAGTCATCTCGACTGGCGATTAATGTTAGTGCCCTTCCGGTTAGTTTACTTATTATAAAGCGGATTAGCAAAATGTTCCTTTCGTTATCACCGGGCTTATAGAATGTTTTAAGGAATATTTCGCTGGTTGAAATTAAGTTTCCTAATAAGCATTGATCACAGTTAAATTGGGGAATGATTTCCATGTACAGCTTCATTTCACTACTAATTTTGGCTGGGGAATGTTCTGGTAATTAAATTTTTTGTTTGACTTTGATTATTTTTCGATTTCGTAAAAATTTGGGTTTATTTCGTAGTTTGTGGTGTAATTCCTTGCTTGGATTTATTACTTTTCCGTTTAGATTGCGTTGGGTTACTTGCTATTTTTAGCTTGGATCGTTTCGGATTATTTAAAGAATTGATTTGTTTAATTTGTATTTACTTGGACAGTTGTGTAGTTATTTAATAAGTTTTACGCTTGGTATTGGTTTGGTTACGTTTATTTTTAATTTACCGATGTTAGTTTTAATTTCTGAAGTTTTAATAAGACTGAGTGGTTTTTGTGGTAATTTATCTTACTTCAATGCTTTGCGTCAGTTAAAGATTTTCTATTTTAATTCCGCTGATTTTAATTATGTCTGTAATAATTATCTTTTCTTGTGGGTTTATGCGATTGTAAGGTGTCTGTAATGCTTTCCGTTTTATTATTACAATGTTGTCAGTTAATACTGTGGGTGTTGTTTAGTACTCGTGGTGATTTAATACAATTTGATCTTTTTTGAGAGCTTTGTTTGAATAGGTTGCGTCTTTCTATAATTAACTACTTCGTCAATGAAATACTCAAATATATAATGTTGTGTTTGGAATAATGAAATTTGTGCGTTGTCAATTTACTGAAATATTTAATTAAAATTGTCAAGTCTGAATAAGGTTGTAATATGCGTTTTCAGTACCGTAATTATTTATATCTTTCCTGAGTTGGTTTTATAATTGAACGTAATTTAAATTAAAACTTTATAAAAGTTTCCGGTCGTAATTTATGGTGTTTTAATTCATAATGCTGAAAGGTTTTTCTGAAGATTTCGCGATGTTTTAAATAGCTTTTGTTCCGTAATTATAATTAGATATTTTCATGCGTAGTTGTTCAAGGTGATGATTTTATTCACTTTTTAAGATGAGACGATGAATGTTGGTTTCGCGTTTGAAATCGCTCTTTGTTATTTCTCGTACTAAAGATGTGGTTTTAATAATAGATTGCAAGTTGTCTATTTACGGAATACGATGAATTTTGTCTGGATAATTTATTTGCCGCGTTATTTTGTTGCGTGATTGTAAGATTTTTGGTTTTAAATTCGTGATTTAATTTTCGCCTTATTCTCGGAGTATTGCGTTATTTAATGCCGGGTTGTTAAATTAGAAATTCTAAAAATTTTCTTGCGCCAGTTAAAACGTAATATAGTCTTAAGTGCGCTTAAAATTTGCGACTTTTTAATTGTCTATGGTTTTTGTGACTCAGAAATAATTTCTTCTCAAGTTCCTATATATCTTTTTCATATACAGAGTAAAATAATAAAATTTCAACAACAGCTTGAAGATAATCTCTTGCAATTGCTAAGTAGATTATTTTCAAAAAATTGCAGAAAATAATGGTAACAATAGTCAATATACATATATAAATCATAAACTAGCAAATATCAAATATGTTTGTTAAAATAAAAATAAAATTCAATTAGTTTAAAGGAAAATAAACTTACACTAGTTGCTTCGTTGATTTCATGGATTCTTTCTTCGGTTTTTGGATTTGATCTATGCTTGTATCGCCTCCAAATTTTCTTTTGTTGAATTTGAACGATTTTTGTTTCGCCTTCAACTTCTGTTTGTTTGCTGGGATTGAACGATTCTTGTTTCGCCTCCAACTTCTGTTTCTGTTTTGCCAAATTCGGAATTGAAATTCTAGACCACCAGTTCCTCGATTTTGGATTCGATAGTGCCCTTTTGACATCCGTTACGCTGCGCCAGTTAATGTTTGTGGCTTGGGAGCAGCCTTTTTAAAAAGACATTTCCAAACTTCTTAACACATTTATTTATTTACACAGAAATTAATATTGAATTTTGACAATCTTGAAAATGAATTATTCTAAGTCGAAAATATATTAATTAATTCTACAAAGTGAGTTATTTAACGAACTGCACTGTTAAAGCTGAACGATGGATTAACTGTCGTCGACTGGGACTCCCGGGCCTTTTATAATATCCCTACCCCCTCACATGGCTGTGGGAACTTGCAGACCTAATGTTTGCTTACACTTGACTCTATTCATAATACAATGTTGCTATTTTAATGCTATTCATAATTACTTTGGGTGCGAGCTTCCTTTCCAGGTAATCTCGGTACGTGACTGTCTGTGACCGCTTGTGACCTGACATCTGCAGTGTCACTTATCTCTGTGCTACAAAGTAGCGTTTCCGTTCCCATAAACGTTAATAAACTGAAAGAATTGTCCTTCCTTTACATTGCTTACATCACTTATCGCATTTTCTAATATTTCTAATAACTTCCTAATTATTATTTTCTTTATATGTATATAACAATTGGGGGATTACATAACTTGCGTGGCCTAAAACACGAAATATGTATGATGGAGAGCTCACAAGTAAAATTCTTGTCCGGAGGTAAAATACCCCCTCATTCGGATCTTCGGGAGGGGGTACTTGTGGCTCGTCATCATAAGAATTTATAACAACAGTTTGATTTAGTGATAGGGACTTGGAATGTAAGGTCATTACTTAGAGTAGATAAGTTAGAAATTTATTAGTCGATATGAGAAAAGGTAAGCTGGGCATTTTAGGTATTAGTGAGGTAAAATGGCCAGATAGTAATGACTTTTGGAAAGATAATTATAGGATAATTACAACTTTTTCAACTAATGGACAGACAGGAGTAGGAATAGTGCTAGGTAAAAGATTAGGACGTAAAGTTAAAGAGTACTTACAATTTAGTGATAAAATAATTACGGTTAGATTGAGTACAAAACCCACAAACACTGTTTTAGTACAGGTTTACATGCCTACAACTCAGTATGAGGATGAGGAAGTAGAAAAGATGTACGAGGATATAAATAGTATAGTGAGAAAAGTAAAGTGAGATGAGATTTAATAGTTATGGGCGATTTTAATGCGTCAGTAGAGAATGTAGTGAGGAAAAAATGGTAGGAAAATTTGGGTATGACAGACGAAATGATAGAGGAAAAAGATTAGTTGAGTTTTGCCAGGAACATAGATAAGTAACTGTAAACACCCTATTCGAACAACATGTTAGGAGTAGATATACCTGAAAAGCGTCAGGTGATAGGGCTAGATACCAAATAGATTATATTTTAGTTAAACAAAGATCTAGAAACCAAGTTAAAAACTGTCGTAGTTATCCAGGGGCTGACATAGATAGCGATCATAACTTGGTTAAAATGAAGTGTAAGCTAAAATTCAAAAAATTGAGAAAGGTTAAGAGAGAGGAATGAGATCTAGGTAAGATTATGATATTAAGGTAAAAGAGGAATATAAACAAGTATTAGATAATAAGATCAAAGAGATAACTATAGGAAGGAACGTAAAAAATAGATGGAAAGAAATAAAACTGACTGTAGATGATACAGCAACATAGACTATAGGTAAGAAAAAAATAGAAGCGAGAAAACCCCGGATAACAAAGGAGATATTAGATTTAATAGAGAATAGAAGAAAGCTTAAACCTTTCAGAGAATTGAATAGTGAAAGTAAACAAAAATATAATAGAGTTAGAAATAAGATAGTACATGAGTGTAGAAAAGCTACAAATAAATGGATGGAGGAGAATTGTAAGGGAATACAAGATGATTTGAGAGTAGGTAAGACAGACAAGGTTTACAGGGCAGTTAAAAAGTTTTTCGGGGAACATAGGAAAAAATATAATGGTATTAAAGACGAGAATAATAAGCTTCTAATAAATAAAGTTGAGGTATCATATAGATGGAAAAGATATTTAGAAGATTTATATAAGAAAGACGATATGGATGAGTTAGAGAACGACCAAGAAGAGGATGTAGAAATAGAGTTCTTAATATTAAGAGAGGAATTTGATAAAGCTGTTAGAGATCTTAAAATAAATAAAGCGCCAGGGATAGACGATATACCCGCAGAATTAATAAAATATGCAAGTCAGAAAACTTTAGACAGATTATATGAACTAGTTAAAGTAATATATGACACAGGTGAGGTCCCAATGGATTTCGAAAAAACTATTATTATCCTAATCCCAAAAAAGTCAGGAGCTGATAGGTGTGAGAATTTTAGAACGGTTAGTTTAACTTCCCACGCTTCCAAAATACTAACAATAATAATTAAAAATAAAGTAGAAGCTTTAACTGAGAATTATTTAGGCGAATACCAATATGGTTTTCGTAAAAACAGAGGGACTAGAGAACCGATACTAATGGTTAGGGTAATTATCGAAGAAAGGTTACTAAAAAGTAAAAAGACTCATTTCGCGTTTGTAGATTTAGAAAAAGCATTTGATAGGGTTAATTGGATTATTATGTTCAGGGTTTTGCGAAAAATAGGAATCTCTCATAGGGATAGAAAAATTATTTACAGACCATATAAAAACCAAAATGTAGTAATTAGATTTGATGAAAAAAAGGAAGCTAAGATTAGAAATGGTGTTAGACAGGGCTGTATACTATCCCCCTTGATTTTTAATGTTTATATTGAGAAAGCTTTAAACTTAGCTAGAGAGAGAAAAGAGATAGGTATTAGTGTACAGGGACAGAAAATAGACATGTTTCGTTTTGCAGATGATATAGCCATTATAGCAGAGTCTAAAAAAGAGTTAGGAGAGTTTTTAAATATTTTAGATGAGATACAACAAAGTAACTATATTGTAAGAATTAACTCAGGAAAGTCAAAGATAACGACAAGTGAGTTACAGACTAGTTCTAAACCAAAATTATAAATAGGTAATACCGAGTTAGAGGAGGTAAGTAGAATAGGCGGTCCTAATTCAAAACGCGACAGACGTATTTTCCATGTGTAAAATACGTCTGTCACGTTTTGAATTAGGATCACTATATATTTCAATGTAAAATAGTTGTGAAAACATTTGAATGTAAAATAGTTGTGAAAACATGAATTCTTCTATACTTTCAATGTAAAATACTTGTGGGCGCGTTTTGAATTAGGATCGGCTTTATATTACTTTCAATGAAACACACGTATGTTGAAAAAATGCAAGTGCAGAGAAGAATGTGTGTAGCTGTTTTGAATTCGGTTTTCTAGCGAGAAGTTACACGTGCACCGTTTTGAATTAGGATCGGCGTTATATACTTTTAATGTAAAATGTGAAAACCTGAATTCTTTTCAAATGTAAAATACTTGTGGGCACGTTTTGAATTAGGATCGGCTTTATATTACTTTCAATGTAACACACGTATGTTGAAAAATGTAAGTGCAGAGAAAATGTGTGTAGATGTTTTGAATTTGGTTTTCTAGCGAGACAGTATGACAGATGCAAAAATATCGCATTCAAGTCAATTGTGTTTTAATTAAAGTGGATTCTGATTTATGTTTAGAGGCTGCAAATACACATGCGCCGGTTTTAATTCAAAATGAGTTCACTCTTGTGATAGGTTGAAAAGTGGGTTGGTAAAGTACGCAGATGGTGGTAATCTGCTATATAAGGAGATTGCTCTAATATTAATTTAATTAGTCGAAGTTTACTGCATATATTTACATACAAACATGTATATAATTGATATTCAGGGATTTAAATACAAGAAAAACGAGTTTGTGTAAAGAAATTGCGGTTTTGGACTTGTTGAAAGGTGATGTTTGGCATCAAATTTTTAAACTGCCAATGCAGTCCAGTTGTTTGAGTCAAGATCATATAAAACATAACGACTGGGTGACAAGGAATATTCATGGTCTTTCTTGGGATGAATCTTCAACGGCTGGAATGGTGTCATCATATATAGCGCTTTATTTGAAGCAAATTATCCGACCCGGTGAAGAAGTATTTGTGAAGGGTCTAGAAAAGAAGAAATTGATTGAAACATATATAATGCAAAACTTTGTAACTGATATGCTTGCACTAGGTTGTCCTAAGCTATCGGAGTTAAAAATCAACAATCGTTTAAAATATAACATCCATTGTTGTAGACACAGCAATAATAATTTGCAATGCGCAAAACAAAATATCTTTTATTAAAAGAATGGCTTGATAATAATAAAAACAATAGAAAGATTTTGTCTGTATTATTTATTTTAATATAATTTTACAATGTTAGCGTTACAAAATTCCTTTATAATAATAATAAAAAACAATAGAAAGATTTTGTCTGTATTATTTATTTTAATATAATTTTACAATGTTAGCCTTATTAACTATTATTAATACAACTTCTAGCAAACATTATTTTTATCGATCCAGCTATTGTGTACGTTAGAGAAGCCTAACCATTTTCAAATACTTTATTTCCACTCTTTCTTAGTACTTTTCTACCAGGTAAATTCCTGGATGTTTAACCTTTTGCAACTCCGTTTCATAAAATGCACCTTTGATTTCTTTCTCATCTTGATCTTCTAATATATATGTTGTAGGATTGGTTACGTTTACCTTTTTAATCTTAAAATTTCATTTGACCAGTTTGGCGTGTAACCTTTCGTAAATGCTTCCTGTGTTTACTAATCCTCACACTGTCTTTAATTGAATATTTTGGTATTTTGGTTGCAAGTTTGATGTGGGTAAATGATGATTTAAGAATAGTTTTTTCATTTGATTTATCAACTTTTACAGGTTTGACTCCGATAGTATTGTGAACTGTATTGTTGTATTGATTCACAATATCGCTTAAATTTTTTATCCAATTGTAAGAACCGTTCAGGTTAAACAAGCGCCACATTTTTCCCTTTAAAGTTCTAATTACACGTTCCACAATGCATCCTTTCTTTGTAGAAAAAACACTATAATGGTTTATGCCATATGTCTGCATTAAGGATTGAAAGTGTTTGTTATAATATTCTTTACCAAAATCAGACTGCAAATTTCTTGGCGGATTTTTAAATTTATTTAAAATTGTTTTCATTGCAGCAGTAACATCAATACCCGTTTTACTTTTTAATGGTACAGCCCATACGTATTTGGAGAAACAATCAATAACTACTAAAATGTATTTAAATCCTTTGTTTGTTTGCGAATATGGTAGCATTTCAATCAAATCGGTCTGAAGAAGGTCATTTAAACCTTTTACTATCACTTTGCGTCTCTTGAAATTTATTCTTGCTGGTTTATGAAGTTCATTTACTATATCCTCTTTCACTTTTGATTGAGCAACTATCATAATACTTTTTTTATAATCAGGATTTATTAAATACAATTAATGAAATACTTCTATGTTTGAATGTCGTGGGCTCCACTTGCTTTGAAAGGAACTTTTAATATAAAATCAAGAAACATTGTGGTATTGTTTATGATAGCACCGCTGTCACGAAAGCTGATTACATCCATACGTTTAAGCAAAAATCCTTGTAACTGTGCAATTACATAACTTTTTCGTTTATAAGAATTTCAATGTCTTGCGGGTATCCTTTAATATTCTCAATGACTGCTTCCTCATAAGGAAATTCATAATTATGTTTAATGTTGAAAATAAGGAATGTCTTGTTACCGTCGAGAAATGTATTAGAGTAAAACGTTGCTACTACCGTGTAATGTAGCATATGTAACTTGTACTCAATCAAGGTTTCAAAACCTTCACTTTTATTTTCATATTCCTGTTCAGTTATATCTATTTTACGGTTATGTAAGTGCCTTCCAAATTTGTCAATTGTCATATCATCTAATTACTTTCGCCTCACGCAATTCTTCAATGATCGAATTTATTTCGTTGCCGTGACCCGTGTGTCCAGCAATCTGAGATGAAACTAAAAGTCGTAATCTATCAACAAGTTCATTGGGATCATTCCAATATAAATAATCTATAGCGTTATTTGATACTTCCATTGTCATACCGTCTCCAAGACGCTTTCTATAGGGTAATGTTCTAGGTCTACGGGGTGTTTGGGGAAGTATGTTTAATGTAGATATTATATTTTGTACTTATATGAAGTATTACCCTGAATTTGTTCTGTTTCAGAATAATATCTTCTATTAGCATTTGTTCTTTTTACAATATCAAGGTACGACTTTAGATCTTGATGACTGTATCCGACAGGATATTTTTTAAACAGTAGTTCGTATAATCCAGGAGTACCTTTATATTTCAAATCATTTATTAGAATATTTTCATCATCCAACGCGAAATTCGAATTGCCTATCATAAGACCATTTGAATCAGGGTTAAACCTAATACCATATTTATGATCAAATTCGTTCTTAACATCTTTAAACATATTGTAAATATATTCTCGAGGTATCGGATGTAGCTGTTCGAGATAATGTGTCATACCAGGTGAATCGGCAAAGTTTTGAATATATTCCTGGGCTTCTTGTACATTTCGATTAATTTCTGCTTCATATTCATTCTCAACATCGTCATCATCATCATCTACCTCTATGGCATCATTTTTTATATTTGGTATATGCTGAGCAATAACCGGGGAATCAATATAGTCAACGTTCCTTTCTAGCAATTTAGGTTTAATTTTTTTTACACTGCTATGAGGCAGTTCTTCTTCTTCTTTAAATTTTTCTTTCTTTACCGCACTTTCCCCATCTAGTTTATTAGCAATAGTTTTTAATCGTGATGTTATGGGTAAGATTGATTCCACTTGGACGACTTCATTATCTTTTAACTGACGCAGTTTGTTTTTTACAATGTTTCTTTTCTTAATTAAAATTCTTTTAAGTTTTATCGCCTCCTTGTTCATTGCGTAAAAGTTTATTGTAGTAAAAAAAATTCTTCGATACTAACGATACTTGCGTCTCTCAAGGTTTAAATATGTATGAAGTGATCAAAACCTATTCGGTACCTTCCTTGATCTGGATCACTATATTTGTTTACAACTAAGAAACCGTATTTGTCTTGCCAACAAGCAGCACATATTTCACGGAATTTATCATACTTCATGTCAGTATTGACGTGATCGTCATATATGTGTTTTAAGTTTAAATCATCTTGTTTAAATAAAACTAAAAGATTAGCATTATCACGTAGTAAGTGCTTAGGTATACGAGTATAACTTTGACAAAGGTAAAAACTGTCTACTTGTTTATGACGCCCCATACTAAAGTATTCCCTAATGATACCTTGTTTATCGCAAGCTACATCATCAAAACAAATATTGAATTATTTCGAGCATCAGATGGTGATATAATATTATCAGAACTGGAAAATGTATAATATTTGATCCCTTTATTGGTTGCAGTAGACTTTCAAGGTATTGATACTTTGGTTGATAAAGTGATTTAGAATAAACATATACGTTTTCAAACTTTAAACCATTAGGATGTTCTATCAGCCCAATCATAACGTTGGTTTTACCGCAATTTGATGGACCAACAACTAGACATCGAATAGATGAAGGCAGAAGAACACTATGTTTTTCTTTTAGCTAAGGATTGCACGCCAATGTCATTATTGTTTATGGTTAAAGGTGTTGATTGTTTCACAACACGCATGTTTGCAAGTACTAAATTCAATTTGTAAAAAGTGGAATTATATATATATATATATATATATATATATATATATAAGAAACGGCGAGTATATAAAGAATCATTAATTCATAATATTTTTTAATTTACTGCACAGCTTGAGAGGATAGTTGTCCGCTAATGATTACATATAATAATAATTCTAAAACTACTGGGAACGGACTATTAAATACTGTAATTAACAATTTACCATTTGAAGCGCATATTCCGGGTTACAAATTTTGCTGTCCGGGTACAAAACTAATCGAACGGTTAGCTCGGGAGACAAGGAATAAACAAGTTAGACGAGGCTTGTAAGGAGCACGATATTGCATACACCAAAGAAAAGGATCTATCTAAACGTCATCAAGCAGATTCGAAGTTAGCTCAGTTAGCTACAGAAAGACTAAATTCTGGTGACTCGTCTTTAGGTGAAAAAGTAGCAGCATTTGGAGTAGCTACCGCAATGAAAGCTAAAGTAAAACTTGGTATGGGTGCCTGTGCATCACTGAGAACATAAAATATCAATAAAATAAGAAAACTGATAAAGAAACGTAAAATAAGAAGTACGCTAGGTATTAAAAGTATTATCAAACAAGCACGTACAGCTTTAAAAAAGGCTAAAGGATATAATATTATGGATGCAATCAACATAGCAATTAAGGCCGCCAATACAGCAAAACAAAAGAAGCATATTAAATCAGCTCGTATTATATCAATTCCTAAAACAGGAGGTTTTCTACCACTAATACCAATTTTGCAGGCCTAAGCGCTCTTGGTACTCTTACTGGAGGTGCAGCTGCTGTTGCAAAAGCAGTTTCAGATACTAAAATAGCTAAGGAACAACTAGCGGAAAAACAACGTCATAACAAGGCAATGGAGGACATTGCAGTCGGAAACGGCATGTACATCAAACCTTATAAAAAAGGTTTTGGTCTTTTTTTAGCCCCTGCAAAACCTCAAAGGAACGCAACTTGATTTTACCTAATCGAGCACTAAGCAATGTAGAATTAATAAAGTTTGTTAAGCAATTAGAAGTACCATATTTCCGTGGAGTGTTCATGAGAAACAATCTTTCCAAGAAAGTTAATTTAAAAGAATGTGGTATAATTAATTTAGATGGAATAGGAGGTTTAGGCACGCATTGGACCTCTTACAAAAAGTACGGTAGTAGCGCTATTTACTATGACAGCTACGGAAATCTGCGACCGCCAACAGAGTTGATAAGTTATTTGAATAGCGGGGGTAAATGTAAAATTCTTTATAACATTAACCAAGAACAATCGTACGGTACTGTGTTTTGCGGTCATTTATGCTTACAATTTCTAAGTAGTGCATAGAACTGCGTACGAAGTTGTTATGTCGTACACTTTTACTCTAACGGGAAACACTTCAGTTTTAACAAGCAATTTTAATCCGCCTATAAACTTGGATAATGATTCGGAGTACGTATTAGGATTAACAAATTTTGAGTCTTATAACACAATTCCAAACATAGAAAAAGGAATAAATAATAAATTTTATTATGGATCTAACGGAGAATTCATAGAAATACATGAAGGTGCTTATGAGATTAGAGAAATTAATAAATATCTTCAAAAGCTTTAGGTGATAAAAGATGGCGTGGTCGTATGGATCAATCACGAAGCGCTAGAAAGACGCCAGTGTATATAGAAATTACAGCTGACAATAATACACTTAAATGTAGTATTAAATGTAGTCTAGATGTGGATTTTACCAAAAGGATTCAATTGGTTCTCTACTTGGTTTCAATCCGCGAAAATTGCTAGCATTTGTCACGCATCAAGCAGACTACGCGATCAACATTTGTAAAGTGAATGCAGTTTTAATCGATTGTAATATTGCAAGTGGATCCTATTTAAATAGTAAACCAGCCCATGTAATACACGAATTTTTTCCTCAAGTACCTGCAGGTTTTAAAATTGTCGAGTGTCCACCTACGATTATATATCTACCAATCAGGTCACGTATAATAAATGAAATAATAGTTAAAGTGTTAGATCAAGATGGAAATTTAGTTAATTTTAGAGGAGAACTGCTAACTGTAAGGTTGCATTTAAAAAAAATCTGCAATAGCCATGGGTATTAAGTATAATGCACGCAACATGTCAAGAATTGATATAAATGCTGGAAATTTCAAAGCAATCGACACTCGATTGATTGTTTCAAGACCGCTAACAACACAAAACCGGCAGTTTCTACAAACGTTAGGACTGCATTTAATTAAAAAAGTAGAATGAATAGTGAAATACTGAACGTGCGTGAAAAGTTTACTTCGACAATGCAATTGTTAATATTGAAAACATACTCATCAACCTTATGCTAACACATCTTTAAACAATAATGATGAAATTCGAATCCCTATACAACAACAAGATGTATACACCTTACCATCAAAGAGCATGCTGTACATAGAAGGCAAATTAATTAAAACAGATGGAACACCGTCTCAGACAGCAAAGTTTGTAAATAATGGAATTTTGCTGCTTTTGATGAAATTAGATATGAGATTGGTGGTATCATTGTAGATCGTGTTCGGAATCCTGGATTAACGTCTATAATGAAGGGATATGTTTCATATAATAGCAATCAAAGTAAACATTTACAAAACGCTGGGTGGTTTCCTATGGATGATTCACAAATAGTTGATGCTAATGGGAATTTTAATGTTGCAATAAACCTTTCAATGGTTCTCGGATTATGCGAAGATTTTAAAAAAATTATTTTAAACCTCCGTCATGAGTTAGTCTTACTACGTTCTAGTTTTGATACTAATGCTATAATTAATCCTACACCCGATGAAGAAATAAAAGTTGTTTTAAACAAAGTTTTATGGAAAATGCCGCATGTAGCCGTTGATGATACTCAACGAATTAATTTAATAGAATGCGTTGCACAAAATCAGGATTTGCATATTCCGTTTAGAGAATGGGAGTTGCATGAATATCAACTTCTACAAGAAACGCAACGTCATACATGGAACATTAAAACAACAACACAATTAGAAAAACCAAGATTTGTGATTGTTGATTTTCAAACCAACCGAAAAAATAGATACATGAGCAATTACAGTCGTTTTGATCATTGCTATTTAACCAACATGAAACTATATTTAAATTCAGAAATTTTCCCGTACGATAACTTAAATTTGAAGTTCGAGAATAAACAGACTGCGTTGTTATATGAGATGTATGCTCAGTTTCAGCAATCATACTACGAAAAGGAAAATGAGCCACTTTTTAATCCTGAAGATTTACGAAGTATTGCACCATTAGTAGTCATAGATTGTTCTAGACAAAACGAAGCGTTAAAATCTGGTACTGTCGATATTAGATTAGAATTTGAAACTAGCAGAAACGTTTTGCCAAATACATCTTGTCATTGCCTTATACTTCATGATAAGATAGTCAAATACAATCCACTCTCAAACAGCATAAAAATATTATAATTACTTTATTATTATTATTACTGTACCTTTACAAATTATGAAAAACAATAAATCATTCAGCAATCACAGTCTATTTATTAATATTTTTTACATGTTTTTACAATATCTTTTACATGTTTGAATTATTAAGTAATTTAGTAAACAGCCATAAACATTGACAATTTTAAATAAAAGTTTTGTTATACATTTCTCAAATAAACTAACTGGTATGTTAGTAACAAACTGGATTTTTTTAAACAGAACGGTTACTACTACTACTACTATATATAGTTCAAAACTCGGTCAGATTGAAAGGTATCCTATTTTTAGATACATCCAAAAACGAAAATCGGTGTACTTGTGCAGGTATAAACATAACACTGAAGTTTTATAACTAAAAAATATTATATGTTAATCTAGATAAAATAAATTGCATTCTTTATTTGAGCCAGTGGTTGAAGCTTTACAAGTCATCTCTATATTTATAGTTATACCCCCAAGGTTTAGTATCAGTGGTTAAGGTACTAAGAATTCTTTTATCATCACTTGGATTAAGAACAATTTTGTTTTGTTTAATAGTACAGACATCATGTTTGACTGATCTTATTAAACATTGCTGTTTCTGTACAGTCTGTTTATAAAACAAAGCATTCTTATAATCATCAAAAGAAATTTGCTTAATACTTGCTAAGGAAGATCCCTTTGACTTTTTTATTATCCTATCCTGAACTCTATAAGTGTACATTTTAGATCTAAGTCCTACAAACTCTAGCATGATGTCACCATTGTTTTCATCTTTCATAATACCAGGAACTTTTTTATTTGATAATGGAATATGATATTTGTTATGAGGGTCGTAATCGGAAGTATCAAATCTATGAATATCTTGTTTGATATAAGAGTAAATATCTTCAACGCTAAACTCGTATATCAAACTATCCGTATCTGTGTACAGCAGCTTTGCTTTGTTAGCAAATTGCGATTTTATATAACTATAGTGAAATTCATATAAATAGGTTTTTGAAATATCTAGAATAGAGAAACCTACATAAATGGGTTTGTTTAAGTAAACCTCTAATTTATTCATTTCTATTAAGACTAGATCTTTGTCTAACACAGTGCAACTATGAAAATTAGACTTTGCTATGTAACTACGAGCTCCAAACCGTCCTTCCCATTTGGTCACTAATTTCACATCTTTCCTTTTCCGTACGTTTTCCATCATCTTTCCATAAACCGAATTTATCATATTTTTATAAAAGCATATATCGAAACTGTTTTTTGACTGTTGTCTTAATTTCGTATTCAAATCAATGTATTCTTTTAACCAAGGAGCTTGTTTAAACCGAAGAACCTTATGAATCTTTTTCAGTTCTAAACCGTAGCTTAAATACATTTTTAAATTCTTGTAGTGAATAATATAGTTGAGTTTTGGATATAAACTTGTAAGTAATTTCTTTAAGTTTGATTTATTAGAAGGTACTGGTGGTATCATATGTTCAGGCGCTAAAGGTAAGTCACTGTGAATTTCATGTAAAGATACTGGATAGTGTAAATCGCATTCAAAAATATATCCTACATCAGAATCATCGGGAATATTAAGTATGTCTAAACGTACTATATCTGGACTGGTACCATCTAAAAATTCAAATTCTCTATATGGAAGATATTCAGTCATTGCAGCCCCATATAAATTATTAACATCAAAATACATTAAATATTTAGAATCGAAATTTGGATCATAATCTGCATTCATATATTTGTTATTTGCTTTAGCATATCTATTCGAACATTGAGAAACACCGCCACGAATTCCCCGTTCTAAAAACATTATTTTTCAATATCAGTAAGCAGCTCGAGTTTAACGTTCGTCGTTTTAACATCGCATCTAGAGCTAAACCAGGAGCCGTAAAGTAGTGAAGCGGATCTAACTTATACGTGAACATACAAGTTTTTCTAAAGTTTTCAAATATATCAGTCAAGAGCAGTACATCTGTTTTTAAATATAGGTCTGAATAGTCCCCTAGTGTTTTTATATTAAATGTTTGCCAAACGTGTTTAGCATGATTGTAGTCTTCATCTGAGATTTCTTCATTGCGCAAACGGTTAAAGAATGCTGTTTTACAGGGTAAATCGGTTTCATTGAGCCTATCCCAAGAGTTAATGTAATCATAGGGAAATATACCTTTACGCGTAAGTAACGGAAACTCATTATCGGTGTTACAATTTTCCCTGGTGATAGATTTTTTATTATCATCTAAGTATGAAGCTAATTTTTCGATGCTATATGCCATAAACCTGAATGAATCGATAAATCTAAAAGTAACTTTCGTACCATTTACATATTTTGTAAAAGATATGTATTTTTCCTTATTTATTGGTAGCATACTTAACAAACCTGAAAACCCTAACGCAATTTTTTTAATAATGAAATGCGAATCGTAGCCTGATAAGTTATGAAAAACTACCGGTATCATATAAAAATTATGATAATTGATGTTGCAATCTTGATGAGCCGCTCCTCGAAATTCACCTGTAAAGTGACAGTGATCGCGAACTCTAATATCATCTATACTAAAAGGTTTATTGCAAATGTGACAGTGAAGGGCAAATTTAAATGCTAACTTTTGTTCTTCTGTTAAAGGATTCATAGGTTTTGGGTTACAGAAAATTTTATTAGTCGTTTCTGAAATCAGTTTCAATTGAGCAACAAACCATTCTATACAATCCTTTCCGCGATACAATTGAAATTTGGAATATTTATTATCATATGAGCATTTCAAATAATACGCTACACTAAAGGGTATATGCCTTTGGTAAGAGACTGTGTTTAGTATTACCTCCGACTCATTGCATGGCTCTAATATACATTCGAGATCTGCATAAACTACAAATGATACTTTTTCTTGATAGTGGAAATGTTTAAACGTTAGATACTTTTCGGATTCTTCGGGTAATCTTATTGAGCAAGTATTCTGTTTTTCGCAATAATTCGAATGACGCTTAAGTAATGCTGCTGTACTAAAATTATTTAAACATCTATAACAAAAAAATTTTCTATGTTCATGTGAAGACAACTGTTTTGCAAATAATTTTGACATATCCTTAATCCAAGTAAAATGAAAGTGATTCTCATCAGCATTTGTCGGACGAGAATAATGTAAGGAATCATTATTTAAAACAAACAGATTAATAGGTTCAATTTTTTTTAAATTTTCACTTAAACAAAATGGTAGTATTTTAGTATTTTCTATACAATATAGGTTAATTGCGAGATTGTTAAGCTTCTCAATTTTTTTTATGTCTTTTAATGCGATTGGAAACTAAATTGAATTGTAGCGTAATACTGTATTAAAATGTGGATAGCTAGA